>RJWH01001089.1:151042-469481 GCA_004363575.1 Solenodon paradoxus
AAATAAGGTAATCTCCAATATCTCATTCGGAGGTTTGGTTTGGTTTTTTAGCTACTTTTTTTTTTTTTTTTTTTTTTTTTTTTTAACTGAAAGCAGTTTTCTAAAAGTTTCCATTTTTCCAGATACTTTTCCTTCTAATTTTTCATCCCAAATTTCCACCCTGTGGACAGAGAATCAAGAAGATACAAGCCTAAATCGGTTTCACAAGCTCTTCTACCAGATTTGGAAGGTGGATGCTAGGCTGACTTCTTCCCTTAGAAGGGCTTTTATCTCTCTATGTCATTTTTGTGACTTAAGTCAGACTTCCATAGACCACCTTATATTTTTAAGTCTCTTATTTTCTGGTTGAAAGACTGCTTTGAATAAGATATTAATCTTCCTTGCTTTGTTATTGTTTGAACAACAAAAAAATGTATATCTATAAAACATTAGCCAGAGAGGTAATAACTCTATTCTGCTAGCTGAGCTGCCAGCTGGACCATCGCACACACATGGACAGACAGACAGGCTTATGCCGAATACTCACAGAACTGCTGACCTGGGTGTTGCCACCACAGGTCAGAGGCCAACAGAGGCAGTATCAGCCCCGAGATCACCTGGGTAGAGCAATCGAAACTTCAAAAAACCCTGCCTCCTTGGGGGACATCAAAGTTGTTTTTTTAATTTTATGGGCCAGGCAAATAATAGAGTCTTTGTGTTTTATCAGAAAAGTTAATGAAGTTTATTTCTTTAGAACTTGGAGTGAACAGTAAACAAAATCATGTTGTCACTGTCCCTGGAGTACATCCAGTGCTGTCATATTAAGCAAACTTATTTCTTCTTATGGGAATACAGTGCTTGGTGACTTTTGCAGGCAGAGTGGAAGACTAGATGAATACGATGCATTTGAAGTCATGCGTGATGGAAAAGACAAGCGGGATCAGCTTTTTAAACGTTTGTCATTTGAAGACCTCCAGGGAACATGATTTGGGGCCAACCTGTGTGTGAGAGTGGACTTTGTTCTGGAATGTAGTGGGCCTTCGCCCTCTAGTATCTTACAAGCAGAGGAACGGATGTCTCAGACACTGAGGGCACTTTGGGAAGACTTTGGGGTATCTCATTTGACCACCGGCATTCTTGGCCTAGACTACCAGCTTGAACAAACAACAGAGGGAGGAGAAAGTCCCCTCATGAGACACCCCTTTCCTTCTCTGATTCCTTTTCTCTGCAGACTCACTGCAGAACACGGGGACTAACTGCAAACAGGAGAGAGAGCACAGGCTGGTGGAAAGCCCCAAACTAGAGTTTGGAAAGTTATCCTCGAGAAGGCGACAGATCTTTGGGAGTAAACAATTTAGTTCATTTTGCAAAAGAAATATTTCTTATCAAACATGACAGGTATAAAATGCAGGGAGAAACAAATGTATGGGCTGCAAGAAAATGCGGGACACTTTACCAGTGGGCCAGGCCTACTGCTCAGAGCAGTAGAGGCCATTCGCCCCCCTTGTGGTGACTGGCAGGAGATGGTACTCACTGGCAGCAGACCTGGATGTATTGCTTTCCCTCCTCCCTTGTGAAGTTGCTCTGGACTCTGGCTGGAGCCCTGTTAGATCCACCACTGCCTACATTTCAAGTGGCATGCGGGTGGAGCTGGAGGGAAAACTGGATTCTCTTGTGGTCAAGGAAATAGTCAAAAGAGCAGGAGAGGGAACAGCCACGTCAAGTCCTGGCATGTCCATAGGACGTGGCCTTGCCAGGAACCACGGGACGCCCGACCCCAGCATGAGGAAGGCCACATGGAAAAGCTGGCAGAGGAACTGCCCATCGGCAGAACAAAGGAAGCGGCTTCTATGGGGTTTTGAAGTGGCCACAGAGCCCCTGTTCCTCATAGCGGTATGGCGGGGGCTGGGTGAATAGTTTTTCCTTGAAAAATTAATTACAAAAAATGTGTTTTAGGTGAAGGATGATCTGGAGTGATTTGCTCAGTCGTTGATGAAAAAAATGGCAGCTGAATGTTTGAATGGGTTATCCTTTCACTCTATTCAGTCTAAATGCCGAGACAGACAAGCTTTTTTTCATCCTGGTCTGGAGAATGCGGTTTGATGGTCAGAGGACGGCCAAGGGAGTCAGAAAGTCTGAGTTACATTCCCAGCTCTGCTGCTGACTCACTGGGTGACCTTGACCAGTGGTTGCACCCACCGTATCTCCAACCAGAAAATGGGGATTTAATAACAGCTCCCAGAAATGCATGTTTGAACAGTTTCTAAGTACAGGGGGTTAGATATTTTGAGGTCCCAGGCAGGCAAATATGGCAAGAATCCCTTATTTAATTTTCATGCACAGGGAAGCATGGCTGAGAGCTTTTAGAAACAATTGGGGTTAGAGAACACGATAAATCCCTGTAACTGTCAGAGGTAAATTTTGATATATGACTTTAAAAATTCTCAGATCCCTAAGACCATTCTGTCACCTTCCAGAGTTTCATGCTATTGGACCCTGTGAATTTATTTGAAACCAATTTAAAATTAAATTCCAGGGCACTGAGTCATCTCCTGCCAGCCACTAAATACTAAAATGAAAATCTCCTATGACATTTAACACAAAGCCTGTTCGGAGGTCTTGCATTAGAAATTTAAAGACATTTATCTTTTGGTTTACCATCTTCCATAAGAACCTTACTACTCTGAAACACTGCTAACCACTATTCAGTCAGAAAACAGATAACTCAGATTTGGAACAAGGACACTCTTTTATTGGATGTGATTTTTAGCCTGTCCTATGGAGATTCTTTCTTGTGAAGATGATGCTGTGAAAATGGTGACTAATAGAACAAGGGACAGGAAAATGGCATTCTGGTCCCCACCCTTCCCTTCTGGTGAATAAGGAATTTAGTCTATCTAGGCATCAATCTCCCTATTTGTCAAATAAGGGTGTGTCATGTAACTTTTTTCTTTTTTCTTTTTCATTTAGTCATAGAGCCCTTCTCTCAGAAGAAACTTTAGGTATAATTCCAGGATTAAAAAGTTGGAAGAGAAGGATCTCAGCCCCTTCTTTCCTCTGCTGACAAGTCCAGGTCAGTAACTTTGTGAAAGTCAGCATCAATACCACTAGCTAGAGCCCTTCAAGTCATTTTTGTATGTGAGAGTCTGTGGGTCAGAAGAGGGAGGAAGAATTGGGTATGTTTATAGCTAAGCAATGTGGGTTAGTGATGACTGATGAACCCAGAAATGTCTATTTTTGGTTTTGGTCCAGTCACTAAAAGTAGAAGTTCTTATAAAAGTTTGGATGAAAACCACTCCTTTTGATGTGTGGTTGGCCTATACCCATATAGAGTTCTCTTTTCTTATTTTTTTTTAAAGGAAAGAAGCAGGTGGGAATGAAGGTGAGCAGGCAGGCAGGCAGGAAGAGAGAGGAGGGCAACACATTTTACTTTATTTTCAATTTAGTTGTCCATACTAATTGCTGACCCCTGGACTCGGGACTTGAACCTAGGGGTATGTGGCCTTGTGTTCCTTTGGAGGTGACCGACCTAGCTGTTACTCCACCAGGACATGCCAGAGTTCTTATAGTTACTCTCAGCGAACTGTAACACCCCTTTCCTTAATCACTCCTTATGAATAAAATTTACTGCATTTTGTGCATAGAACTTTTTTTCCTCACATGACTGGAAAACAAAACACTGAGAAAATATTTTTTGTTGAACTACTTTTTTCCCTAGAATGAAAAAGGAATGAAAACAATGAAAAATATACATGCTTGCTGAAAACACACACACACACATACACACACATACAACATAAAAAGTAGAACAAATTCACTTGTGATTTCAGGTATACATGTAGTTACTGATAACTGCTGCTAACATTTCAACATATTTCTTTGAAGACTTTTTCTATACACATACTCTATTACACATACAAAGCATATTTTAAAAAAACAAAAACCTGTCCTCATACATCTGTTTATGCAACTCAGTATATACTGAAAGACCTATGGCTACATATACACATATATATTTCATAGTCCATAGATACATTTAATCACTTTCAGTGATTATAATGCATTTCAATTCATGGATATATGATCAGTATTTTCATTGATAGACATTTAGTTTTCTCAATGCTTACTTTTATAACTAATAAGGTGATATATATATATTTAGCATATTTGTGCAATTATTTCTATTGACTATATTTCTTAAAGTAAAACTCTGTCAAACTACAAAATAACTTTAATTTGGGTATCAGAAAGATGGGATAACATATCACTAAAAGGTGATATTGAGTATGGAAATATTCAAAGTTTCTTAGATTCTACTAGAAAACGGAATGACAACTTCTTGGATAGCTTTAAAATTTTTTTTTAAATTTTAAACTGCATAGTCTGTGTTGGTAAAGGAGCAAACTAAATGCTTTGAAATGAATAATAATTGACCAGGAAGTTAATTTAAGAGAAATGGTTAGACAACTATATAATTGGATTCCCAGTGAACACAGATTTCCTTATCATTGTTCATTAAGAAAAGTTTCCACCATCCCTTCTTTTTATTTGCTAAATAAAAGTGTTAAACTATTTAAAAACATTTAAACTACAACTCAGAGTTTAAAGCGAAGATTAGATATAGACAAAAATAGGGTAAAACTGAGGAATAACAGTAAAATGTTTATCTGGGAATCTATCCCCCTCTTAAGTAACAGGCTTAAGAATGACTTGTCTCAGAAGAGTAAAGTTAAATTTTCTGAGTCTGTCACTTTTTTTTTTTTTTAAGATGAAGGAAAAAGCATTAAGGAAGGAAAAGGGGGAAGAAAAATCTTTATCTTATTTTAGTTGTTAATTTTTGGTTTTTCACCCCAACCGTGGGTCTCAAATGCAGGTTCTTTGGCTTTGCACGTTCTATATGCCAGTACCACAGCTGCCTGAGCCACAAGGGCACATCCCTGAGACTGTCACTTTGATTTTACGGAACTAGATAAGGAAGAAGTACATTTTTGTACTGTGAATTGATATGCTACACTGCACAAAGCTGGCCTGTCACCTATAGTAACAACACAGACAAGGGATTTACTTGACCTATTGACATTCAAAGTTGCAGGCAGGAATCAGTGTGAATGACAGAGTTCCTTTTTTAGAGTCTGGGACACAAAAACTTCAGGACAGGAGGAAAAATCTATTCTATGATAAATGGGAGAGTTATCTGCAGCAGAAACTGCTTTTCTACCCAATAAACACTGCTTGAGATATGTGAGTGACTGGAAGATCTTATTTCTAGAAAGTTGGCTGTCATCTCAAAATTTCAAATCCTTCACGGATATTGGAAGTAAAAACTAAAGGCTTCTGGTTTAATTTGAACCAGAACTCTTAATGAGAGAAGTTAATAAAAGGATTCAGTTGTTCACAAATATTCAAGTACCAATCATTCTCTCCTGAATAACCAAAAGGATAACCTATAAAGCCTAAGAAGGAGCTTTATGGCTGTAATATGCCATACCACTATGAATTATTATTAATACATTTAATGAAAAGTTGAAGAGGCTATGACTCATTTGAACTAACCTTTCAGTCTGGAGTTGTTTACAATGGAAAGGAAATGTTTATAAATGGAACTAGATATAGGCATTAAGAATGCAATTATTACTACAAGGAAGAGGCAGATAAATTGGTGGTTTCCACCCCATTCTAGCTCTTCTTACTCCTCCTTTCCCCTAACAGGTTTAATCTTTAATTTTCATATTATAAATTTTTTTGATGATGTCTATAATTTAACTACTGCAAAGTGTGAAACATAAAATTAGTTCCCTAGATAATTTTTTAAAAATTTAACACAACTGTTCTGGGTTGGTTTAGTATTTAAAAGAAAGGAGGAACGAAGAAATTCCAAAAACATTTTTAGTCCCTTGAATCTGTGATCAAACTTTGGGCTTTGCCTCATCTTAGGGAAGCCTTGGGCAAGTATCCTCTATCATCCTGCAAATAACTTCTATTGGGTAGAAAATTTGTTCTAAAAATGAGCAGATAAGGCTCAATTCTTTTTTCATTTTCCCAACATCTAGGCAGGTATTCTGTCTCAGTATTAACATTATTTATTTTCTCGTGCTGATATTATTGTGGCCTACTTGATTTTAAAGACTTGATTATACATTTTTAGACACATTCATTAATAATAGAAAATAAAATAAGGATATAGTCATACCAAATAATTCTATCTAAGGAAATTCTAGCTTCTTTGTGTTCTAACCTGTTGGCCAGAGCTGGCCATTTACATGAAATAAATAGGTAGCTATGGACTATAATGTCTCTATAGTGAAAGACATCTAACACTCCAGTCCTTTTATTCTCTGGGAATCTGTTAAACTGCCTAAATATCTTAACATTAGGATCATTCTTGAAGCGCCTCCTTAATGATTCATGGAAGAAGAAACCCTAGTTCATATAGCAGCCTGGTTAATTTATATAGTTGCTCCAATTTTCTACTTATCTCTTAGTAGGGAACAAGGGGACTAGAGGAAATGAGGGGAATTGAGAAGCTGACAAAGAAAACGTGGGAACAGGGTTTCCGGGCTGCAGCCAGCCCCAGCTGCCCACAGATGCCTCAAAGATGCTGGGTCTCACTTATCCGTATTGCCTCCCATTGGCTCTGGTGCTGTATGAATGAATAAAGGAATGAATGTGTGGGTGTCAAGGTGAGAGGGCGTTTAATAAATGCTGATGGTAGAGGCAGCCTCAGATGGATGGGGATGGTGTAAATGTACAGGAACTACATTTGTTTAATTTTTTGAGGCCAACTCTCAGAGTCTGGAATTTGTTTGGGGAACAGTTCTCTGTTGCCTCTCACGGGATCTGCGGCATATAGGAAGGATTGGCTTCTCTTGCATGGCTCTTCTTTCTGTATACTAGCCCACAGCCTTAGGTTATTTTTCTTAACAGCCTTTTTAAGAACACTACCAACGAACTCAGTCCTTTGTCTCGTAGATGGCGCTATTGTTCTTCAGCCTTATTGATGGGGGTTATCAATGTTTCTCACAGTGATTCATCCCAGATTTTCATAGCAAAAAGATTCTCAGATATTTGAGTAAAGACTTTTCTCCCCAAACTTGATGTAAAAACTATCTCTCTGCACTGAGTCCACCTTTCATATCATTTCAAAGTAGCATAGGGGAAAAAAAAGACAGAAAGTATTCACATTTTTTTTCCCCATAACAATCTCTAACCTCTCCGGGATGGGGTCCTGACACCTTTGGCTGAGTTAAGCAGCTGGGGGTGAGGAGGAGGTCTTGTGGTCAAGTAATGTCCAGCACTCAACCACTATCCTATTTTGGTAACATGATTGGTGGGAGGCCTAGGCTGAGCAGGTTGGATCTTTCTCCCAGGTAGCCAGAGAGAACACAAGTCTGTTGTCAAATAAGGAGCAGAGGTTGTTGCCATAGGTGGCAGCTGTCCCCAAATACCCACCACCAGGGAGTCCACAAAGCAGCACTAGCTGTGACCTCAAAGGGACTGAGGAAGTTGCCAACCTGGCCTAGGGTCAAACTGTTTGTGATGACAGGGAAAGGAATGTGAACTTTGGCTGAGTGAAGAGAGGAAATAAGGAAACCAGGAGAAAAGCCACCTGGGTTGGTTGAAGATGTACCAACAGCCAGGGAGGGCAAAGTTTCTTGTTCCTCAAGACATGCTTTAGGAGGCCCGAGTCTGTTAGTATCTTTGAGAAGTCTCACTTTCTATTGGGTACCATCTTGCCAAATAAGATGAGCTCTTTAGTTAGGCTTACCATCCATCCTGGTTTGATCAGAATTGTCCCTATTGAGCAATGTTGTTCCGGCATCTTTCCTAGTTTGAAATTCTGTCCCGGTTTCAATAGTGAGGGTGAGAACTAACCACTGGGTCCATTCCATGGAGAGTAAAGGCACATCAAAGGAAGAAATGATTTCACAAGCGCACAAATTTCTCCTTGACTTGCATTGTTGTAACACTAGTTTGCAACTGGGAATTACAGAAAACCCTCAAAGGGGGTCATTTTGATAGTAAAAGTCTTAATTATATAGCTCTGAATGGTGGAAAGTAGGCTGGATTAAGGACTGGACTATCTGGGTTAGAGCTGAGCATCTTTATATTCTAGTTCTGTGGTATTTGAGCAAGTCACCAATTTGAGTTTCTGTTTAATTCCTATAAAGTGAGGATAATAATTTCCAACTTATTTATATCACCAGTTGCTGTGAGGGTTACATGTTGAAAACTATTCTTTCAATTCTAAAGTTCTATGAAAGTGTGAAAAGTTTTACTTGCTAGAGATCAGATATTTTCCTCCCATTTCTAGGATGCCTCCCTGTCACAGCACAGACTGCAAAAGTTTTACACATAGTAAATGCTAAAATAAACAAATGAAAATAAACCAACTTGTGTACTTGTTGAGCAAACACCATGATGAAATGGGACATACTCAGTTTTATAAAGTTGGTTTCAAAGTCCAACTAGTTGCATGTTACTGTAAAGCCTGCATATTCAGAAATCTTTGATATTTACTTTCATGACTTAACGCACTGCGTTAGCTGATCAATGCAGATATAAACCAGAAAGTCTTCTCTGTGACCTAAGAGGGTTAAACAAATAATATTCTGTCCAGGTTGTAATTACACAAGAGATATAACAAAGACAAATGTAAGACCATTTGCAATAACTCTTAAATGTTGATATGAATCAGTTCATTTCCAACTGATTGCTATAAAGTAAAATAAATAGGAAATAAAATATTGTGTATTTGTGATATGAGATAAGGCTCTAAAAATATAACTCAACATCTATAACTGACAAAAATACTCTAGAAATAGAAAAAACAGAAAAAATTGCATTGTTAAAGATCTTAAGTTCTTTATAAAAATATCCAAAGTGAACTACCTAAAATAATTTTATACGAAGACAGAATATAAACAAATACATACATACACACACTAAAATATGTCCAGAATTCTCTCCTGAACATATTTTTAAGTTAAGTCTACCTGGCCAAAGATAATAAAGAAATAGAGTAAGTGACTGGTAAAATAAATCTACATAAGGGAATCAAATACCCATTCAGTTCAATAACTAAAGACAAAGATTGAAACACATTTTTAAAATATTTTCTCTCTCCTGCTCACTACATCCTCTCCCTGACCATAGCAATTTTAAGAGCTTTATTATTTTCTATACCCCTTTCTTTTACATGTCCTTGTCATACTCTGCATAACTGTTATGGCATTGGAACTGGAAAGGAAAGGCAATCCTGATGTGAAAACTATAGGAACTATTTTAAACCTTTTAATAACTGAATTTAATTGAACTTCCAAATAAATGTCTAGGATTAGGGGAAGAATTTATTGAATTTAGACTCAGCAGCATGAAGATCTGCTGTATAGTCATTTAAATAAATGAAAATTGCTTATAATAAAATGTAAGGGAGAATTAGCAGAATTCAAAATGATTGTACACACCTGAAATCTATGTACAAGGGGAAGGTAAATGTAATAAAAAAATGTGTGGACTGTAGTCATGTGTTTGCTGACAATATTAATTTTAAAGGTTTGGAATTGCATTTAAAAACATTATCATTGTTTTTTTTTAGTTCAAAAAAATGATTGTGCATAAATGGTGTTGGGAAAATTGGACAGCCACACACAAAAGAATGAATCTAGACCACTCTCTAATACCACACACACAAATTAATTCCAAATGGATTAGAGACTTGCACCTAAAACTGGAAACCATAAAATACTTAGGAGATAACACAGGGAAGTTATTTCATGACATCAGTCTTAGAGAGGTCTTTCTGAACTCCACTGCAGTGGTAAGGGAAACAAACAAAAAAACCAAAGTAACAAATGGGACTACATCAACTTAAAAATCTTGTATGCAGTGAAAGACGTTATCATCAAAACAAAAGGAATACTTACTGACTGGGAGAAGATATTTTACATCATACGTCTGACAAGGGCTTATATAAAGAACTCATAAACAGCCCAATTAAAAAATGGGCACAAGAATTAAATAGACATCTCTCCAAAGAAGACATATAGATGGCCAACAGGCACATGAAAAGCTGTTTTTCCTCATTTATTATTAGGGAAATGCAAATCAAAACAACAATGAGATATCACCGTACACCTGTGAGATTAGCTATTATCCAGTAATCTGGAAACAACAAATGTTCACAAGGATTCGGAGAAAAGGGAACACTTTTGCAGTGTTGATAGGAGTGTAAATTGGTGCAACCCTATGAAAAGCAGTTTGGAGTCCTCAAAAAATTGAGAATGGAAATCCTATATGATCCCATCATCCCACTTCTGGGTACTTACTCAAAAGACACAAAAAACACTAATTTGCATATATACATATATCCCTATGTTTATTACAGCATTATTTATAATAGCCAAAAATTGGAAACTTCCTAAGTATCCATCATCAGATGAGTGAGTTAAGATGATACAGTATAGATACACAATGGAATACTACGCAATCATAAAAGATGAAATCTTGTCATTTGTGACAACATGGTTGGAACTAGAGGGGATTACGCTAAATTAAATAAATCAGTTGGAGAAAGACAAATACCAGATAATCTCACTCATATGTGGATTATAAAGAAACAAAGCAAAGGAACAAGCTAAACAAAAAAGCAATCCTTGGACATTCACAATAGAAATGAGCTTACTAGTGGGGAACATGGTGGTGGTGGATCAAGGGGTGGTGGGGTCCAATGGATAGCGGTGAAAGACTTTTGATAACTTAATGATGGGCAGACTGTGTTGTCAGATTTTGAGGAATGGTGATCCTGCACATATGGACTTACATTATTTTGTAAATCAAAGCTACCTCTATAAATATTAAATCAAAAAGAAAGATTGTTCAGACTCCCACTTTGACATTCATAAAAAGAAAAAAAAATTCAGAACCTCCTTAATGTTCAATTTACTGTAGATTTTTATTTTCTAGTAGACTCCAAAAGATTTTATATTTATGCTGTTTAGTGCTTTTCCCTGGATGACATCCAAAGTTCTACTGCTGCCCTCCTAAGTGCAATGCTGTCTGAATTAAGTAATTATTCAGACTACTTCTCTAGAATAAATACTTAACTTTACGAAGCTCTTAATAGGTACATATGGATAAATAGTTTAGTAATATGCACTGCCGTATCTCTAATGTCCTTTAAATTTGATTTCTTAAAATTAATTTGGAATTTCTAAACATACTATGAAAAGTGCTGATGGCATAAGAAACGAGAAACCAGAACAATGGTGAAACTCTCATATAGTTGCTCTGATGTCAGCCAACCTGTAGTTAGAGTCTATCTACCACAGCAGGCACCACACCAAGCCCATTTATGATTTTTCACTCTATTTTCCCCAGACTCTTATGTTGGAGGATTATTAGTGATATTGTAGAGATGATCACACTAAGGCTCAGAGAAATTCAGTCATTGGCAAAAGTCATGGACCTGGTGACAGGCTAGATTTGAACTCCAATCTTCTGATTTCAAATAAAGGACTCTCTTCATTACAGTTTGTTCTACTATATTGAATTTGATAAATTCATCCTTTTTTTCTTTTAATTTAAGTGATAACCTACAAAATAAGTACATTCCAACAAAACAAATATGGGAATGAACATTAGAGGGGCAAAATATTAAAAAATGGAAGCTAGAACTAGAAAAATGACATAGCTAAAATGACAATATACTCGTAAAGCTTTCCAATAAAAACTATTTGATTCTAAACAAATCAAAATATTCCAGAGTGATGTAACTCATCAGACCCACGGGTTGTAAATTCATTTCTACTTAACCAATATAAGTCTGGACATAATTTCTTAGTTCTACAAAGTCAAAGGACTTTAAGCTGACATATTAAAAAAAGATTTCCCCTACCTACGGAAAATGCCCAAAGGGGTAAGATAAGTGTCTTTGTTTTCATTTTATCATTATTTTTGGCTTCCATTTCTCAAATGTAAAATGAGAGAATTGAATTATAGGATTTACTCTCTCTTCAATTCCCATCTTCCTCATTGAGGTATATATTTCTAGAGTTCTTAATATTTCAATAGATAAAGATTCAGGAATAAGGCAAAACTAAAAGCTTTGCTTACTGAGGCTTTCCAATTCTGAAGAAAAAAAATACTTCTTTCTCAAATATTGATCAGCAAATTTTCTTCAGCCATGATGATCCTGATTTTGATGGGTCACCAGCAACATTTTTGAGAGAGTGAAAATTTTAGGACTTTCCCTTCAGATGGACTCAAGAAATGCTTAAAAGAGACAAATGTTATGAAACTGGAGAATTAAAAAAAAGTAATTGGTAAATATGGATCTTCCATAGACTGGAATGAAACCTAGCAGTAGTCTTCAGAAGAAGATACAGGGGTGAGTGGAAGACAAGGAAAGATTCATTGATTTATAAAACAAACTGGGTAGAGATAATATGCTATTACAAACTCTTCAAGACTTTTAAGTTTAGAGGTACATAAAAGTATATATGTATACATATGCATATACATATATATGTAATAATAATACAGGATAGAAAACATTGCTTCACTAGAAATCAAGGTGAAAGTGCTACTATGATCACAATGATGATGGCACAATACCTCCAGATGATTAAAATGTCCAGAAATGTCAGTTGAACTAAAATGATATAAAAGCTCACTGATGGGAAGCCAGGTGAAAGATAGACTCAGCAGTAAATCATAGAAGTGTACTAATTCCAAGTCACCTATAACAGTTTAGGATCCAACCCCAGGAAAAATCTGAATTTAAGAACCTCTTGATCTTCCTGGGCACCTCGACCCAGTCCTGGGTTGGAGTATAGGTAGAAACAGCTTCTGTTTGAGATTATCAGGCTGTTTTGGTCATGTATTCATATCATGGTTTTGTGAAGTCAAATAATATTTGCCATGACGTGTAGAAATAATTAAAATTTTATACTTATCAATTATATTTCAATGGATCTCAGGATTAGGTTTGAAGGAAGGTTTTGTCTGTTTAATTATTTACCCATTTATTTATCTAAAGAGAAGAAACTGGATTCAAGGTGATAAGAACACAGGACTCAGGTAAACTTCCAGTGCTGACCTCACTCGTGAAGATTATCATTTACCACACTGAACCTGTTTCCTTTTCTGTAAAACGAGATTTATAGAACCTGCTCTCTCTATCCTACTAGATTATAAGACAACCAAGTTAAATGAGGTCATGTTTAAATTAGCGCTTTTCTCCTGTACTGCAGGGAAGCATCATGTGCATTCTTATCTCGTCAATCCTTAACCCAGAACATTGCTTATGACATACACTCAACAAGCTGATAAATTACATTACATTGTGCTGGATTTTAAATAAGCCACCCTGGACACCTGCGATGCCCAGCTTAGGAGTGTAGATTTGACTGCTCCGGTGGCTATTTATCCCTTTGGTCCATCATATCCGATCAAGGTGAGCTTCTCTGATGAAGCACAGCGTAGTCTTCCTCAGCTGTAACCACTGATGCTTCCATTATATCATGCTGTTTTCCTGTAGTCACCATTCATCAACACACATGCGCACACAATGTCATTTGTCATATAAAAGGATTGCTATTTAGGGGCCTCGGGTCTGTTCTGTGTTAGCTAACAACTATCCACCATGGGACGGCTTAGAACACTGCTCAGCAGGAAATCATGTTGTAAATGATTTGTTTAATTTTAGCCATGTCATCCTGTGCAGCTCTGCATTGCTTTATCTGGGCTATGGAAATAGACTTGAGTGTGAGTGGTCAAAATCAAGTAGTGTTCTCTCACTTCATTGAATTTGGCACATTTTCTCTCAGGATAAATCCAATGGATATTTTGCAGACCTGCTAATCTCAGGAAGACTCAAGTTTTCAGAAGGCTGCTCTTTATATTTGGGGTAAGTGGCAAAGGGAGGAAATGGTCACCACTGTTTGGCTGTATTTTCTTAGCTTGACAAAGAATTATAACTTAATGGAATTGATTAATGACTCACACATGGGAGACAGGGTCTAGTAGTTTAGGCCAATTGAGGCTGAATGCTGAATGCCTATTTGACATTTCACTCTTTCAAGATCTTTTGCAATTGCACAGAATCTACTTTCTTAGTTTACTTTTGGGAGTAGATTATACCTAGAAGAAATGTGCTTTGACTAGAACTCGATGTACTTTCTCTGTAGTGTGCCAGGAAATGCCACCCCCAAGAGAATGGTATGTCTGATTTCATAAAGATTGTGGGGTTAAGCATTTTAACTCTCTTGAACTGGCTTACTTAAATGATATAATTTAACTTTATGAGATTTAGTTTGTAAGCATTTCATTAAGGAAGGTTAGACTATCTGACTTGGTGGAGAATACAGCATCTTATCAAGAAGATAAGACTCAGGATATGAGTGCTCAGGTGTTTACCCAGTTTAGCTTGACATATGCTTTCATGATGGTTGTGTTTCTGTTGATCTTTCCAGAGCCCATTCCTAGCTAATATGAAAGTCTCTTCAGAAAAGGCACTAGATCTTATCTTATCCATATTTGACTGCTCTGTTGATAGTGATTCAATATGTTTATTGCTACTGGTATTAGGGATTTTACACATTAATTTATACTTTTGTACAGCAAATTGAAGGTATTCTAGGCAATAAAGCTACAGATGAGAGTCAAATTGTACTCCTGACTTCATGGAGCTTGCCTCCTCCTCGTTCTTCTTTATTTTTTTTTTTCTCCTTTTATTTTATTTTTATTTAGTTGTTCACACTGGTTGCTTCCCCCTGGACCTCAGGACTGGAACCCAGGGGTAGGAAGCTTGCTCCTTCGCTCCTTCAGAGGTAATTGACCAAACCACTGGAACTTGCCTTCTAATTGTAGAGAAAGCAATCCATGGAGAGTTAAATAAATATTCAGTATCCTATCATATTAATGTGAGTGTCATGAAAAATAAGAAAGATGAATGGCATGAGAGTAATAAATACTGTCTTAGATCAGGCAGTCAAGAAAGGTTATTCAGAGGAAGTAGCCTTTGAACCAGGGCCTGAATGGAGACAGGATGGGAGCCTTGCTAAGAGGAAGCTAAGGAAAGTACATTCCAGACAGATGAACAGAGCACATTCAAAGGCAGTATGGACTGTGGTTAAGAAAATGATCTCTGGAGTTTCACTGGCTAGGTTCACATTTTGGCTCTGCCAATTATACCTTTCATAAAATAATCACAGTGATAATCATTGGTGTTCATTAAGCACTTACTATGAGTCAGTTACCTTTTACATGGCTCCTTTGTTTAATTCTCACACCAACCCTACAGAGTCAATATTATGAATCTCATTCTGCCATCAAGGAAATGAGGAACAAGGAGGTTAGTGAATAGTGGAGCCAGAACTCAAACATGCAGTTTTGACACAAAATAAGATGTGGAATGAGCATAGCCAGATGTGGGAAAATTGGGACATTTGCCCTTTGTAACTTTTCTCTCTCCTGCCAGTGACCTCTTTTCCTCCAGCTTTGGCTAGGGCTTTTTGAGGTGGTTTAGGTGTGAGTATGTGCCCATATGCACATACTCATATGCACATTACCATATGCACATTACCACATGCACATTACCACCTCTTGTTCTGGACTTCTCCCCACAGAAATCACACCCAGTTTCCACCCTTGGGGAACTGCCATCTTGGTTTAAGTAAACTGTCAAACTAAGCTCAACAAAAGTACCAGTGGGAACTGTGCTTTAATAGAATAGCAGGAAATGATAAGTCCTGGTTCTGCAAGTATCCAGCTGTGTGATCTAGGTCAAATCCATAGATCTCTGAGTCTCAGTTTCCTCCTACATAAAATGAATTGATAGTGTTTCTACTGCTTACTTCACTAATATTAAATATTACTTCCCCTATGAAAATCAAATGAGGCAATACATGGTATGTTAAAATATAAAAAAAATACGAAGCTACATTCGAGGGTACCATATTACTGTTATATAAATATTATATAAATATAGTCACATATAATATAAATATAACATAAATATAATTATATATTATATAAATATAATATAAATATCATCACCTATGATATTTAATTTCTTGATTATTAGAATATACTACTATAACAAACTTCTGACCCTGTATTATATTTATTTTACTGATGTCATACCCTTCCACTACTCTAATTCTTCAAATTTCATTTCTTACGGCCATGAAAATGTCACTTGGACTTTCATTAACATTTTACTCTAAAATTTTTGCTTCTCTAAAAACTAGATAAATTAGAGTAGTTTGTGCTGTTTGGAATTGAAGCTATTTGACTCTGTAGTTTCAACCATGTATATTTATTTTATTATACAGGAAAATCTCAGTTAACCAGAATGCTAGGAGGAAAAAGAGGTCTTAGGTCACAAATTTTTTGTTAGCTAAAAAAATAAAAAACAAAAATAAGAACGCCCTCCCCCACTTTTTTTTATAATGTAGAAAATATTCTAAAAATATACCAGCTACTCCTCTGATTTAGGAACTATTGTTCAAAGAGGGTAACCTAATCTCTATATGTGTGTGTATGTGTTTGTGATTATTTTATGGAGAACAGAATAATCATTTTGAACATCTTTGCTCAATGTACAAAACTGTATACATGTAGTCATAGGTAACATAGGAAGCTGAGTTAAGGATGAAATAACCTTAGTACATTTGAAAGAGTGAAGGCTCACTTCACATTAAAAGATGCTAATAATAAAAGCTACATAGTGATTAAGAGCTCTAGCTCAATGACAGCGCACTGTGGCCCTGAATAAGTTACTTAAAATCTTTGAGTTCCTAATTTCCTCATCTGTAAAGGTAATAATATTCACACCTACTTCATAGAGTTATTCAAGAAAAGTCAGTGGCTGATGCATAAGTGCCCTATAAAGGTTAGAACTGTGACTGTTGGTGGTGATGAGCACTTACTATGTCTTTAACATGCTAATCTACAACAACACTGTGAAGCAGTAGGTGCTCTTATTATTATTCTTATTTTACAGTTGAGAAAATTGAAGAATAGATGTAGCAAGTGAGTAACTTGCCTGAGGCTACTCAGTTAATATCAGTGTGGCTGAGAACCCATCCCACATCTTCCTGGCTCCAAATCTGTGGTTTTAACCATCACACTAAACTGCCTTGGTCACCCATTTCCTAATTTCAGTCCTTTGTATAATCTACCTTGTTTTTCATTATTTATCATTATTCTCTAGGTTAGAATAAATAGTAAGCATTTATGGAACAGAATGGTACCGAACAATCAAAGTCAAGATCTGCTTGAATTCATTTAAGCTTTTTGAGTTTTAAACATTAGTGAACATAGTTCTTTAAAAATCACATATTGGAAGTGACCTTGAATAAATTGTTTTAAAATCAATATTTCTTTTGCATCAAACCTACCAAAGTCATTACAAAATGTACCTAGAGGGACTTTATTCTGTTTGGCTTTGGAATGTTTGGCAAAAAAATGTTTTTCAGTTAATAGTCTATCTTAGAATGTATTCTTCCAGAGGCCCAGGGTAAATTCTCAATAATGCCTAAACAGTCCACTCCCATCTGGGTGCATATTGACATTATTTGATGTGGTTGATGGGTTGTTTGACAGATACAGACTATGAAGATGGGAGGATGGGTGGAAAAAGGCATGTGTGATCAAGTCTGTCTTTTCCAGTAACACTAACGGGCCATGGCTGCATTTTTAAAAGGAGGGGAAAATTACTTTTCCAACCCAAAGTATAAAACTATGACTCATGCTGGAATTGATCCAAAATGTTGGTCAAATAATCTAGATTGACAACTAAAGCTGAAAGACAAGGTAGGGAGCTGAAATGGAGGGACAGACATATGGGAAGCTTAGATTCATTGGAAAAACATGAACTGGTGAGAGAAAAAGAATAAAAAAAGCATTAAGAAAATGAAAAGAGTTTTCTTTTTAAATCAAAGAAATGCCTTTTAAGTGACTTCCCTGATCTCCTTAGATAATCCTAGGAACTTCAAACTCCCTAGCCAGCAAATTAATGGGATATCCAAAAAAAACCAACCCCTCCTTGTAAACAAAGTGGAAATTTCCTTCTTTCCAAAAGGGCCTCAGTCCCAGCCATAGAGGAAGCAAGGATGCAAAAACACATTTCTGCCTGAAATGACCTCCTATTTTAAGAAAAAACAACAGCCTCAAAAGAAGGGAAGGAAAAACAAAGTTCCACCCAGAGGAAATTGTATGTAAACAGCTCAAAGGGAGACTGAGACTGGGAGGTTGGAAAACTGAAATAAGCAATGAGCAAGTGGCCTCTGACATTGTCATTAGCTGCTGACAATGTCAGAATATGAGTTTTGAGACAAGTGCTTAGTGATTGACAAAAAGGGGTTGGGGTGGAGGAGGGTCTGAACAAAAGCAAGCTGGTGTAAAGGTCCCCTCTGTAGCTGTGGAAACTTTGATCTTTGAAGTTTGCATTTTTTGTTTTTTTTTAGGACTCTGCTAGTGTGTAACTCAGAGGAGATCAGCAACCGCAAAACGTTGGCTATAATTTTCTGCAATTTGTCACATGCCCTCTTCAGGCCCTGATGAGATGGTTTTCTTTTGTTTTTAAGCTGTGGATACTAGCAAGGCAGTTTCAGGCAAGATAAGAGAAAAATGGAATCTTCCTTCAATTCTCAGCCCATTGGCTCACAGGTGTATTTTAATTTTATTTTTTTCCGCATATGAATTTGGTTTGGCACACATAGCATTAACATCAGCCCCTCCTCCATCCAGTTTTTTGGAACCAAGATGGAAAAATCAAGAGATTCCAAGTAAAACTTGGATTTCTATTTACTCCTGAAAAACCTGGTGACATGAGTCCCAGATTGCTCTGGGGAGACTGTAAGGCTGAGTACCTGCTGCTTGGTTCGGATGGGGCATACACTTGGCATTCTGCCCTGCAGTCTCCACTATATTCCATCATGTTTTCCCCAATCCGAGGAATTTGTGCTGGGTTCTAACTGACTCATATACATCTTTAGAAATATCCCCTGGCTAATCCAGGATTGCAACAGCCTGCTGAGGAGTCTATGGTTGTGTCTGAGTTTGGCATATGAGTTATTAAGAGTTACTGATGTCTTCTTTGGTCACAGAGGGAGTGGGTGGCCACACAAATGCCATATATTTGCCCACTCTGTTTAGTTATATCTCTGGTTTAAGCATATACTTTGCTTTTGAAGTGGATCTTTTCAGTGCACTTTCTTTAGAAATATTCTTAAAACCAGTAGTTGCTTTATCTCAATATTTTCTTTTCTTTTTTTTTTTTTTTAAACAGGAATATAGGCAGGCAGGAATAGAGAAGGCAGCAGACAGTAAGGAAGAGAGAGGAGGGGGAAGAAACATAGAAACATTTTATTTATTTAATTGTTCATTCTAATTGTTCCACCTGGCCACAGGCCAAGAACCCCCATCCTTGGGGTGAATGTGGACTGCATCCCAGGTACAGGCTTAACCCCTGAGTCACCAGGGCACTCCTCATGTCAATCTCTTTAAAAAACCTGCTCAATGGAATTTCATCAACTCTACAAATCTCATTACTGCCACCTTCTTTTCATGAACCCTTAACCACTTTATAAGCAGTTCCTCGTAGAGTTCAGAGACCCAAATAAGTAAAAAGGAAGGCACTGATAACCTGTAGTGCATGTTTGAAGATAACATCTGAATTAGTAGCCACTACTACGACATTCATCCATCCGTTTCTACTTATCTACCTACCTACCTGCTACCTATGCACTCATCTACCTATCCGTCCATCTATCATTGTATTTATCCATCCATCTGTCCATCTGTCTGTCCATCCATCTGTCCATTCATCCATCCAGACTCCTTGCTGTCTGTCAAAGGAATCAAACCTGTACAAGTATTCTCTTGTCTAAACAACCTTTCACATCCTTACTATTGCTTTTTACCTACTGTCCCTTGGCAAACCCCTACAATTAATGGAGGCCAGTATGTAACCAACCCTTTAACACGAAATGGCCTTCCAGAAGTCAGGGGCGGGAACCTCATTGAGCTGCTTTTCAAAGGTCTCCGACCCTTAAATGAAACCTCTTTGGTGCTTTTATGGATTCTGTTGTTGGAGCCACAAGGATCCTTAAGAAAAATGCTTGGAGCCAGCTGGTCTCTGCCATCAGTGAAGCCCAAAGGGAGGAGCTCCTCAGGCGAGGAACCGCTCCCTAGAGGTTTTGAAGTTGCTTGTATTTCAAAAGAATTCAGCTTACCACCACTGTGGCTTTTAGCCTCTCTAATAAAGCAGTTTTTAAAAAACTAAAAACGTAATCTGCCTTTTAAATCTGCTCTTCCTGCTGAGTCTAAATGGGGTTGCTGCAAAATGCCTGGCCAGCATTAGAGTTTTCTGAAGTCAATCAGTTGAAATGGGGTTGCTTGGGGGGTTTGAAATATATTTGAAAACACTCCAGGGGTGGTGCAAAATAACTGAACAAAGGCGAATTACATGAAAGGAAAAAGCAGGTGGAGGTTTATAAAACTAAAAAATTACTTGTATATTTTGGAAACAGAAACTGAGATTGGGATGCTGACCTTAGAAGTTCATCTATCTGATCATAAAAAAGGTTTTCATTTAGCATTACAAAAAGATGGTGTTAATGAGCATGGCTTCAATATGCAGCCTGAAATAGCTAAGGCTATATAGTATCCTTGAAGAAATACCTAATTACCCAAAGAGGAGCAGAGACTAAGCATATGACAGGCACAGATAGGCATTACTTTGCTTTCTTTCTCCCTGGGTAGCTTTGAGAAGGGCAGCATCATAAAGTTTCTTCACCCTACTGAAAAGGTGGAAGAATTCTATGAGAGCTGACTTTTGGTAAGACAAACTCTAGTTTTCCACAGAAAAAAGTCAAATTAAGGTAAGAATCACCAAGTGAAAAAAACCTACTACAGATGAACTGAAACTTTTTATGAAGATAAGATTGAGTTTGTAGCACACAGCACGTTATATTCTTATTGTTTCCTGAAATGTAATGAATCCATAGATCAAAATCTAGGTATAGGGTTTTGATAAAAGTTAATTGTGGCTTATCGCATATAATGCAACTTTTCTGATATGCCAAATTTTGATCATCTCCAAGTTCTTAAGGAATGAGTCCAGTTTTCCAGTAAATTTGCTGGTTGGATTACATGAACTGCTCAAAATTTTACTCTGCCAAAGTAATTTCTATTCTTCAGAGGAAGGAACATTTAGCAGTGTAAAATACACTGGAAAGTAATGAGTCTCTATGCAAGAGCTCTTTGACAGGGTCTTTCCTATATTTTAAATTCTCACTCTGTATGGAATATATAGAGTAGATGCAGTTGCCAGGAGTTCTTGTTCTCTTTGTTGGATAATGGTAGGGAGGAACAAACTGAAAATACAGCTTTTGCCAGCACACAATTGCTTGTTACCCTTTGAAGGCCAACGTGTGTGCTGAAAGAAATGCTTTAGAACACTTGAGAAGGTGGGTGCATACGAGTAAATTGCAAGGGATTGAAGCATTGGTTTGGATAAGAATGGAAAAATTCAAATGCTTAGCCAAAGCAGTTCCAAATGACTTTGATCTGGATATCTCAGGAGAATGGACTTGTGCTGTTACAGCATTTTCTGGTTTTGGCCAGGCAAAGTATATAGTAAAGAAATAAATATAAAATAAAACCAAAGTTTTTAATGGGTTTTAGAACTTCCACTGCTGGCTGCAAACAGGAGACAAAAGGCAAATAGATATTGTTTGAAAAATGCAAAGTCAGGTTTTTTTCTAGCCTCAAGAAAACATTGGGGTTTGATTAGGTTCAAATTTGGGGCAAATTTCAGGATAGTGTTTGTTCTAGCAACTTCCTCCCCATCTCTGTGGAAAGTGTTGGAGTCTGTTGTGGTTCTGGAAGTCGTGCTCTGAAGACTCTAGGCTGGGGCATCATGAGACAGGCTCCAGTCTGTCATTTGTGCCTCTGCCCAGTGACTTTCTCCACTGTGTTCCTTGGACCTGGGCCTCCCACCGACGGCATGTGCCTTTACATGACTAAGCAGAGCCCAGACCTATTCTTGCTGCAACGCTTTTGGTAAAGTCTGTATGTTTACCTCTCATCTCCAAGCATCTCTGTGTGCAGTATCCCTGGCTCCTTCAGCTGAACATTTGTTCCATTTCTATCTTCAGTTGAGCTTCATTCCACTCTTCCGAGCTGCATCATGGATTGTGGGATGATGGCGGTATTCCTTAGTTTTAATCAGCACATTCTTTTAGTTGCATCATTTATTCAGCTCCGGAAATTCACTACTATCAAGGATATATTTTTTAGAAGGAAAAATGGTGAGGGCTTCTGTAAAATAAAGGGACAGAGAAGGTATTAATATTTTGTGAGACTCTAATATGTTCCAGGTTCTGTACTAGAAACATACTTTATATAGTATCTCATTTAAATGTGATATCAGTATAATAGAGCATAACTCATATTCTTGTAAAGATCGAAAGACCTAAGGCAGAGCACTGGACATGACACATAGTAAGGACCCAATAAGTGTGAATTATTATTATAGTTATTTTTTTAATTCCTTCCTAAGAAGAAAGGAAATCATTAGTCTGTTTCTTTTAATCAGGGTCTTTTACAATGTCTTGCTATTTATAAAGCTCCATAAATGATTGTTAAATGACTGACTGGTTGCTTGCCAGAAATATCTTACCACTATTACTAATTTTCTGATTAACAGGATACAAATTGACAGATTAATATATGTCCCTTTATAAAGCCAAAGTTTTGAAGAAGAATCTGATATCAAAATGGTTCAGATAAGGCAAAATTTTCCCCTTAATTTCATCTTTGTTTCTTTTTAAAATCTTATGTTATTAGCCCTGAATTCTAAAGAGCTATATACTTCTTATGCTTGGATGAAATATAAACATTATATTTAGATAAACCCAATCACAAAATGCAATGGTTTGCAGATAGAGACGAGATTAAAGTCAAGTCATAGAATACAAAAGTAAGAGTGTGAGAAAATACTGAAAAAAAAATTGAGGAAGTCAATATAGGCATATATTACAGGAGCAGTGAGGACTTGGAATGCAATTCCTAACTATAAATAGGGTCACAAGGAATAATGGAAAAGACAGAATCTCCAGCATTTTATTCTCTGGATTTTAGTTTCTTGTCTATATAATGAAGAAGTCACATAGATGAAGTCTAGACACTTTTACTCTAATATTGTATGATTTCATGTAATATTAAGTTACATTAAATAGCCTTTTCAACCTTTTCAAACTCTTTTATATTGCCCTATTAATATAGGGCTACTGTGCTAGCAGATGTACATAGAAAATTTGAGAAAGGAAAAATATAAAGACCCACAAATATTAATAAAACCATGATTCACTTAAATCTGTTGAGTAACTTGTTACAAATCTAAAAATAAATTTAACTTATTCTTGAGTCTTCTAGAATGTTAGAATGAAAGACACTCAGAAACCATGTTGTCACTTTCTTCAGAGTGGGTGATAAAAGGTGGAACAATAAGTCCCAGGTCATTTGGCTTTAATATTGAGATATCAGGATCCCCAATAGGCCACACTTCATAGTATATCAATATCACAAAATTGCTTGATTGATTATATCAGCAGTTCCATGTAACTCTGATAACTATTGAGTAAAAAAGAGAGATATAAGTAATGATGAAACATATTAAAAGGGAAAAACAAATTTTGCTAGAAAAATGTCTGAGAAACTTCAAATAATTTCTACTTAGTATCAGTTTATCTTATGAAGATTCTCACACATTTATCACCTACAGTCAAGGGAAAAAATAGTGTGGTTTTCTTTGCTTCTATTTTTCCCCAAGTCGTCTTCATTCTTTACATCTTTATCTATATTCTCATAAACATATGTAATGTCTCACTTTGTAAAACCTGACAGAATTCTATTTGTTCAAACAAATTAAATATTAAAGAAGTTCTTAAAGACTAAAATTATACCAGACAAATGTTTACATTCATCCTTGAGAGAGACAATGCCATCAAACTTTTTAATCTTTAATTCATTTCTGTGCTAGAAAAATAACATCATTTTATACACTTTCATTTAAAGTTTGAATGGTACAGTAGTATAATTTTTAAGATTACAACAGGAACATCTATTTCACATATTTTTAAAAAGATTACAAAATTACTTGTCTTTTTGACATAAATTCTTATTACAGCAAGAAGTTCCTGTTAAAAAAATCTTGTAGAATTCACAAACTAAGTATTAAACTAGGTAAGTGTCAAACTTGGAAGCAATATTAGTGCTTTCAATTTCATTAGCATATAGAAGCAGAAATTCTGTGGCAATATTTGAATACTACGCATTTTAAAGTCATGTTAAAACAAGAGATACTTATCAGCCTCTAGAACATACAAATCATCAGGCAGGTGCTGTGAGAGACCCCTTCCCCTAAGAAACTTATAACCTAGTAGATGAGGAATCAGCATTTTCTGTAAAGCATTAGGTGGTAAATATTTTTGTCTTTGCAGGTCATGTAATCTTTGTTGTAACTACACAACTCTTCTACGGTAGCATAAAAGTAGTCATAGAGGGGATTAAAGCAAACAGGCACGCCCTGGTGGAGCAGTGGTTAGGGCAACTGCCTCTGAAGGAAGCGGCCACATCTGCCTGGTTTGAGTCCTGGGCCCCGGGGAAAGCAACCAGTGTGAACAACTAAATAAAAATAAAATTGATGTACCCTGGTAGAGTAGCAGTTAGGTCAATCACCTCTGAAGGAGTGCAGACCACATGTCCCTGCGTTCAAGTCCCGGGTCCAGGGGAAAGCAACCAGTGTGAATAACTAAATAAAATAAAATAAAAGATTCTTCTTCCTCCTCTCTCTTCCTGCCTTCATGCCTACTTGCCTTAATTCCTGCCTATACCTTTTATTTAAGAAAAACTAAAAGCAGCCATATACAATATATAAAAGAATAAAAGTGACCATGTTCTAATCAAACTTCATGGACCTTGGTATTTGAATTTCACATGACTTCCATGTGTTTCAAAATTTCATTATGACTTTCAATTTTTCCCAACCATCTAAAAATGTAAAACCTGTTCATAGCTATCAAACTGCACAAAAGCAGGCAGTGGGCCAAATGGCCTATGGGCCAGAGTTTACTGACCCCTGGAGTAGATGTGTATAGAAAACAAAATAGAATGTGTAGACAGGCACTTTAGAATGGAGGATACACATGCCCTGAGAGGACAAAATAGAAAAGATTAATTCGGAAAGGCTGTCATACTAACATCCTTATGGAAATCATTTTGTTTTCATATAGTTTTAAGTGAAACATGTAACAAAATTTCTGAACAATGAACACTGAATGGCAATTAGAACATTTAGTGTTTTGCAACTGCCCCCTTTTTCTAGTTTCAAAACATTTTCATCGCCCCAAAATTAAATTTCATACTCATTAAACAACTACTCCTCTTTCTCCTCTCCTATTCTCTGGATACCACAAAATCCTTTTCTGTCTCTATGGGCTTACCTGGCCTGGGTTTATTTCATATACATAAAATCATATATGTCCTATGTGATCTTGCATTCCTGACTTCTTAGAGTTAGCACGTTTTCTAGCTCCATCCAGTAATAGCATGTATCAGTACTTCATTTTTAATGGCTCAATAATATTCCATTGCATGTATAGACTATATTTTGTTTATCCATTTATCAATAAATGGATATTTGGGCTGTTTCTTCCTTTTGGTTATTGTGAATAGTCTGCTATAAACATTTATGCACATGTATTTGTTTGAATACCTGTTTTCACTTCTTTTGGGTTCATACATAGGAGTAGAATTGATGGGTCACATGGTAATTCTATGTTTAATTTTATGAGGAAACACCTATTTGTTTTCCACAACAGCTAAACCATTTTCTATACCCACTAGCAAGGTACAAGTATTCAAATCTTGTCACATCCTCAGTAATATTTGCTATTTTCTTTTTTTTTTTTTTTTAAAGGAAAGGTACAGACAGGAGTGAAAGTGAGCAAGGAGACAGGGAGAGGAAGCAGTATTTTATATATGTTCATTTTAGTGGTTCATCTTGGTTGGTCCCTCAGTCCCAGGACAAGAACTTATGTTCTTGGGATGTATGTGAACTGTGCCAGCCGGAGACAGCAGACCAAACCACTACTCAACCAGGGCATGCCTGTTATTTTCTATTTTAAAAAAGATTATTATAGTCATACTAGTGGGTATGAGGTGGTATCTCATTGTGATTTTGGTTTGCATTTCTCTGGTGACTTATGACATTGAACATCTTTTCATGTGCATGTTTGCCATTTGTAAATCTTCTTTGGAGAAATGTCTAATCAAGTACTTTGTCCATTTGAAAATCAGATTCTTGTCTTTTTGTTGATGTATTGTAAAAGTTCTTCATATATTGTGAATATTACAGCTTTATTCAGACACATGTTTTATAAATATTTTCTCCCTTTCTATTGGTTGTCTTTTCACTTCCTTGATAATGTTCTATGATACATAGAGAACTTCTTTCATTTTCATGAAGTTCAATTTTTCATTATCTTTTTAACTTAGGTACATCTATTGTTCAAAACTCCAATTTTTATAGGTCATGTTATTAACAAAGAGCATGAAAAGCAAATTACTAGATTTTATGTCCTCATCTGATTAGGACCTAAAAGAAGTTCACTGGCATTACATTAGCTAATATTTGTAGACCATTTACTAAATGTCAAGCTGAGTGCTAAGTTCTTGATATGCATTATGTTATTGAATCTTCTTTTAGACACAGAGGAGAAAAGTATCCTGTGTAGTCACACAACCATTTCATACCCTGACAGTCTGTCTCCACTACCGCATAAGTTTTTCAGAAGTATTTTTTAATGTTCAAGTTTAGACACTCCATTTTGCAGCATATGTATAAAGAAGAGGCTAATAGAGTCATTGTGTTGGCACACAGAGGAATAGGAAATGGAGTTTTACATTTCAAAAACATCTGGTCAAGAGAAAATAAAAATCATATCTTTTTTTTCAGGTAAAAGCAATAAGGGAAAGGTATGATTGTGTCATTCCTTTGTTCAAATAAGACTAGACAATGTCTTCTGAATAATAGAAATGTATTAGTGAAATATAATATGTGACAGTAATTTCAAATATGTTATTTTATTAAAACTCTGATAAGGAGGTATTGGTTATCTCGATTTTATAAAAAAATAGTTTCAAAAATATTAGATTTGCCCAGAAGGTCCACAGTGGATTTGGACACAGATTCACAAACCTACTTTCCACAGTCCAAACTATCTAGCATATTCACTGGCTCCCATGATGGGTGGATCTCTCTATTTTTACTTCCTTTACTCCCCATTAGTAGGAGTTAAGGTAGACAAGACTTTCTTCATGGTCTGAGAGTTTTGTTTCTAAGTCTTCCATGGGCAATTTTCTTTCCCACACATCTACCATTCTTTAGTGCCTAAGTGAAACACCAGTTCATCTTTCTCTGATCTTCCCAACATGAATTCTCTCTCCCTCTTTGAGCCTCCATGACATACAGTCTTCAGACTCCTATTACTGAGTGCGTTTGCATGATTAGGCTGCAAATTTTCCCTCTTCTAGACCAAACACTGCATTTTAAAATCGGAATCTTATTTTAGCCCTTTAGAACTTCTGGTCCAGTGTCTTGTTTTTAATTATTCCTGAAATATGGAAAACATCCTCATTATCTAGAGCCAGACCCTAGTCTAAACACAGGGATTTGGTTCACATTAGTAAGATCTATCAGTGCAGTTTAAGAGAGTAATTGTTACAGTTGAGTATAGTATGCTTTGAAGAATTTTGTATTAATGTATTTATGTAGTCATTCATTCACTCAACAACTATTTGTTTAATATGACTAAAACAGAAAATTCCTATTTCATGAAACTGGCAAGAGTGTGCATGCATCTATGTGTGTGTGAGAGAGATAAAAACAGTGATAAGCGCTTAAAGACAAAGAAACCAAACTGCAGGGGTTAGAAAATGATGTTGAGAACTGGGTGGTGGATAGGCAGGACAAGAAAGACCTTTTCTTTTTTTTCTTTTTAAGGAAAGGTGCCGGTAGGAAAGAAGGAAGAGAGCAGAGGAGGAACAGCTTTACTTGTTTTTTTCATTTAGTTCTTGACATTTGTTGTTCACCCAGGCCCCAGGTCTTGAACCCTGGCCCTTGGAATGTATGTGAGACTGTTCTGTGGTGTACTAGACCATTAGGCCACCAGGACACACCCTAGAAAGATCTTTTTGATAAGAAGACATTTGAGCAGAGACTTAACGGAAGTAAGGGATTAGACTATTGCTATCTGGGGACGAGCATAGTAGGCAGAAATACAGAGGTTCAAGGACTGGAGGCAGAAACATGGATGTACTAATGTGACAGATGAGGTCAGAAAGGAAGGGATGGCCATATTGTGAGGTCTTGAAAGTCATGATCAGGAGTCTGAATAGTACCATGAGGGAGAAGGGGAAACTGGTCATTTTTGAAGCGAAGAGTGACATGATTTATTTGATGCTAAAGTTTCATGAAGGCTGCTACATCTCATTCCTTTACTAACCACATCTACTCAATGCCAGGGGACATATCTTATTTATCTTTCTGTCCTCAGTCCCTGGTGTAGCCAGACTCCTATTCAGCACCTACTAAATAAGTGAATGCTGGATAAACATTTACCTGAACACTGACTATTGGAAGGACTGTGAAAAGAAGTTAAAAACAGAAAAACTTTCCTGAGTTACCACAATGCCAATAATACGATTTACTTCAGCAGAACATCCTAAGCATTCTTATATTTATTATTCAGTGGAGAATTGCTTTTCTTCAAAATTGATCCCAAATTATGGCTTTTATTGCTTTAGCTGAGAAGGTCACAGTTTTTTCTTGATAAGACTCTTGCACAGTTATAATGCCACAGAAGTTTTGAGCAATGGACCAAGGGAAAGAACCTGAATTCTAATCTTGGGTCTGCAATTCATCAGTCATGTGATATTTGAATGTAAAATAATCATGCACTAATTTATTTGTGAACTACCTATTGTGCTGAGCACCTACTCACTGTCTCCGAAGTTGAGACTCCCAGTTTGAGAAAGAACAGGCATGTAAACAAAGATAAAGAACATGGGGGTAGTGAGCTGGCTATCATAGTGAACTATCACATCCTGAGTTTCCCCAGCAGCTAAGAAAAAAGGGAATCCAAGGCAGGGTCACACACAAGGCTGCCGTGTGTGCAGGGAATTATAAAGCATTTAGGAGAGGGGGCAAGGAGAGTAGTAAAGGACATGTTGCATTTATCTGTTGGCATCTCCTCCTTGGGGAAGTCACACCTCACCTCATCCAAATCCTGTGGTCTTCATGGGTGGTCACTATGTCTGGTTTACAGGCCACAGGATTAGACACGTATTAAGGATGACCATTTATAGTGGTTTAACCTACAGGACCTTGGAAAATTAAGTTAGGTAAGAATCCTGTGAAATTCACTTAAAGACATTGGGAGAGGTTATCTCTTCCATTTGAATGGAGTTGCAAGAAAGAGTGTTTTGGCGCACCCTGGTGCCTGAGGCATTAAACCTGCAGGTCAGGTGTAGTCCAGGTAAAGCTCAAGGATCTGAGTTCAAGACCCAGGACCAGAGGGATCAACCAAAGTTAACAACTAAACAAATTAAAAATGCTCTGTCTTTTCTTTTTCTTCCTGCCTTTCTGCCTGCTTGCCTTCATTCTTGTCTGAATTCAGACTCTCGAGTCATATCGCCAGACTTTCCAGTTTTATGAGTCAATACAACTCTCTTTTGGATCAATTATATGGTAAAGGATCAGATTGGACTTTTAGTCGCAATCTTATTGTAGGATAAAAAGACACTGAAATACAATGATGCACACTGAAATATATAAACTACTACAATGCAATGTTACTTCAAGAAAATTACTAATGAAAAATCAAATAAAAAGAAAAAATCCATTTTTCCTTCAAGCTACATTAAATTATGTATCTGTTACTTGTAACTAAAAAATGTCTTGATGAAAACCATAGCAGTAGAAATTAATGACTGTATAATTAGCTTCAGTTTTCTGACTTAAAAAACTTAGGCATTTTGTTGTTGTCAGGCCAAAAAAATTTTACCTATCCTGAGTTTAGAACAGAGATATTGTTCTCACTAAAAGTAGTTTTAGGGTCCACATCCATTCTTTCTCATCTTTGGATTTATTTCCACAATCCTATTTTTCTTTACTTATGCATAATCTTTATTTCCTTCGTTTCTACATAGTCCCTCAGTTTGCCTCAATCTCTGTGATATCAGGCAACTTTACTATATACCTATGTTTCTTCCCTACTTTTTCATTTAAATAAAAAAAAATCACTCACCTAGTATGTGCCACATGTTGTTCTATGTGTTAGGTATACAGTGATAAATAATTTAGACAATGACCTTGCCTCATGAAACTTGCATTTTGATGTGAGAAAAGGTCAATAAAGAAGTGAAGACATCAATAAATAAGACAGATTGTGGTATGCTATATGATGGGGATAAATAGAAGCTGGATAGAGAGTGACTGAGGGTAGAGGAGAATCGCTTCAGATGGGTTGGTAAGTAAAGGCCCATCCTGAGGAGGTAATATTCAAACTATCCCCATCTCCTTATGACTTCAATATAAGCACTGGAAAGAGTTGGTGGAAGAACATTTTAAGTAGAGGGATAGCAAGTGCAGAGGTAGGGAGTAGGGAGGGCTTGGCAGTCTTCAGGCACTAACAGAAGGCCAGGGTAGTTAAATGATTGGTATGAGTACGGCTGGAGAGGGCTGCAAATTCCAGATCACACAGAGCCTTAGAAGTCAGAGCGATATGTTCTTGAACTCTGAAGAAATTCAAGTATACACATACGTGGTTTGACTTATATTTTATAAAACTCACAATAACTATTGTGAGGAGAATGGATTACAATGCAGGCAAGAATGAAAGCAGGGAGTCCAGTTTTGAGGCTATTGTAAAGTTAGGCAAGAGATGATTATAACTCGGATTAGATGGCGAGCAGGAGCAATGAAAAGGAGCAAATAGCCTGAAACTATCAATAGAACTGGCAGAGTTTGCTGATAGATTGGGTAGGGAGTAGGGAGGACGGCTTAGGTATGATTCCTAGGGCTTTCGCTGAGCAAATAAGTGGATGGAAGTGCCTTTTACTAAGATGGAGAAGACTGAGAAAGGGACAATTTGGGAAAATGTCTCAATAGATCTATTTTAGAAAGGTTGAGACTCAGTATGAGCTATATGAACTATATACAGAGGTCCATGTTGAACAAATTATATTACCTCTGCTGAGAGATACATCCAGTTGGTCCAGTTCAGTTTTTAGTCTAGTCACAATAGTCATTCACTGTCTAGGCTGTGGTCTGAATTCCCTGAATTAACTGCTTCCACCTTTCCAATTAGCTGAGGCTATCGAGAGATGTTCAGGCAATCCACTTCAGAGGCTGGCAAATATGCCCATGCATTGGCATAATCATCTCTGCTTTGGAAGTCTTAAAAATTTTATCTTTGAACTTGTGCTCACATATGTAGTCTGATGGGGCAATAAAGTATGCAGAGGAGACATGTGCAATGTCACTCCTACTCTTACTACGACTTCATTTGCAGATAGCATTCTCAATGCCCCAGTACAGAATTCTGGTGACCCACGAGCATGAGGTTCAGCAAAACTCAAGGCAAGTACAACGTAAGCACATTACATCGAAGACTGAGTAGTAAAGGCAGCAGCGTGTGTGAAAACAACACCAAAAGACCACACCTTCTGCTCCAACTATAATTTGTTTCAGACACAGGAGGAATGACAGCAGTGTTTTAAGAAACACAAAGGATCAGGAATCCTATCACTTCTTCTCTTTACTTGTATTACTCCCATGTATTACTCAATTCCTGTGCTGGGAATGGTGACTTAGAAAGGAGAAGATGGAGACAGCCATAATTCCTTTTCCTTTCAGGTTTTTCTTTATCTATCAGTAAGATACAGGTAGAGCATGCCTGGAGAATATATGTATATCAAGCATTAAAACTAACTGGGTTAGTTTTGTTCAGAATTCCTATTGTTCCAGCAAAAATAAAACAAAAAGGATGTATGAGCTACTTCAACAGCAAACAGCATGTCATAATTAGCATGCTTTTGAAAACTGGAGTGAGCACTTTGAAATATCTTAAAATTATTACATTCTCTTAAGGAATCTCTCAAAATACTCCCTCAAACAGTGGCTATAGACACATTAATTTGCTTTACAGATTATTTATTGACAATGTAAAAGTTGTTAAACATCTTTATTTTTAAATGGGTGAGGTTTAATACAAATTTTATTATATTCTTAATTTCTTAATGAGTCATCAAAATGAAATCACATGGGAAGTCTATGACTGTAACATATATTGGTTCTTTCTACTCCAGTGAAGATAATTCTGCCTGGGAAACAAATGTGTTTTCTTGTCCCATCCTTACTGCTACCTTAGAGGAGGAGCAATTTAATCTGACTAATGAATGTGGAAGAAGCAGCTGGACACGTAAGGCCAACGACTCCATCTGCCTCTATGGTGCAGTCACCAGCCCCCTGGTTTACATGGGCTGTTTTCACAGAGTCTGTGACAGCAGTCACATTCCAACATCCTGATGTCAATCACATTCTCTTAAATGATATTTAAGACAGTTTCATATTTTGTTGATTTCTTTAAAATATTAAGGTAATTTTCCTTGAGCATGAAGTAAAATCCGAATTGAATTCCATCAATTTAAAATAAAGATATGAATTTTTAGCTACCTTACCCTTTTGTTTTATTTCTCATTTGATCCAGAGCTCAGGGGCGAAGGGGATGCTGTTTATTGGGAGCCTTGATTCCAACAAGGTTGAAACCTGTTACCTCTAAGTGATGACAACTTGAAAACAACAGCAAAAACTCCTTAGTGAGATGGGATCAGTTGCCTCCATTTCTTTTCCACTTTTGCGTTTTATATCCTTTGTAGTAAATGGCTTAAGTTTAGGAGATATTTTCACAATGATCCCAAGGAGAAGAGTAAAGGTGAGGTGAGTAGAGCTCGGAAATGAGCCACGGGGTCGACAGACAGACCATGACCTGTGATTGATCTTCCAAGGGCCAGAGTCGTGCACTTTCCTGTCCCAGTTTTTGGTTTTTTTTTTTGCTAGGACTAGGGACACAGGAAACAGTAAATTGATTTAGTGAAAGATCTTAGATTAAGTACTGTCTAGATGTGAAGGGAAAGTTCTGCACATAATTTACACTGAAAATGGGAGGTTCAAGATGAGAACAATCCTTATTTTGGCTTAAATTGTTAAATCTTTGGCAAAGACAAGCTTGTCAAGTTGTCCTAAGATATTTTAAAGCTCTTTTTTGATAAGCAATCCCCATGCTAGCCTCAGCTACCTTTCCCCACACAAAGGCTACAAATGAATTTCCTAATTCCATTGCTTCTTAAAGATACTTTGTCAGCAAACATGCAAACAAAAGAATATATTTCAGAATCATCCTCTCATCCCATTAAATCAAATTCTCATATAAAACTGGTTTGACTTACAACAATCGTTTAACTTAAAAAACTCACAGCTAACTTTTCTTTGGCAGAGGAAGCCCTGTGAGGACTAATGAACTCCAGATAGCTTTAGGGGTGGCCAGCAGACACTCAATGGAGTCTGTAAAGTCCCACCTTGGATTTTCCTCTTTTAATGATGTTCAAAATAGACCCATTCATCTATTTTTAAACTTTCTAAAATTAGCAAGAGAAAAACAGAGCAGCAAGCTGAAGCCATAGGCTACTTCATTACCGCCACTATTAGTCTGACAAAATAAGTGACTTTCCATTAAACTTCAGTGACAGAAAAGGAGGAAGGTTTAGAGGTCAATAGCTCCTGTGATACATATACCTAAATGTAGCATTTCTCCAGGGAGTGATGGAATTAACTGTTGACAAGCTAATTGCTCTTATTCCCTAATTAACCAAGTCCTGCTTCATTAGTAGTTTGTAGCAATTAAACAACATTTTCAAGGATCTGAGGTTCTACCCAATAATAATGAGTAAACAGCTGAAATGAAACCAGTGTCCATTTTGTTGACAAGATTAATTGAATAATTATTGTTTCATCGAGAATAAAAATAGCAAGGAAATGCTGCTAGGGAATCTGCATAAGTCTTTCTCTTGGATAACATTTCCTTGGAAACATACAGAAAGCTAGAAAGAAGAGCTGCTGAATTTGATCTATTTAAAGAACCCCAACGTGGAATGGAATGGAATATTGAATTTGTGATGATTTATTAGGTCTTAACTACTTTCAGTAAGCTGTATTTTCATGTATATATACACATACATATGTATATATAAAACATCTGCATATATCATTTAAAATACTAACCATATGAATTTATTTTAAACAAGCATATAATAAAGGTACTGCACAAATATAACTTTACAAAAACTAATTGATTCAGCAAAGCAAGTTGTATGATGGAAGAACTTTTGGCAACTATCTCAAAACAATGTGTTTGGTTTAACTTTGACTTAATAGCTGTGATTTTTAAAATTGTTCAAATGATTTTTGAGTACTGAGTGCAAAAGACAAAATTTACATCAAACTTCCACAGGAATTCTTTTTTGTGTGGCATAATTAAGCACCGTACAGATTTTGAAGTTTGAAAATTGGTCACTGTGGACGGTCCGTTATTTCGTAGTACTGGAGCCTGTTTTTTTCTTGTCAAAAATGATTTCAACTACACAGCTCAAGCTGTCAGCGAAGAAGGATCCTGGCTGTCTCAGACATGATAGTTCCCTCTGGAGAGTCGATAGACTATTAGTAAAAACTCATTTTATAAGGTCTGGAAATTTGCCGACCCTTTTATCAGTGGGAAATAAGCTCTCTTGTATGATTGTGGGGATGTCTACCAGCCTTATTACAGGAGGAACAGGGGAGTTTACCACTTTCTTCCAAGATGGACTGACACTACTTGGCAAACTTGAAAGCCAAGGGGAAAGTGAGCAGAGAATCTAGAATTAGTGTGATCACCCACCTCCATGTGACAACTACAGGAAAGTTTCCTTTGGGAAATTTACTTTATGCCAATACTCTCTGCCAAGGCAAGGAAATTGTGATGGTGATAATCCTTACAGTACCAGCAGCCATTTACAAAGCCACAGAAAGTGCTAAGTACTGTATGTGGTGATTGCATTGACTCCATACAAGGGTCCTGCAAAGGAGGTTTTTCTTTTCTACTGATAGGGTAAAGCTCAAAAGAGTGAGAGTATTACTTACTGGACAAGGGTCTGCTGTCCAATGTATATAAAACCAGTAACAGGCACCTAGTTTTAAGAAAAGAAATAATTTTATTGTATGTTTCAACTGGGGTGGAGACAGAAGGCAACCCTTCTCAAATCTGTCTCTCTGCCTTGGGTGTGAGGCAAACTTTTAATAAAGGGTTTGGGATGAGGAAGTAGAAAGTAGGACATTTGGTGATCAGCTGGCAGTGACTGAAGAAAGCTCCAACCTGTCATAGGTTCAGGTGCAGCAATTGAAGGCATTAACCACACTTTTGTTAGTTTTTGCAGGTGGTGCTCTTCCAGATCATTAGGAGAACACTACCTGTGCTCTGGACAATGATTTTTTGTTGTTCCCCTCAAAGATTCTTTCAATCCACTGCGGTTCTAGTTCGTCATTAAGCTCAGCTTCTTTTGCAAAACAAGCTTGAAAGGAATTCAGGTAAACCTTTCTGGCTTCAGAAATAAACAATACCCAGCCATGGTGTCAAGGGAGGGAAAAACTATATTTTGAAATAAAGTTCATGTACTGGAGAGGAAAGGGCTGCAGACTGGGAATCAGGACTCCTGGGTTCCTTCTGACCCCATGTCTGACTAACCCTGTGCAAATTACTCCAGGGTAGCAGGATTCTCAGGCCAAGTAGAAACAGACCACTGTCTCTCAGCAGCTAGTTTGGGTGGCAGCAAGCCTGGGAGGGCACTGCAAGCCCTTAGCTGAAAAGCTAAATGACTGCCGTGTAGTGATCAATCCTGCGCAGTAAAAACTGCTTCTGTCCTCAAATGCCAATAATATCCCCACTGATAAATGCTGAGTTCGGTTTTAAGGTTCTTCATTCATAACATGGAGGCAATTGAATTTCTATCTTGAAATCCTTCCTGGGAGGTCAGTGCAACAGGCCAGTTGCTGGTGGGGTCCCTTCCAAGACAGAGCACATTCAGGCTGCTTCACCCAGTGGGTTTCTGATGAATCTTAATTTGAGAAAAGAATTCCGTGATTAAAAAAATGTTTGAAAATCAGAGGATTAGGAGATGTTTAAATTTCTTCCTATTCTGGTATTTGTGACTAGAGGAAAGTTGAGTCAGAGAGTGAGAAGGGGCCCTTCTAAGGGAAAAGGGAGTTAGTTGATAAGATGGGGGAAAACAAATGACCAGGCCCAGCTGTACAGAATTTTTGATTTGCTGACAACCTGATGGGGTCACAGTAGTAGAGGAGTCTGACCTCACCCTTTCAAATGCAGATGCAATCTTGCAGCTGAGTGGCCCAAGCTAGAAGATTCTCCCTCAGGCTCCTCCTCATAATTAGCAGACATTGTTCATCCCTAGGTTGGGTTTTTCTGATTGCTGTGTAGGGTTGGTATTTCCAAAAAAGCCTTGAAATGCATATCTGCAGCCAGTTAAGGAGTCTTTGGGTTAACTTTGAATCCTATTCATAGAAATTCTTGTGTAGGTATACCTCTGTGATAAAATGTTTTATGCAAATCCAAGAAAAAAGTTTAAAGGAAAGGTACAGATGGGAATGAAGGTGAAATAGGCAGGCAGGCAGGCAGGAAGAAAGAGGAAGAAGCATTTATTTTATTAAGCTGTTCACACTGGTTGCCACCACCCCAACCCGCCCCCCAAAACACATACATACCTGGGACTCAAACCCGGGGGTATGTGGCCTGTACTCCTTCAGAGGCAATTGACCTAACCATTATTCCACCAGGTACATGGCAAATCAAAATTAAAAGTTTAAATTCATGTTCAGTATAGTAAGTTAGTCTCCCCTGGGAAATAGAATGTCTTTTTTTAGTATGTGTTATTCCTTGCTAATTGATTATCTATTATGTTCTTTTTTTAAAGTGGTGGATGGGCGAATTATCCATAGATGCTCATATATTACTCTGAGCTCTCCTTTGAATAACTAATTGCAAACAGACTATCCCAAGGGATAGTTCCGTTTAGAAAACAGAACTAAATAAGTGGAAACTGGTCTTAAAATGAATAGATAAATGGAATGGGGAAAAAAAAAATCTACTAGACAATATTTGTTGTAATTATTCTCAGGAACAGGAGGATATGAATCAACAAAATGTCATTTAAAACTGATCATATATCCTGTCTCCATGGCACTCCAACAGGACTGAAGAAGACTTAGTGATTGGTGTGTTATACTAGCCGGTGAAAATTTAAAAGGCCATACTGCACTGAACAGTGTAAATGAAAAAATAAACACAGAAAGTAAACATCTATTTGTAAGTACAGGCAAGTGTTAAGGATTCGGCGTCTTTACAGATCACTCTACATGGTGCTCTGTGAGGAACTGTGATGGAAGTGAAGTATGTGTTGTCTCTGTTTATAATCCTAATGAGGAAATAAGATATAACCACATATAAGAGAGAGAAGAAACAACATAGATTGCTAGTATTCAGTACGTTTACTGAATAGCTACCATGGGTAACATGATACACTGAGAAGTAGCACTAAGAAACAGTACTACCAATGTGGCTTAGAGACATGTACAGCAAAATTAGAGTTTGGTCATCCTACCTTGGTGAGGATGTAGACAGAGCTCAGAGAGCAAGCTGAAACTTGTGGAGCACACAGTTATGTGTATGTTGGGTGCTGCTCCCTGGTTCCTATCTGTAAAGCATCTTCTAATATTTAATTCTTTCCTCAAGCCTGCATTTTTTAAGGCAATGTGATGAGAAATTCATGTGGAAAAGGGACCATGTCTAGAATGACTACTAGTATTTTTCATGTTTCCCAGGTCTGTGAGTCTTTCAGAAAAAAGGGATGTTAAATGTGACACAAAGACTCTGCAAGGCCACGCCGGACCAGTCTATTCTGTTGTCTTCAGTGCTGTAGAAACTCAAATTCTTTTGGATTAAGACTTGATTGTAACATGGCCACTTCCAGAGCATGTGATAGGGTCTGCTGGATTGTCCTTGGTTGTCTCTTCACTATCAATATGCTAGACCCTTTCATGGCTTGACATATTTGCTCTGGGGAGTTGAATTGTTTTCTCATATTCTAATTCTTTACATAGGCGCCAGAGAGACAGATGTATAACTCTCTATCCTGGGAAGACCTGGAAATATTTTAGAGTTAGTGGTTGTATTTTCAGGGGTTTAGGGAAAGGGAAAGTCACATTATATAACCTCTCAAGTTCCCTAGAAGGGCATTTTTTATCAGCTCACTAAGTCCAAGAGTCCATATTTCAACATCATATTTTTTTCTATTTAACTTAATGAAAAAGTAAAAAAGCTTTTGGAAGTAGTTATAAATCCGATAAAAAGAAATAACATATAGACTTGTTTTTAACTCTGAGACCTTGCTATCCAGTTTTCTATACCTTACTTTCTCTTCTTAAAATAGATATCCCTTTGTCTCTGTCTCCACATCTCTCTCTCCTCTTTCCCTCTCTCTCCCTCTCTCTCTCCCTCTCTCTCTCTCTCTCCCTCTCTCTCTCCCTCTCCCTCTCTCTCTCCCTCTCTCTCTCCTGTTTCCCTCTCTCTCCCTCTCTCTCTCTCCTCTCTCTCCTCTTTCCCTCTCTCTCCCTCTCTCCCCTCTTTCCCTCTCTCTCCCTTCTCTCTTTCTCCCTCTCTCTTTCCTCTTTCCCTCCCTCTCCCTCTCTCTCTCTCTCTCTCTCTCTCTCTCTCTCTCTCTCTCTCTCTCTCTCTCTCTCTCTCACTCACTGTCTTTCTCTCACACACATACACACACATTAATTAAATTGACTTATGGGTTGCTTACTCCATGATCACCAACTCTGCTCATCACCACTTTCACCTCCTGGATCCACACGAAACACTCCTGTGCATTATTTCTATCTGCCAGGTCAGAAGTGACAGAGTCAAAGGACACAGGATGACCTTGGGTCTGAGTGGGGAGAGACTGAAGATGCCCTTGTACTTTTTATTTGTGTACCCTCTTGACTACTGAGACGCTGAACGAGCAGGAAATCACAAAAAGAAGTCTAAGGATTGAGGCCTCTAAATGACCATGTGACTTCTGCAGAGTTTCAAGATGTTTCTTTTGTGTGATATTATTCAGAAAATTGTATTTCTGTTAATAATTGCATGGAAATATTTGTATGATTTAACAATACAGTGATTGGTTTTAATGGCATACATATTCCTCATGTCCCTAAGAATCAATTTTCTCAAAAGGAGTGCTAAAATATTGAAACCTGGGATCTATTTCCAGAGGACTCATAGTTTTAGAACTTGCAACGGAAGCTGGATATATCAAAACACTGTGTATGTCAATGGCTAATTTTGCTTTCCAACACACACATTTACATATTGGATTAATTTGCCTGTCACACCTTGTATTTTGCTTTTTCATCAGATTCTTACTGCAATGGCTAGGTGGTTCCTTTAGCGCCTGTGTATTACCTTAGCTTCCAGGCAGCAGGATGATCTATTATTTTATCAGCCCTGTTTAACCTTACAAAAAGATCTGTTTCTACATGGGCCAATACTCTTAGTGCTGATTTCAGACTGAGGCCTACTGCTCTATTAGCTATTTTCTCTCCATATGCCTGAATGCAGAACCCCAGAAATGAGAGATAAATGGAAATGAAAACAGAATCTTGGTTTCTGGCAAATGCAATGATTGCATCACAAATTTCATTTGCACAAAAGTCAAAAAGAATGAATGTTGACCTTTACTGAAGAAATGTAGAATGTTAATAGAAGATGCGTTTTCTATAATAGGAGAAATCTGGATTGACATAAACAGATTTTGTCTTCACTGATGTTTTTCTTAAAATTCATGTTTATTGCCCACTTGTCAGCGAGAAGCATATACATCATTCCAGAATGTTTTCCATTTGATTTATGCCTTTGAAAGGATTTAATTAAATTCTTGAAGTAGTTTTCATTTATAACATTGTATTTTGTTCAGGTTTTAATGACTTAATTATAAACCAACACCTGTATATACTACAGTACGTTCATCACTAGAGATCTAATTCCATCCTTCACTGTACAATTGGCTCCTTTTACCTGATTTACTTGTCCTCCTTTCCCCTTCTCTTCTGGTAACCACTGATTTAGTTTATAGTCTGAAAGTTTATTTTGTTTTGTTTCATTAGTTTTCTCTCATTTTATATCACGTAAGTGAAATCATACAGTGATTTATTTCACTAAGATTAATACCCTTTAGTTCCATTCATTTAGCTGCGAATGGCAAGTTTTAATCTTTATTTATTGTTGAATAGTATTCCATGATATATATAGATCATATCTTCTTAATCCAATCATCTGCTGATGGGTACCTAGATTGTTTCTAACATTTGGCTGTTGTGAATAATATTTCAATGAACATAGGGGCACACATAACTTTGAATTTGTATTCTTTGGGTAAATATCCAGAAGTGAGATAAATGGATCATATGGAGTTTCTATTTGAAATTTTTGAATAATCTCTATACTGTTTTCCGTAATGACTGTATCAATGTGCATTCCCACCAACAGTGTACAAGGATTCCCTTCTCGCTACGTTTTCTCCAATACTTTTTTTCTTGTCTTTGATAATAGCCATTTTCACAGGTGTGAGGCAATACCTCATTATTGTTTTGATATCCATTTTCCTAATAATGAGAAATGCTGAACATCATTTTGTATGCCTGTTGGTCATCTGTATGTCTTCTTTGGAGAAGTGTCTATTAAGATCCTCTACCCATTTTATAATCAGATATTTTTGTTATTGTCGTTGAATTGTATGGGTTCTTTATATAGTTTGGACATTAACCCCTTGTTGAATATGTGTTATTCAAATGTCTTTTTCCTTTTAGTATGATGTCTTTACATTTTGATGATAGATTCTTTCACTGTGTTGAAGCTTTTTAATTTGGTGTAATCTCATTTGTCCATCTTTGCTTCTATTTTTCTTGCCATTGGAGTTGAGATTCCAAAGACACTTTTAAGGTCAATATCAAGGAACATACTGTTTATGTTTTCATCTATGTTACTTTATTATTTCAGATTTTATATTAAATTCTTTAATCATCTTTTAATTAACTTTGTGGATAGTGTTAGAAAGTAGTATAGTTTTGCTTTTTTGCATGTGATTTTCCTTTATTATATGCTCTTGGATCCTTGCTCATAAATTAGTTGTCCATATAGGTGAGTGTTTATTTATTTGCTCTTAATTCTGTTCCACTGATCTCGGTGCCCATTTTCAGTCCATTAGCATTCTGTTTCGATTACTGTTGTTTTATAGGATAGTTTGAAATTGGGGAAATGATACCTCCATTTTTCTCAGAATTTTTCTCAGAGCTATTCAAGATCTTTTGTAGTTCTATACCTCTTGTTATACCTCTTGTTATACCTCTGTGAAGTATGTCTTCCAGAGCTTGATGGGGATAGAATTATATTAAACATTAAAACAATATTTTCTAGCTTTCAGAGTATAGGTCTTTCACCTCTTGGTTAAATTTATTCCTATATGTTTAATTATTTTTATGAAGTTGGAAATAGAATTATTTTCTTAATTCCTCTCTTTGCTAGCTCATTGCATATAGATATGCAATAAATTTTTGTTTATTAATTTCATAGCCTGCTAGTTTATTGTATTTGTGTATTACTTCAAATAGTTTTTACTGGAGACCTTGGGGTTTTCTATTAAACTATATTGTCATCTGGAAATAATGATAGTTTTACTTATTTCTTTCCAAATTGGATATTTTTTCTTTTCTTTTCTTGTCTAATTATTTTGGTTTGGACTTCCAATACAATGCTGAATAGTAGATGTGAGAGCAGATACCCTTGTTTTGTTTTTGATCTTAGAGGAAATATTATCAGTTTTTCATGACTGAGTATGATGTTGGCTGTGGCTTTTTCCAATATGACCTTTGTCATATTGAATTATGTTACATATATTCATTTTGTTGCTTTTTTAAATCATACATGAATGTTGAAACTTGCCAAATGCTCTTGTGTCTGTTGAGATGGCTTCTTTCCTTCCTTTTGTTGATATGGTGAATCACATTAACTGATTTGCATATGTTGATATATCTTTGATACCGTAAATAAATTTCACCTGCTTTCGGGGTATGATTCTTTTAATGTATTGCTTAAAAAAAATATTTACAGGCACACTGGTGGCTTATCAGTTTAAACCAGGTGCAATCCACATATATCCTAAGGTCCCTGGTTGAAAGGCTGGGAAAACAACCAATGATGAACAACTGAATAAAATAGTGATTTTTCCTCCTTTCTCTTCCTGCCTGCCTGCATACTCATCTTCATTCCTGCCCATGCCTTTCCTTTAAAAAAATTATTGAGGTAACTTTGATTTACAAAATAATATAAGCTTAGACATCTAGGTTCACTATTAATTAAACATATGTCATCATATCATACCACCAAATTAATGTATTGTTTAATTAGTTTTCTAGTATGTTTTGAGGATTTTCACATATATGTTCATCAGAGATATTAACTTATAGTTTTATTTTTTTGTGATGTCCTTGTTTGATTTTAGAATCAGGTTAATCTGTAGAACACCTGGTTTTCTAAATGCAAAGAGACCTACCCAAGACACATATTTGTAAAACTATGAAATGTCCAAAGAAAGAATATTAAATGTGGCTAGGAAAAAAAAAAAGCAGGTAACTTATAAAGATACTCCAATAAGGCTAGCATCAGACTTTGCAACAGACACTCTAAAGAGCAGGAGTGGAATAACATGGAATAACACACTCAAAATAACCAAAGATAAAAACTACCAGTCAAGAATATTCTACTCCCTTTCAGGTGTGAAGGAGAAATAAAGACTTTTCCAGATAAGGCTTTCCTAGACTTCTAAGAAATGTTGAACAGAGCTATTTTATCTAAATATAAAAAAGAAAGCTCACAAAAATTGAACAAATCAATAAATAGATACACAGAATCAGAAAAACAAAAGAAAATGGTACTAGCAAGCCCTTATATATCAATAATCACCCTAAATGTAAATGAACTGAAATCACCAATCAAAGATACAGAGTGACTGGGTGGATTAAAAAACCAAACAAAACTATATGCTGCCTATAACAGTCTTATTTAAGCTATAAGGATAAACACAGACTTGAAGTGAAGGGGTAGAAAATGGTACTCCAAGTCAATTCAAAATTATAAAAAGTCTACTGTTGGGGGCAGAAAGTAGAGCAAGGATGAAGTGGAGTGGGCAGAACGGGCAGAGAGTAGAGCAAGGACAAAGTGAGAGTTGACAGAACATCAAAGAACACCAGGCCCAGAGCACTGTGCGAAGGTCACTATGGGAAAGCACTGGGGCAGTGTTTCTGTAACTGTTCACTCCTCAAAACAAGATAGATACAGTTATATAGTTAGAAAACAAAAGGTTGCATAAGCAAACCCATGTTTGTGTAAGCATATTCAAGACTCTCAGTCCACAAGGCTGTTGGTTCCCTGACCCCACCTTTCTATCACTCTCTCTGAGTTTCTTAATCTCCTGTGATACCCGCTCCTCTCCCGTTCCTGGGAACAATCCCGGCACTCTAACTTTATTAGATAAAATGATTTCCATCCAAAATAATTAATAAGAAAAACAAAGATAGTCATTATGTAATAATAAAGGAATCAATACAATAAGAATACATTATTAGAATATGTGCATTCAACATAAGAACAGCAAAATATATAAAGTAAATATTAACAGACCTAAAAGGTGACATTGACAGCAATATAATAATAGTTTGGGCTTTGACGACCCACTTATAGCAATGGAGAGATCTTTCAGAAAGAAAATCAACAAGAAAACAATGTTCTTAAATGCCAAATTAGATGAGATGGACTTATTTATAGAGCATTCCAGCCCCAAACAACAGACTATACATTCTTCTCAAGTGCATGTGGAATTTTCTCAAGGATAGACTACAAGTTGAGACACAAATCAAATCTTAATAAGTTTATGAAGATACAAATCAAATCAAGAATCTTTTTAGATCACAATGGTATGAAAATAGAGGTCAATCAAAAGAAAAAAGGACAAAGGCATCAATATGTGGAGACAGTATGTGTACAGTTGTTAGATCAAAGATGAAATCAAATGAAAAATCTTTAAATATCTACAGACAAATGAAAATGAAGATATGAGTTACTATGGGATATAGCAAAAGCTGTACTAACAGGAAAGTTTATGGCAATAAAGACCTACTTTAGGAGATAAGAAAAAGCATGAATAAAAAAAAACTAAGCTTATACTTAAAAGAACTAGAAAAAAGAAGAAAACCTGTGCCAAAAACTAGTAGAAGGAAGAGATGATAAAAATTAGAGGGAATATAAAAAAAAAATAGAGATGAAAAAGACAATGCAAAAGATCAATAAAATTAAGAGCTATTCTTTGAAAAGATAAACAAAATAAACCTTAAACCAGACTCACAAAGAAAGGAGAAAATTCAAATAAGTAAAATAAAAAACCAAAGAGAAGTTACAACAGATGCTCTAGAATACAAAAGACCATTAAGAGAGTATTATAAACATTCATATGGCAATAAATGGACACGCCAGAAGAAATTGACAAATTCTTAGAAATAGACAACATTCCAAGACTGAATCCAGAAGAAACTGAAAATCTAAACAGACCCATCACAATTAAAGAAATTAAAACTAATAAAAATCTCACAAAAACTAAAAACCCAGGGCCATATGTTTTCACTAGTAAATTCAACCAAACTTTTAAAGAAGAATTAATATGTATACTTCTAAACTTTTGAATAAAATTTAATTTTAAAACATCTCTATAGATTCTTATTTGCAAAGCAACCTCTATGGTGGACATTACAATTGGATATTATGGCCTAATAACTTGAGCTCTCAGGATAAATATCAATAATACACATTCTCAATTGTTTGAATCTGTTTCCCTCCATCCAGCTCAAGGCAAACCAGTAGCTGAAGGGCCCTGGGACAAGGGTTGGTGCGGTGCGGAAGATAGTAGTGGTGGGTATGGTGAGTGAGTAGGCATGAGTGATGGGAGTGAGAAGGCTTAGCTTTCTTTTCAACTTTTCCCTCATTCTAGCACTCCAAAGTAGAAGGAGAGTTCGATTTAGAAGAGCTAGCTCAGCGCCTCCTAACAAGCTCAGCTGTCTCCAACTATTTGCAATTTTTCTTAGCATTTGGGTGCTTGATACTTCCTTATTCTGTCAATTTTAAGGGAAAAATACAAAATCATCTTTATAGGTTGTGGAATTATATGAGAATTTTTTCATTGTTTTTAAATCAGAACAACTTAAATAATATTAAATACATTTGTTTCTAGGAGTTTCTCTAAAAATTACCTTTAATAGTTTTTGATTTGGTGCTTCTTATTGGAGAAAGGCTTATTCTTGGTACTCTGTTTTAAAAGTATTCCTCCTAGTACTTACATTATTAATATTTTTCATTCCTTTACAACACTTTTTTTAAAAAAAACTTTGATTTCATTGTAGCTTACTGCACATATGGTAAAGCACAAAAATCTTAAGCATACAGCTTGATTACTTTTACACATGTATAAACACACAACAAAAAATAAGAAACACATTTCTAGCACCCCAATAAACTGTCTCATGCTTCTCCCCCAAATAACCATTATTCTAACTGCTATCATATTTTTCAGTTTTGCTTGTTCCTGAACTTCTACAGATGAAATCACTCAGCATGTAATCATTTGTATATGCCTTCTTTGGCTCTTTAGATTTCAGAGATTCATCAACTGGTGTCTAAACACTTATCTGCAAATCTACAAAGAATTCCTGATGATATTATCCTTCTATAAAATCTGAGGAATATATTTGAGAAAAAACTGTAACCTAAGTGAAATAATCAAAACAGAGAATCCAAGATAAAGAAACATGAAGAAAGAGGACATAGAGAGGAGCAGAGGAGTATGCAGTTTCTTCCTATTTATGGTTACAAATGTATAATCATTATCTGAGAATATGTAAAGCAAGTGCTAGGACGATGGTCATGGAATGTATTGCAAACAAATAATGCTAATCTGGAACAAACAAAGCACTAAATCTCTGTACAACCTAGATGTGTAATGGAAGGAAAGAAAGAGAAATAAAAGCATGGAAAAGTCTCATTTGGACTGGGCAACAAGTTTTAAAAAGAAAATGAGTTGTAAGAGTTCTTAGTATTGGACAAAGGAATACAGAAGTGAAAAACCAATGCCTTAATGAAGAGAGAACATGATATTTACTTTCCATGTAATGGTTGATTAAAAGATATTTCTTTGTGACTCCCCAAGAAAGGAAAAATAAATATTTATGAATGGAAAATTACAGTAGCTTTCCTAAATGACTAAGATAAAACAAAATCAAGAATATGAGCACTATGGAAATAGATTGAATTCTCTGGTTTAAAAGCAGACTAAAAGATTGGATGTGCTGTTTACAATACACATAGATTTCTGATGTTTGTCAAGATGGAATTAGCCTACCACAACCTATCTCTTCAACTGATTTCAATGGAAAAATCTGTACAGACTACAAAAAGCAATGAAGCAACTATTTAAAAAACTTGAGAAGTAAACAATAGGAGGCATATGGGGAGGTAAGTAAAGAATGACCAGTAATGGTGAATTTCCTAACTTCTTGTCCCCCACAAAATACCGACAAATTGAATCCAGCAATACATAAAGAGGATAACATATCATAATCAAGAGGAAACTATTTTTAGGAAAGAGAGGCTAAAACAACATTTCACAATCAATATAACTAATTCATCATATTAGCAGACTTAAGAAGGAAAATGGTGTCATCATCTCTCAATAGATACAAAAGTATTTGACAAAATTGAAAATCTATTCATGATTTAAACAAACAAACAAACAAAAAAAAAAAACCTCTCAACAAAATGGGAATAGAAGGAAATGTCCTTAATCTCAAAAAGCAAGTTTAGGGTGTGCCCTGGAGGCCTAGCGGTCTAATACACCTAGGAGCAGTCCCACATACATCCCAAAGTCCAGGGTCCAAGATCCGGGACCAGTGTAAACAACAAATGTTAGCAATTAAATGAAAAAAATAAATAAAGCTTTTCCTCCTCTTCTCTTTTCCTTCCTTCCTGTTTGCTTTCTCATCTTCATTCCTACCTGTACCTTTCCTTAAAAAAAACAAAAAAAAAAAGCAAGTTTATTTAAATTTATTCAAAAAGATGGGAAATTTCAATCGAACAATTACCATAGAAGAAATTGAGGTGACTAAGTAGTACTCATTGACAAAATAATGGTTAAATTGTACTTAATCTTCTAAAATTATTTAAAGGACTCTGGAAGGGTATTTCTCAGTTCCAGAAACTCATTTAAATCACCTGTGGAGCCTTTAAAATTTTTAATTTAATTTTGAAAATACTGTTTTCTGGTGAGTCTCAGACTGCTGGAACCACACTCTCTAGGAATCGGCCTAAACATTAAGATTTCCCTAAAACTCTCCAGGTAAATCTAATATTCAAATTATGCTTGCCAACTACTCTTCTAGTCTACTGATAAAGACGGAAAGCTTACTAAATTATTTTATAAAACCAGTTATAATTTAAAATATCCCAAACCAAGAAAGAAAACTAGAGACTAATTGCTTGGATACAGAAGAAAATTAAAATACTAGGAAATAAGGGTTTAGTAATATATGAACAAATACATTTACTTTGTTAATATAATGAATTAAACTATTTGTTGATGTAATAAATTAAATTAAGCAGAAAATTATATATGTGGAATGTGATAACATTAAGCAGTGATTTTAAGAAAAATTCTAAGGTGACACAAGAACTACTTTATGTTATAAAAATCATTTACCAAAATTATTAGAATGGTGAAGCAAAAAGCCCATATCAGTCAAAATCAGGGATTGATAATACTTGTACTATCATCATCATTATTCAATAATGTTTTGAGTAGTCTATATAATTGTTGCTTAGAATAAAGGTTCTGATTTAGTAGGTTTGAGGCTGATGCTGAGATTTTTCTTCTTTAATAAACTCCTTGTTGATGCCAATGCTTACCATATTTTATGCATCAAGATTAGAAAATACAGTAAGAAAGCATTAAATAATAAGCAAAACATTAGAAAAAGAAAACAAAATATATTCTACTAATTTTTGAATTTATATTTAAAAAATACAAGACTATAGTAAAAAAGCTAATAAAGTTGAATGAGGTGGCTGAATATTTGCAAATATACAAAAATAGCTTTTATTCTGTGTCAGTAGTAAGCACCTATAATTAAAAATGGAAATGTATCTTATTCTCAATAGTAATGATTATAGAAAATTTTGGAATATATTTACCAAGAATTATATATGACTTACTAAATAAAGAAAAATTTCAAATCTTATTGGAGGACAAAATAATTAAATGTGTAGGGGTCAGCCTTAGGATAGAAAGAAGATTATAGGCTTTAGACATATTGAGTGTGCAGTGCTGGTGAAATATATAATTAGAGATATCAGTGAGGTACTTTGATATATGAGTCTTGTCCAAAGGAGACAGATTGAGACTAAGGTTGAGAGTTACTGACATAGTAAATTAATAACATTTTTTTGAAAGTTCCATTAAAGGACTTCAAGGTATCCATGAACCTCCTTATATGGTTTGGAAAAATTTCTGCTTCAGACAAAATGTATTCTCCTTAGGGACACATTTCGGAATTTTCACCAGATTCTCAAAGGAGTCATCTATGACCCCAAAAAGTTTAAGGACCACAGATATTGATGATAATTGATGATAACTGAGTTTACACGAATGAGTGAAAACATGAGTGAGAAGATAAACAAAGACTAAAACTTATAGGACAAACACACATATAAGGTAGGTAGAGGAAGATACTGAGGAATGGACGGGTATGCAGTAGAAAGACTAAGAGAAAATAAAGTTATTAAAATCAATGAAGGAGAGTGTCTCCAGAAACAGATGGAGGAGGTCCATGGAGATCAAATTAACTAAGAATAGAACCCCTACCACTGAACAGCCGTAAGGAGGTTATGGGTAATCAGTCAGGGTAGCTGCAGTGGATCAGTCAGAAAATTTAGTTGGAGGTAAAGTGGGCAGAGCAAGTGCTTCACAATAGTGAAGAATTGATGATTTAGTGGAGGGCAGGATGTGTTGACATATATCCTAGTAATGGGGAAACCATACATCTGGGGAACCTACACACATGAGTTTATTTTAATATGTAAAATCAAGTTACTGAAATAAAAAAAAAAAATTAAAGAGAGTGATAACCAGGGATAGCAGGATGAGAGGTTTGGAATTTTTTTTATCTTTGTGTACCTGAAAGAATCTACCTTTCAGTTGTATCAGACACAGAAGCTTTTCAAGATTCGATTTTTTTTTTCTGGACAGATTGTAGTTTGCTTGGTAGATCTTGAATCTCTGTATATTTGCCTGATATTTTCTTTAAATTATATAGTTTCTGAAAAGATGCCAGTGAATATATTTGAACTTAATTTGAGTAAGTTCTCAAATTTTTAATGTGAATTACAGGATTTTATAAAGTGATGAGCCAGACAGAGGATGTAGCCTCATGGAGCCTATAGATTAGATTCTAGAGGGAACTCCACCATTAAACAAATGTATTGGAATGTTCTGCCCCACATCACAGTGTGAAAGAAGTTCAATCTAAAATGGAATTAGAGGAGATGGAATGGGAAATCCCATGAGTGTATCCTAAGAAGAAAAGAACCTAAGACTGAGAGACTGATTTCCCATGAATGCATGATTTACAGAAGACCAGAATTTACACCTTGACCAATAAACATCTGCCCATAAATCTCTCCCCATCCTCAAGCAAATGGACTTAACTGCTTGGACTCTGGCTGGACTTCTTCTTTGCATGCCTTGCCCCCAAATCTTAATGGAGTCTCCTGTAGTTTGCTATAGCATGTGTTTTCCAAATTGCAATTCCTTTACTATTTCCAGATACATTCAATTTCTGGTAATTTGAAAACAAAAACAAAAGAAATCAATGTAGTAAGTTCCATGAAAGGATTCTCTTTGTTATGGGAATGTATCACTTGGTACTAAGCCTTGTTTGGGATGGGGAATGGTCTGCTTTTCTTATTTATATAAAATAGGTGGTATAAACAAGTGAGAAGAATGTGTTCTTTAGACAGACTGACCTGGGGTCCAACGAATTACTCCATCATTATGAAAATCTGGATCAATTTAAGTGGAGTGTGAGCCAAACTCTTTTCATTTATAAATTGAGGGTAGGTTATATCTTGGAGGATAGTAGTGAATGCTGAGCAAATTAGTGTTAATATAGCATCAGGTATAGTAATTTGTACTTGGTAAATAATAAAAAAGTTAGATCTCTTTTTCCAGAGTACTTCTGATAGGTGCTTCATAAAATACTGCTACAGTATAAATGAAGGAATGTATCCTGTTATTTAGGAAAACTACTTCTTTGGTATAATTACATTTAGACTAGGAAAATCATCTTGCACTCAGAAGTGGCTACATATTTAGACTAAATAAAGTGTGTAGCTGGACTTGGAAATTGAAAAAAAGTACAACTGTTACTGTTTTTTATTAAAAATGGAAAATTTAAAAAAGTTGTTCTTGATTGCTAAGAAATTGTTTCTACTTTTCACCTTGTCTCTGTTGATTTTCCCCATATCCAAATATATCTCATTGGTGACTTGTATATGTTTCAAGATGATCCAACATTTAATGACTTTATGTTACATTTCTAGTTGTAAGCTTGTTAGTGTTTTGCAAGGGAAAGTCAGCCAACATTTTCTATTTAGTACCCACTCTAAGCAGAGGACACCAAAGCAATGGAAAACAAAATTTTCCTTTCAGTAATTCACAATCTCAAGCCTGTAAACAAAAGCCCTATTTAAATTGTGGATCAAGTCCTCTTTCTTAGGTACAAAGTAATATTAGTTGTCTTGGCAGTAACCCCCATTTAAAACAGCAAATAAAAATGAACTCAGGAATATGAGGCAGAATTCCTTATTCAGAAACAGTATGAAGGAATACGACCAGAGTTCTTAAACTTTCTACATATATTGACGGGTTCCTGAGATCTTGAGAGAGGACATGTAAATTGCTTCTCATCCATTAATTACACAGGACTGCAGATACAGTCAGAGCCCGGATATTCTTTGTCCAGCATCTATTCCCCTCCTCCTTCCAGATTTGGATAATCACTTGACCCAAAAAGAACTCTGGAGAAAGTATCTGGTTCATCTGGGTCAATCAATCCTTGACAACTCTGATGACTGATGAAGGGGTGAATGGGATTTCTGTTGACTCAAGCAGACTGTCTCTATGCTTGACTATTCCATGCATGAGAGAGATGTTTTCTCTCTGTTCTGGATTTAAACAGTGGAACATGTGGCATATATTTACATTAGAAGGTATCTACTGCGCATGAGAGAAAACAACCTAAAGATGAAGTCACTGCTGAGGATTGCAGAGCACAGAAAAGGTAAGAATATAAGTCCTTGAGAAACCACTATTTATACTATCCCAGGCTCTTTCATACAGATAGAGAATATACCTCTCCGAATTCCAGATCATAATTAGCTAATGCATGGAGTAGGTTCAATATCCATGACCAGCTTTACACACATTTAGCTTAAGATTATTGTTGGGAACATAGATATATAGCCATTGCAGTTTTGGGAAAATCAGAGCCTTAAAACTGGAGAGATCTGAGTTTCCAGTTGACTCCTCTGTTTACTAGTTGGAAGGTTTTAGGGACAGTTATCTTTTTGTTTCAGTTGATTCATTAGGTCAACAGTTAATTACAATATCTATCTGATAGGATTTTAATGATTAAAATGTCAATGATAAAAAACACATAGTACCTGGCACTTAGTAAATGATAAACTAGTAGAAAACTGGTAGCTAGTAGTTAACATTAGTTACTAAAAGACGTATTTTTTACCTATATCTCATTTCTTTGATCTTTCCTATAAAACTTTATAGAAGGGTTGCCTAAAATTAGTCTCTACATTCCTCAGATTCCAATCTATTCCAAGTCTACTATAATCAGGTTTTAGTTCCCTTATCAAGGTCATCCTATTCATTTAACCCTTCCTAATACTCAAATTCCTTTTCATTTCAACTGTCTTTGACCCACTTACTTTCCTTTCTTCCTTCTCCTTCCTTTTTTCCTGTGCAACCCCCAAACCCCACAGTGTTGTTGGTTGCTCCTTTACCGGATTTTCTTCTGTTTTCTTCTAAGTGTTGGGATATTTCAAAGCTCATTCTTGGCGCTCTCTTCCTTCTTCTATAATCTCACTATGTGGACAATCCAGTACCTTGGGCTTCATCTACTATTGGTTTGCTGATGATTGGTTTGCTCACATTCACAATACTAATCCAAATCTCTCCCTTTCACTCCAGGTCACATGTGCAGCTTCCTGCTTGATATTTCCACTGGGATGACATGTAACCACCCTAGTGCAGCTGTTCTTCTTCTTCTCACCTCAGCTATTTTAAAAGCTCCTTAATACATGTCTTCATTACAATTCTGGTCACGCTTCATCCCACCTCTCATACATTTTCCACACATCAGCCAGAATAATTTTAGTTTTAAATGCAGTTCAGAACACATCCTGCCTTGCTTAAAATCCTTCAATGGCTTCCTATAGTTGTTGGGATGAAGTCCAGACTTTACGGAGGCCTACAAGGCTGGCCCTATTTGCTGAGCCATTGCCTTACTCACCAGCCTCACCTTGTACCACTTTTCCACCTCCAGCCACCATGGTCTTCTTTTGTCTTCAGACACAGTTTAGGGTCATTGTGTTCACTTTTCTCTTTCTGGAATTCTTCCACTGACTACCTTCTTGACATCTAATTCCTTCAGTCTCCAGTTTAAATGTTACTTCTTCAAAAGGACTTTTCCAAAGGAACCCCACAACCACTGTCTACTACTTCATCTTACTTCAGATTTTTCATAGCACTTATTACTCTAGAATCATCATTTGACTCCCTCATTAGACTATAAACTGCCTTAGAGCAGAAATCATATCTTCCTTATTTACCACTCTATTTCTCTCATCCAGAATAGAACTTAGTACTTAGTAAGTGCTCTCAAGTTTTTATTGAATGAATAACTAATAATAGCATTCAAACAATATTGAATAACTTTTGAAATGTGGTGCCTTTCACTTTCATTACCTGTTGCCATCCCCACGATCACCTGTGTGAGGTAGGTATTACTGTTGTGTTCATTTACAGATGAAGTGAGCAGCTTTGTTCCCTGTTACTTTTATATCCAAAAGGAGAATTTCATTTTTAAGTCTTCAAAGAAGAAGAGAGTCAAGGAACATTAGGAAAATTATTTAATATGCTGAGCTAACCATGTGTGAACTTTTGCTTTCTGTTCTTAACCAAATGCTAGAAATTGAACTACATGTGTTTCTATCCTGAACACTACAAACCATTCAGAGAACATGCTCTCTATTATTCCTAGGTCCAGATGCAATAGGTCCATAGTAGTCAATGCTCTGTAATTAAATGAGATTTCAGGCTGAGCTTCTAATCCCCTGAGACACAGAACATGCAGCTGTACTAATAACTTGGCCTATTATATAGAAAGCCAGCCGGGGCCTTATTTCTTTATGTATGCACACACATATACACACACTCACACATATATGTTCACATTTATATTTTTAAAGCCAACAACAATCTAAACACAAGGTTCTCATTCTGTTTTAAATATGAGAAATAATATTAGATTACGTAAATGTAATCACTAGCGTCATGTTCTATAAATTGAAAACTAATGTAGCTTTGTTCCCTAACCCCCAGACTGGCCAAGAAATCAGAATTTCCGGAATACCTAACCTACACTTTTCAATGATAAAATATATGTACCCCACTTGGAGTAAGGTGCATAATTTAATATTTTATTATGTTTGATTTATAGGCTTCCTCAGTCCTTGTTAAATTTAAGTTTTCACAATTGAGGAAAGGTTTTAAAGAAAACATATTTTGTGGTTAAAGATGTGTCCCACATGTGCTAGGCTGGCAATTTAAAAGGCTGGATAACTCTTCTCTGAGCTCTAATGGTGCTGCTGAAAGTTCTGATTGCAGAGTTCAGGTTAGCAGGACTGAAGCAGAAAGGGTCAGTGTTCAGATTCCAGGCTAAGAGCAATACTTATTTCTTCGAGGTCTGATATTACATCAAAATCTCCAGGACAAAATCTGGTATACAAACTCTCGAAAAATTATATCAAAAAATTGTTTTTTTTTCCTCTTTAAAGAAATTTTAATGGGGTAGGGAGAGTGATTTGTTTTTGACAGCTTTGACAAGGTTTTTGCTAAGTACACTTTCAGAGTAACAATTCCCTAGCTGACAAACCTGGACATGACCTCAAATATCTGTAGCTTGAGAAATGTTATGTGGAGCGTCATATGTTTTCAGGCAGGAACTCCGGGTCCTGAGGAACAGATGGCAGTACCTCTAGTCTTTGGACTGTCTGTATCTTTTCCTGAGAACTCCAGCCACAGAAAAATATCCAAATATAGAATTGATATTGCTGGAGAGTGGAAATATCCTTTCAGCTTTTCCAAACTAACAGTTTTTGCTAATCTGAACCCAATTCCAATGCGTCTTAAAGTTATTTCCATGTCTTTTGTCCCTAGGGAATTATTTACCACTGTTTCTCTTGCATCTTTGCATTTCTATTATGTCCACGATCATATTCCGTCCTGCTTCCTATTCCACACGTCAGGGGACAAGAGACTGCCCTCAGCTTTGTGTCCTTTATTACATCTCCTGTCATCTGAGTCTTCCTTCTCCACATTCACATGTGATGCGTTATCATCGTCAACTCATATCGATTCTCTCTTCTCAATATCCCCTGAAGTCATTCACGTCTTTATACTTTCCACTGCCTTATCTGAATCCAGGCCACCTCTTACTCTGGCTTTTATCCTCATAACAAACTAATTCATTTTCCTGACTCAAGGGTTACTCTTCAACCTCTTTCCTTTATCAATTCATCCTTAATTCTACAGCCAGAGTGATTTTTCCTGAAATGCTCAATTTTCAGTTCATTTCATTTCTCTGTTTAAAGACTTAAGTATGTTTCCATTGCCCTTAGGATAAAATCCCAGCTTCTTAACATGGTTTTCAAGGTTCTATCAGACTCTCTGCCTCTTATGCCCTCTTGCTCTACAGACTCCAGAGATACTTAACTCCTATCAGTTTCTCCTATGAAGACTGTTGAGTCAGCCTTACCTCTAGGCCCTTGTTTTAAGCATCTCCCTACTACTTCTGTATTTCTTCACTTAACTGTTTATTCCTTTGTTCTTAACTTAAATGGTGCTTCCACCTAGATGCCATCCTTGTTCTCTCATATTGCTCTTCTTCTACATAGCAATTTGTTCTCCCCTAGCACAGCACTGAGGCTTTAGACTATTTCTTTTGTCCCCTCTAGACTAGAAGCTCACCATGAACAGAAGTATATGTACCTTGCACCCTTTCATATCTTCAGCTCAGTGTCTGGCACATAGAAAGGCACTTAATAGTCTTGAAATGGGGGTAGAGGTGGGGGAAATGGGTTGAAGCGAATTAACTGTAAAAGAAGGGAGAAAAAAAGGGGGGGGGTAGAATATCAGTAAATCTACTATGCTATTTGTAAATGTAAAAATACCACTGTGCATACCTCAAAACAAGTCATTGTCAAAATGCAATAACCCTTTAATAATAATAAAAAATAAAATTTATAAAAAATAGTCGTGAAATGAATATCCTTCCACAAAACTTGACTCAGTACCTTATTCATAGTAGATGTTTAATAGCAATTTGATGCATGGGATCAAATTGATACATTACTCAAGTTAATACAAAATTTATGTCTGTTGAGATGTAGAGTAATACAACTGACTGGTTTAGGAACTATTAAAAGTTTATTTGCTAAAAAATAAATTTGACTCTGCTGACGAATGACATGACCACTAAGATGACCAGAAAAAACAGACCATGATATGGTTGCTGCAATTTTCAGGCAGATGTTGGTGTTTGATTTTTACTGTGTGACAACTCCATCTATTACCTGGAAGTTGGCTGTTAACAGGTGTTGGTAAGAATTAAGAGTGACCGTAATACTGATCATTATAATACTAGCTGCTAATAGGCACTTATCACCTTCTTTATAAACATCAACTCTTTTAATCCCTCACAATAATCCTGTGAAGTAGATACTGTTATTACTCTACAAATGAGATGGCGAGACTAAGAAAGGTTCAGTAACTTGCCTGAAGTCACACAAGTGGAGAGTGGGAGGATGGAAGGTGAATGTCGGAAGCATCACTTTGGACTCCATCCTTTTAAATATTATGCTGTATTGCCACTACCGTTGACTGTGATAACTAACAAGGGATGTAGCTTTGAGGATGCATGAATTTACAGGCTGTGCAAAAGCCTTAAGAGTCTTTTGTGTGGGCAGCATGCATAATGCTTAGGAAACAAGGTCAGCCTCTTGTCATACCTGCTGGACTTGATTTTAATAAAGTTTTGCAAGCAAGTCATAAGAGAAATGGGAGCAATTTGGAAATAAATTACTTCCATTATGCTGCAAGATCTCCTATGTACTGTGGCATGTAGGAATTATTCACAGATGTATGTTTACAGTTAAAAAAATCAACTATACTGTGCTCAATTATATGAGGGAAAATTCTAGTAAACAGCTTTTAATTGGATTGAAATTAAGATAAATTTAGGATAATGAAGGAAAATGTCTTAGCAGCAAGATTTATAGACTGTGTGCAAAACACCTATTGAAAGTGAAGGAGGCCCAGTATTTTGAAATGCAAAATATACATGCACATGATGAAAAAAGATTATGTGTACAATCTATTTCCATATAGTCATGAAATTCTTTTGAAACAACAGAGTATATGGGATTATTCAACAGGCAGATATGAGCATTTGCTATGTACAAAATGCTATGCTAGGTACTATGGGAAATAAAAATCTATTACAGATTTAAAGTAATTTATGTTCTACTTACTTTTAAGTCTTCTCTGTTAAAGGTACTACATGGATTAAGCATAAAATGTTAATAAAATAAGAGAATTAAGTTGTTAAATGTTCTTTTGGAAGAGATGTGGCATTTGATAAAAGAGGACATGAGATCATAGAAGCACATGAATCCTGAAAGAAGAGAACGACTTGGGATTTATTTTTCTCTTTTTCTGATTCTAGAGTTTCAGTGCAACAAAATATACATGGAACATCTTATATAAAGCTTTTAAAAGTAGAGTCTTTGAAAATATTAGTAACATGAATTTTGAAGATAACACTGAGGCCTACCTTTAAAATCATATAAATGACTTGGAACAAACAATGGTGTATTCCAAGGCCTTCCCATTCAAAGCATGGTCTGTGGGCAGCAGTGTTAGCATCACTTGAGAGTCTGGAAAGCAGAATCAGGCCCTCTCCAGACCTGCTGAATCAGAATCTCATTTCAACAAACCCCTGGTGAATTTGTGTGCACAGTAACTTTTGGAAGCCTTGGCCTAAATAGTGAATCTGTCACACAGGAGATTTTCTATCTTTGCTCTTTTTGCAACAATCATGCACTAGGATATCTTTTAACTAACATTCTAATATCTCTTTTCTCTATCTCCCTTCCTGAATCATTTTCTCTAGATTTTGCTTATCATTTCCTAAGCAAACCTTAAGATTTCTGACTCTATTGCTTTCCACAGAGCAGTTCTTTACTAGAATGCTTTTCAATCTCTCTCTCTCCTTTTTTTTTTTTTCTTAAGCTACATAGAACTATTTATATTTCCAGAATTTGGCATATATTTTTATGCCTTCTGCCCAAATTCCCTATTTCTATTTGACTCAATTGGTCTTAGGAATTGTGAAGACCTCCCTTCTGACTCTATTCTATTTCACTTTATCATACTAGTATTTGATATATTTCTATATTGTAGCTATACTCACATTGCAATATAATTGTTAGCATGTCATCTTTCAGTACACTATGAATATCTCAAGGGAAAAATATTCTAGTCACTTTTGCAGACTGTTTGCAAAATGTTAGCTGATTGAGTGACTTATTTGCAAATTAAAAATTATGCTTGCCTATTCAGTCAAACACTGGTCAATTAAGTGCTAAGAAGAAAAGTCTCCAAGTCTAGTTGCCAGTAATGTTTACACACACACACACACACACACACACACACATACACCCCATTTGACACTAATTTATTGATTTGTAATAACTGATACATTTTCTGAGGAAAAATACCTGATCAATGTAAGTTGGTCTCACAATTGGCAGGTACTGTTCAGGTGACCTTAAAAGGTATAAGGAGTAGCATAACATTGATACATAATAAGCTGACTTCCCATAGTCTCTGCCAGGAAAACATTGGTGCTGGTTTTTTTTTCTTGATCTTAAGTTGGAACTCCTTAGTTGCAATTTTTTCATTTGTAACTCACTTGTTTCCTAAGAACTGTATGGATATTAATCTCTGATGATGCCCTCAGCAGATGTTTGAGTGGCCATTGGAAAGTTGTTCAGGAAGATTTTTTAACTTTGGGATACATGGACAGAAGGGCAAGATTATTTCTGCCAATTCTTATTAGGAAATACTGCTTAGATTTTTTCCAATTGACATAAGCATTTATTGATTTTTATAGGATACTGTTATTTTAGGAAAATATGGAAGATTTAAAAATAGATTAGTTTGGAGGAGAATGGAGTTTAGGGAGGTAGAAACTGGAGTAAACATGTTGGGTAATATTCTTTGGTACAGAAATATCTATGAAGATTACACTACAATTCAAGTTATGGAAGTTGGGTTAGACTTTTTTAAAGCCCCTGTATCTTTGAGCAACTAAAATTAAGGGAAAACATATAATTTAAAAATATCTTATATGAGAAGTTTAATATTTTCATTTGCATGTGAAACACTTATTCAAATGCCATGGGGACATAAGACAACTGGATTACTTAATATAACAAATGTCTTAGCTCATTTGAGCTATGATAACAAAGTACCATAGTCTGTGTGGTGGTTAATAAAAAACAAAAATTTCTTTCTCACTGTTCTGGAGGTTGGAAGTCCAAGATCAGAGTATCAACATGCCGGGTTGTAGGGAAGGCCCTTTTCTGGGTTACAGACATTTAGCTGCATCCTCACATGATTGGAGGAGAGCTTAATGAAGTCTCTTTTATATGAGCATTAATCCCATTCATGAAGATTCCATCCTGTGACTTTCTAACCTCCTAATACCATCACATTGGGCATGAAGATTTCAACATTTGAGCTTCAGGAGAGACACAAGCATTCCTACCATCACAACAAACAAACAGTAAAGAAATAGTAAAGATAGTAACTCTTGATTTATTTCTAATAAAAGTCAGATAAACGTAATTTGAAAAGTTATAAGAATACCTGAACAACTGATAAAATATTTAAAAGGAAATAAAAATGCATAGCTGAGCTGGCAAAACAGTAAAGAAAATCCTTAGTGGAATGTAGAAATCCAGAGAGGTGAGGGAGCATTGGTGTAAGTAGTTGCTCTGGGGGGGCTAGACCGTAGATTTTCAAAGACTTGAGTAAAGGACAAGTGACAAGTCAATGGTCCACCTAAAGTGGGAGCTGTAATCAGACACTGTCTAAAGTCTGGGTCCTCTAAAATTGAATGGAAAGGTAGGAAAAACACTCCAAGGAGGAAGAAAATGAGGAAACTGGCTTATTTTTTCTTCTGTTCTAAATAGAAGTGATGATATCTTCTAAAAATTCATAACTAGAAGCGAATTTGGGAATAGTATTTTCACTGTTCAAAAACAGAATTTAGTTAAAAATGGTTCATATGTGGAAATGACTCTAGCAATTTCACAGAAATGAGCTGTGAACTTTGAAGAAACTCATCTCACATGGAGATTTCAAAAAATCACCATTCCAAGAAGCATGAGCTCATATGCAAGATTAAAAAAAAATTATGAAAAAATAAACCATCGTTAGAATGTTAGCAAAAACAACAAAGACTACAGATATAAATGCTACCGGATGTAAAACAATTATCTGAAATGCATTCAAATAAATTAAACAGACTTAAAAATAAGAACAAATATGTTATGGTACGATGGTTTTTCAATAAAATTAATTTTTAAAAGTATGACCCAAAGCAATTTTTAAAAGAATCAAATAAAATTTATAGAAATTAAAAATAAATAATTAAATTAGATACACAGTAGACTCAATAGTAGAAAAATGAAGGGAAAATTATTAAACAAATTCCAATTGAAAAGACTATCATTATACATCTTAAGTATGAAAAATGTGAAGAACTGAGGAAGAAGTATGGGCATATGTCTACTGGATGTTTCAGAGGAGGAAGAAGAGGCGATATCTGAAATAACAACAGCTGAGAATATTCCAGAATAGTGGAATAACAGGTCACAAAAAAGTGTAGGAGGTTACATAAATTCCAAAAGGAGTAAATTAAAAATTCAATTTAAAATACATTTTAATAAAATAATAGAAAACTAAGGCCAAAAATCTTTGGAAGATCTTAAAGGTAGAGGGAAGTATATCAGAATGTCTGCAGAGTGTAACAGTTAAAAGTGTAGGTCCCCAAGCTGAATGACTGGGTTCAAATCTAGGTTTTTATATCTAATAAGTGATCCTCAGTTTTTTCATGTTTAAAATGGTAGAACCTACCTCACAGCATAGACAGGAGGATTAAATGACAGTGTACATAAATACAACAGCTGAGACATGGAAACAACCTAAATGCCCATCAACAGATGATTGGATAAAGACATACTAAGCAAAATAAGTTAAAAAGAAAGAGAGAAATACAGGACAGTTTTACTCAAATGTAGACTATAATGAAATGAACAAATAAACAGATTAACTCCAGCAAAATGTATAGGACACAAGATGATGGCTGTCAGAGGGATAGAGTGGGGAGGGAAGGAGACAGGAAACAGGTGGTAATAAAGGACATTGGAACTCTGATTGTGCGTGTGGTGTGTAATGCCCATAGAGTGAGAAGTGAATTCAATATCTTTTCTTGCTTTTTTTTTTTTTTAATGAAGGTGAATAGGCAGGCAGGAAGACAGAGGAGGAGGAAGCACTTCATTTATTTTTTTTATTTAGTTGTTCACATTTTTTGTTCCCACCAGCTCCAGGTCTTGAACCCAGGACCTTGGGATATATATGGGACTGTACCCAGGTGTACTAGACCACTAGTCCACCAGGGCATACTTTTGAGTTCAACATCTCAAAATGAATATATTTTGTAAACAAAAGAAATAATAAAATTATTATTTTTAAAAAGTCAGTGTGCATAAATACAGTCAAAATAGTCCTTGGCACACTGTAATACCATGAGCTTTAGCTATTTTTAAGTCTTTATTATTACTATTATTGCTGAAGGGACTTCTCAAGAACAACAATGAGACCAGAGGAGAATGGAATATTATCTACAAATTTCTGGAAGAAAGTAATTGTATATCCAGTAAAATTACCTTTCAAGAAGAAAATAACTATATAACCAGTAAAATTTTCTTTCATGAACAAGTTTGAATTAAAGTTACTTTGAGACTAAAAAGTTTACTATCAATACCTTATCACGGAAATTTATAGAAAAGGTACTCAAAGAAGAAAGAATCTGATCCTATAAGAAAAGCTTGAATTATATGAAGATCTTAAGCAAGGGAAATGTAAATATGTTAATACATATAAATAAACATTAACTGTATACAATAAAAACAAATGTTTAACAGGCAGAGTTAAGAAATAGGTAATAAACAGTAAGGACATATCATTTGGCTTCGGAGTGATGATAATTAGCAATGGAAGCATTATTGGATCTTGTATTCTAAAAGAACATAAAGGTATTAGTTAACTTTGATCTAAATTAAATATTCATATTGCCATTTACTGGGAAATCATGAAAGCATAGGAACAGAATATAATTTTCATACTAATGGGAAAAATAAGATAAAAGATTAAGTTAAGGCAGGAAAGAAGAAAACAATATAAGAACAAGGACAAATTAACTCAAACGATAAGCTGCAACATACTATAATGCACAATAAGTATAAATAAGCTAAACGCTCCAGTTAAAAGATAATGACTATTATACTAAATAAAAAAATGCTTTATATTCAGTAATGCTTTCCCAAAAGGGATACCTAAAACACAAAGACATTTCACCAGAAATGCTGAAAATTTAAAGATAGAAAAAGATATGCTGGGTAAGTATACTATGTAAGAGAAAGATGTTGCAATTATATCAGACTCAATAGAATTTAAGATAATAGATAAGAGGTAGTCATTACATAACAATTAGGGATTTCATTCACTTTATATATATGTATATTACATGTATATGGATATACCTAGAACATAGATTACTTTCATTGAAAGGAATTTTTTTACAACCAAAAGGAAAAGTTGTTAAATTATAAAAATGAAGAAATTATTAAATTTAGCGAGGTTTAATACATATACTTATTCAGCTACTGATAACTAGAAAGACAACAAACAAACAAACAAAACCCAACAACCCAAGTATACAGAAGAAATGAACAACACAGGCAACACATTTGCTAGAATAAACTTACGTAGAACACAGCACTCAACAACTGGCAAATACATGTTCTTTTCGAGGACGGAGAACTTTATGAAAAATAATCATGCACTGGGACAGGAAGGACTGGCATCAGATTCGCTTCACTTTTTGATCACCATACAATCAAGCTAGAAGTTAATATCAAAAAGAGAACTCAAAATGCATACCTGTATTAAATTGCAATACATTCTTCAATTTCTGCATTATAGCATTAATATAATAAAAATTGGAAGCTACTTTGAACCGAATATCTAAAAATACTAAATACCAAAACTTATAGAAAAGCTGTACTTTGAGGGAAATGCATTCCCGAAGTGCTCATATTGACAAATGCTAAAGATTAATGAAATAACTAATTATCACACTTGAGAAATTAAAAAGAACAGTGGCATAAAGAAGAAGCTTGAAGGAAATAATGAAGATAGGGTAAAGATTAAGACATAAAATAAAAAAATCAACAATGTCAAGGATGGTTTTCTGAAGAAACTTTGAAAACAGATTAAACTGCAACTGATTTTTAATTAAGAAATAAAATAGGAGACAGATCAATATATATAAGGAATGAAAAAGGGGCATAACTGGGGCTTAGAGGTGGTCACACAGCACTTGACTCAGAGTACTGGGTGGGGAGTCAAAATGATTTGGCTTTGAATCCTAGAGCTGCTGCATTTCAGGATTGTGATCTCGAGTCACTCTTCTGACCTCAGTGACTCACTGAAAACATAATGATAGAGTGTGAAGATCAGCGAAAAATATTTGGCACATAGAAACACAGCAAAAATTAGCTATAAGTTGCTTCTAGGGAGCTTTACTGGGTTTTGGTGTAGAAATAGGTGTCAAGAGTAAGTGGGCTGCACAGAGAACAGAGGACATCTTTTGAGGGGGAAGTAGTGGGCACTTGTATGAACAAGGGTACAGAAGAAGGTGCACAGGGCCAGAGTAAGTCTTGCCTATGGCAAAGTCACAGTGTATAGTGTTTTATAGCATCCCAAAATGAGGACAGATACAGAGAAATAGTTGTACTTCTTGGTAACACTACCAAGAGTTACCATTGAGAAAATACATTATCAAAAATAGGTTTGTTCCACCTTATTTCCATAGCCCCATCCCACCTCCCCAAATACATTCACTACACTACTATAAGACTCTGTGCTGGGGACCACTGCTCCAGACAATTAGATTAAAACAGTAGCACACGGTGCACCCTGGTGGAGCAGTGGCTTGGTCCACTGCCTCCAGCCTAAGCATAGCCCACATCCCAAGAATCTGAGTTTGTGTCCTGGGCCAGGGTGAACAACCAAGATATACGACTAAATAGAAATAAAACAAAATGCTTCTTTCTCCTCTCACTTCCTGCCTGCTAGCCTGCTCTCCTTCATTCCTCCCTACACCTTTCCTTAAAAACAAACAAAAAAACCAGAAAAAGAACACAAAGATTGTCTATAAAAACAAACATATAAATGAACACAAGAAAGAGAATCCTGCCAGATCACATTTCCATATTAACTTTCAGAATGCTAAATTTATAGACTTGATGGGATGGGGCATAGAGAAGTTGTTTAAGGTCTATCCCGTCCCCCCACCACTTCAAACTAAATTGCACCTAAACTGGTCCTTCTAAATGAGAATCACACTTTTAAAGAAATCTAAGAGTTCAACAATATTGTGAATATTCAGGTTCTTGTGTTTTAAACCTCAAGCACATTGCTTGTTCTAAATGATGTTGTTAAATAAGTGTAGAGATAAATATCTTTGACAACTGTGGTACCAGAACACATATGTTATGAATATATGTGCAGGGTGCGTTGGGTAAAGTATGCCAGGCTTTCTCAAGTATGTGATCTTTATGAGGTAGGAACGGAATTCAGCCCTTAGTCCAGTACTTCTGTTGTTCTCCGTAATTAACAACAATTTCTCATACCGACTTCTGACTGTGTATACAGTTTACACAGACTGAATCCCCTCAGTTTGCACTGTCATCTTACATACAATCTGCAATCTTGAGAAGTCCAGAAATTGACAATTTCTTTCACGGCAGACCTATTTCAGCAGCGTGGTCCTAGCCCAAATCTAACTGTAGCAGTAAGCCTACTGCCCAGCTAAGCTCTAAGAAAGGATTAAAAAATAGGTGGTCAGTTGGCTTCATCTTGGGGGCTTCCCACCAGGATCACACAGCATCCTTCACTGACCGGTTCTCTCTCAGTACCAGGGCTGGAGATTCCTTCAAACTAACACATCCCAAACCTGTCTGCTCAGGTCTATGCCATGATGTAGCCCAGGGGGCCCCGAGACAGCTGGAGCCTGGTGTTTTGAGGGGCAGCTGGGAGCTTTGCCCCAGCTGGTCCTGGCAGCCTTTATGACTGGAGATTGCAGTGCAATGCAAAGGGAACCATTTGACAGTGTTTGCACCTTATCATTTCCTAAGAATCTCTACTCTTGTGACAATCAGTACTCTCAGCTGTCTGTCAAGTTCAAGCATTGTTTATATTAAACATATCCCAAGTGTTGGGACTGAGGAAATAATGAAAGGAAGCTCAATACAAGAGATATATTTGTGGTACTCAAAATCCTCCACCCTTATGCTACTAAAACTATTTTATAGCATGGTTAGTTTGGGGAAATAATTTGTCCTCTCCCTGTGGACCAGACTCCCAAGGCACTTTGTAATTCTGGTCGGGAGCTGCTAGGCCATCTCTGTTTTGGCAAAATAAGTTTCAAGGTAAATTAGTCACTTCCTCCAGGTGACCTCTGTTCTGCAAAGAGGTCAGGGATAGTTCCATTTAGGGAAAATCTACCATGACTTTAATATTTATTTTGTTTGGCATGGGAAAGTAGATGAACTCTCCATGACAAATAGACTCAAAGGGATTGTTAAAACTGGCACTTCAGGTGGCACTTTAGTGCTTTATTGCTAGTTGGTATATAAAATATATCCTATCCCCCTATCTTGACATATATACCCTCTCAATCACAAAACTGAAGGATATATGCAGAGCTATGATTTTTATGTGTCTGTGGCCTGATAAAAAAATATGTCTATTTTATTATTATTGCACATATCTGGTTTGTCAATGGACTGTGATAGATGAGTGAGTGGGAGAGATTTATATAATTTATGGATTATATATTTATTCCATAAAATTTTTTTCTTGCCTTTATTTCAGCCAAGTTACTAACTTTGCTATAGTCAAGTTATTTAATCTGTTGTAACTGTATTCAAAGTATACAAAAAGTAAGCATATTTTTATGAAAACATAAATATAAAAATAAAGTATAAGTTACTTTACATGTTTGAAAAGAATTTAAAATAATAAACATCTATTAACTTTAAAAGGTAAAATACAGGTATGGCCTGGTGGAGCAGCGGTTAGCTCAATCTTCTCTGAAGGTTGCAGTACATGTATCTCTGGGTTCAAATCCCAGATCTGTGTAGAAACAATCAGCATGAACAAATAAATAAAAATAAAATAAAGTGCTTCTGCTTCTTCCTCCTCTCTCTTTCTATCTGCCTACTCACCTTCATTCCTGCCTGGACCTTTCCTTTAAAAAAAAAAGATAAAATAAAGGTAATAACTAACAGATGCCAAAATTTTATTGGCATTTTAATTAATTCATATGTATTGCATTTGTAAATACTAAACTATTTATATTTAAAACATTCCATATCCATTAGTTGCCAATTTAAGAATTGGCATCATGATACATGAATGCAAATTTAAGAGTAATATCTACAAAATGTTAACATTGCAAAATATTCTTAAGCCACCTTTTGAACTTTCATGAAATGTTGTTCTAACTGAATATCATGGGAACCAGGAATTAGAACAAGAGGAGAAGTAAGAAAAAGGATTATTAGCATTATTAAGAACTGGTACTTTGCTATGAAAGAATCTACTGCATTCATCTTGTATTAGAAGAGGAACTTGACAAGTCTGACTTTTCTTTTAATCCAGCACCCTTTTCCTTCTCCAAGAATTCCATAGCAATATTATCATCATAACCCACAATCCTTCACAGTTTTCAAATCATGACACTGCTTCTTTTGATGATGTAGAGATGTTGAACTCTCTAAAATAACTCTTGCTTAGGTTTAAGGAAGGTTCTATTTATATTAGTGTAATCACACTTTCCAGGAGAACCTGCTGCTAACATTTTTTTTTTTGAGTCATTTTCTACATCTAATTTCCACATATTAGAATATATCTTGTACATAGTCTTGTATCCTACTTTGTTGATAAAGCAGAAGTTACCAGTGGGAAGAGATTCCCCTGACCGACTTTCCACTCAGAGCAGGACTTTCTGTTAGATGGCCATCCAGCCATACAGATCTGCTTTCCTTAAACTCTATGTGGGCACATGTTGCCCAATCATGGAAGTTTGCACCATCAGAGTGGGAGGAGGGAGTATTTTGTTCTCATTATTGGAAGCAAAGCAAAAACTAAAACTAAATCACCAGTCAAAGCAATGAAATAAATAAAAATACAGAATACATATAAAGCACAGTGTTAGATGTAGCAGAAGGTATTCGGAGAGGTATGAGATACACCTCATGTGGTATGTCCTCATGAGGGCTTCTTTATAGACCAGCTACCTCGATTTAATGCCAGCAGAGAGATGACTGACAATTAAACTCTAAGAAAGAAGGATTAATAGACCATTGGAATGGACTAGACTGCTTGGCCAAAGGCTCAAATAATATTTAGCACAAATTTAAAATGGCCTCAACAACGAAATACAAATAACCCAATTAAAAAAAATGGTCATAAGAACTGAGTAGGCACTTCTCTAGAGAAGCCACACAGATGGCCAAAAAGCAAATGAAAAGCTCCATATAAATTATCATTAGGAAAATGCAAATCAAAACCACAATGAGTTTTCACTCACATCTGTGAGAGTGATCTTTATGAAAAGGATTAGAAAAAACAAGAGTTGGCAAGAAGGAAAAAAATTCTCTAACACCTTGGTGGGAATGTAACTTGGTATAATCTCTATGGAAATCAGCATGGAGATTCTTCAAAATAGAAAACAGAGCTACCATTTAACCCAGTAATTCCACTACTAGCTATATACCCAAAGAATATAAAAACACTAGTCAGAAAAATATTTTCACCCTTATGTTCATAGCAGCATAATTCAGAATAGCTAAGACACTGAATTGCCTTAAATGCCCATCAAGGGATGACCGGGTAAAGAATATGTGATCTTTGTATTCAATGGAATTCTACTCAGCTATTAAAAACGATGAAATTGTGCCTTTTGCAGCAATCTATGTGGAACAGAGGTGATTATGTTAAGGGAAATAAGCTGAAAGAAATACAGAATGGTATCAATCGTGTTGAATATGAAGAGAAACAAACAAATAGAAAAATAACAATGAAATTCACAGGACACAGGACTGTTTGCTCTAGTGGTAGTGTCTTTCACTGCACAGAAATTCCTGAGTTTGATGTAATTCCACTGTAATTACTAATCCATTACTTTAGCTTCCTTTGCCACTGAAGTCACTTCCCTAAAGACATCTCTGAGGTTGATGTCACAGAGTATTTTTCTTAAATTTTCCTATATGCATTTTATAGTTTTCAATATTATGACCAGGTATTTACCCATTTTGTGTTAACTTTTGTGCATAGTGCAAATGAGTAATCTAGTTTCATATTTTTGCTGGTGGTTATTCAGTTATCCCAACACTGTTTGTTAGACTTTCCTCCACAGTATGCCGTTTGCTTCTTTGTCATAGATTTACAGTTTGTTTAGTTATATTTTTTAATTCCTGAGCTCTCAATTTTATTCCAATGGTTTGTGTGTCTGTTTTTGTTTCAATACCATAGATTTTGATTATAATTACCCTATAGCATAGCTTAAAGACAGTAAGTTTGATTCTTCTATTTTTATTTTTTCCTGAGGATTGTTTGACTATTCAAAGTCTAGAGACATCTACAACTAAATATCTAACCACACACTTGAAAGAACTAGAAAAAGGAGAACAATTAAAACCAAAAGTCAGTAGAAGGAAGGAAATAATAAAAATTATAGCAGAAAAAATGAAATTAAAAGCAAAATGACCATTCAAAAGATTAATAAAAGCAAGAGCTGGTTTTTTGAAAAAAAGTAAAAAATTGATAGACTCTTAGCCAGATTAATGAAGAAAAACAGAGAAAAAGCCTTGATAACAGGAATCAGAAATCAGAGATGAAATTATAACAGATATAACAGAAATATAAAGACTCATAAAAGACTGTAATGAACAACTATATATCAATACATTTATCAATCTTGAAGAAATGGACACATTTTCAAAATCCCTGACCCTTCTAAATTGAACTAGGAAGACATAGACAACTTGAATATACCAATCACAAGTGTAGAAATTGAAGTGAATCAAAAGTATTTGAAAAAGAAAAACAAGAGCCCATGATTAGATGGTTTCACTAGTGAATTTTGCCAAATATTTATAAAAGATCTAATACCCATCCTCCTCGAAGAGAAGGGAAACTACCAGATACATTTTATGAGGCAAAGATTACCCTGATTTCAATATCAGACAAGGACAGCACCAAAAAGAAAATTACAGACTGATATAACTGATGAACATAAACACAAAAATTCTAAATCAAATTTTGGAAAATCAAATTCAACAGCACATTAAAAAAATTATGCATGGTGATCAAGTGGAATTTATTCTAGGGACACAAGGATGGTTCAACATAGGTAAATCAATCAATGTAATATACAAAGGTGACAAAGAGAATAACGAAGATCATATGACCATATCAATAGTTGCAGAAGAAGCATTTGACAAGATTCAGCACCCATTCATGAAAAATAAAACCTCTGCTTAAATGGGAATAGAAGGTACATATGTCAACATAATAAAAGACATAAATGACAAACTCACAAGCAACATAATACTTGGTGATGAAAAACCTAAAGCCTTTCCCCTCAGATCTGGAACACGACAATGATGCCCACTCTTGCCACTGCTATTCAGTATAGTTCTGGAAGTCCTGGCTAGAGCAATGAGATGATAAAAGGACATCAAAAGAATTCATATTGGACATGAAAAAATCATTATTTGCAGATGACATAATATTGTATCTAGAAACTTCAAACATTCTATCAAAAGAACAATTAGAAACAATAAATGAATACAACAAAAAGGCAGAATATAAAATCAATACAAAAAATCAGAAACATTTCTGTATGCAAAAAATAAACTAGAACAAAGAGAAATTAATAAAGAAATCCCATTCATAAGAGTACCAAAAAAAGATAAAATACATGGGAATAAATTTAATGATGGAAGTGAAAGTCCTATGCATTAAAAATTACAAGATATTGACAAAATAAACATAAGACCCAAAGAAATGGAAGAATATTCTATGTTCATGAATTAGAGCAGTTAATATAATTTTAATGATAATCTAATCCAAAGCAATATACATATTTAATAAAATTCCTATCAAAATTCCGGGGACATTTTTCAAAGAAATTGAACAAGCAATACTAAAGTTTGTACGGTACTACAAAAGATCTCAAATATCCCAAAGCTAATCTCTTGCTATTTTTAAAATTCTCTTTTTCTTTAATTTTAATCTGTTTTGTAGAAGATTTCTTTGGATTAAAATTTGGGAGTAACCTATTAACTTCCTGAACTTGGATGTACAAATATCTCCTCAGGTTTGGAAGATTCTCAGACATTATTTCTTTTCTGCTAAATATTTATTTGGGTAAATTTGTTTTATAAAATAATATAAGCCCATAGGTGCAGGTTCACCGTTTGTCACATATATGACAACACACCACACCCACCAAAAAAATTATCAAAAGTTCTTCACCATGGTCCACTGGATTCCACACCATTTGGTCCTGTCTACCTCCTTCCTTACTTATAACCTCAGCTCTATTGTCAAAGTCCAAAGATTATTTTAAAAATATTTTATTGTAGTAACTTTCATTTTACACATTAAAATAAACTCTTATGTGTAGGTTCCCCATACTCGTATTTCCCCATTCCTCAGATATATGTCAACACACTCTGCCCTCCACCAAATCACCGTGTTCTTCATATAGTCCAGTGGGCTCTGCCACCACTTACTTACACTACCCTCCAACCCACCCCCATCCCATTTCCTGTTGTAACCTTGGTTCTATTGCCAGCTTCCAAAGGTTGGTTTTGTTTTGTCTGTTCTTTTGTTTTGTCTATTCACGGTCCACCTATGAGTGAGGTCATCTTGTATCTATCTTTCTTTTTTTGACTTCTTTCACTTAGCATAATCACCTGTAGTTCTATCCATGTTTATTCAAATGACAGAATTTCATCTCCTCTAAAGGCTTGTAGTATTCCATTGTATATATAACATATATACATATTCTTTTTCCATTCATCTGACGTTGGGCACTTAGGTAGCTTCCAGTTCTTAGCTATTCTGAATAGAGCTGCAATAAATATGGGGGTGCATAAATCTCTGTGAATTAGTGTTTTTGTATATTTGGGTAACTAACCAGAAGTGGGATGGCAGGATCACATATGATTTCTATCTTATTTTCCTTAGGAATTTTACCAATTTTTACCTACCCACAATATAAAGGTATTACTTTTTCTCCAGATCTTCACCAACATTTGCTATTGCCAGACTTTTGGATAATAGCCAGTATCTCAAGTGCAATGTCTCTTCCATTCCTCTTCTCATTTTTTGATTAGATTGCCTGTTTTTCTGTTACTGGGTTTTATGACTTCTTTGTGTATTTTGGATATTAAGCCATTGTCAGAAATACGGAATACAAATATCTTCTCCCAGTTAGTAACTTGTCTTCTCTTTTTTTTTTTTGGTGAGGTTTTCTTTCACTGTGAAGAAGCTTTTTAGTTTGATGTAGTCCCCAGTTATTTGTTTTTGTTTTTGTTTCCCTTGATGCTGGAGTTGAGTCCCCAAAGATCTGTCTGTGGCTGATGTCATGGAATGTCTTTCCTTTTTTGTCTTCCAAGAATTTTATGGTTTCCAGTCTTGATGTCCAAGCCTCTAGTCCATTTTGAGTTAATTTTTATGAATAGTGTTAGTGGTCTAGCTTCATTCTTTTGTATGTGGCTGTCCAGTTTTCCCAACAGCATTTGTTGAAGAGACTTTCCTTTCTCCATCATATGTTTTTGGCTCCTTTGTCATAGATTACAACTCACAACTGACAGTATGTGAGTTGGTCAGTTTGTGGTGATTCAATTCTATTGCACTGATCTGTGCTTCTGTTATTATTCCAGTACCATACCATTTTGATGACTCACTTTGTAGTATAGCTCAGTGTCTGGTAGTGTCATCCCTCCAGATTCATTCTTTATTCTCATAATTGCTTTGGCTATTTGGAGTCTTTTGTTGTTCCCATACACATTTTAAGATTTTTTGTTCTGTTTCCCAGAACCAAGGGTTAATTTTTATTTCGTCTGTTCCTTTGCTTTTTTCTTGATATTTCACATATACGTGAGATCACCTGGTATTTTTCTTTTTCATTCTGACTTACTTCAGTTTGCACTATTCCCTTTAGTTCATTCATGTTGTCATAAATGAAAGGATTTCTATCTCTTTTAGAGCTATGTAGTATTCTTTTTTGTGTATATACACCACATCTTCTTTATCCATTCATCTGATGATGAACACTTATGCAATTTCCAGTTTTTGTTTATTATCAATAATGCTGCACTAAACATAGGGGTGCACATATCTCCACAAATCAATGCTTTTGTGTCTTTTGGATAAATACCCACAAAGTAGAATGATGGGATAGCATGGAATTTCCATTCTCTATCTTTTGAGGAGTTTCCATACTGCTTTCCATGAATGTTGTATCAACTTACATTCCTACCAATAGTGTAAAAGAATTCTCTTTTTTTCTGTATCCTCACCTACATTTTCACTTCTAGTTTCTTGGATAATAGCCATTCTCACAGTGTGAGGTGATAACTCACTGCTGTTTTGATTTGCATTTTCCTAACAACAATCATGGAAGGACAATTTTCATGTGAGTGTTGGCCATCTGTTTCAGACATTATTTATTTAAATAAGCTTTCTTTCTCTTTTCTTCTTTTTTCTTTTTGGGTCTCCAATTATGCATAGATTGTCTCTCTTAGTGGTGCCCTGTAAGTCCCATAGGCTTTCTTCAATCCTTTTTGTTCTTTTTGCTCCTTTGACTGGGTAATTTCAAATGATCCACTTCTAACCCCGTGATTCTTTCCTCTGCTTGGGTCAGTCTGCTTCTGAAGCTCTCTATTGAATTCTTCAGGTCATTGAATTCTTTAGCTCTAAAATTTTCTGTTAGATTCTTTTTACCTTTACTGTTCATACTTCCCATTTTTTCTTGTTCTATTGTTTTTCTTTTATTTAGTTGTTTATATGTTCTCTTATAGTCCTTTGTGAATATTTACAACAATAATTTTGAATTTATTGTGAGATAATACACATATCTTCATTTTGGGGGGCAGCGGGGTCAGTTGCCATAAGTTTACTTTGGTCTTTGGTGATGAAATTTTACCCTAATTTTTCATTATTCCTGTAGCATTGTATAGGTAACTGTACATTTGAAGAAGCAGGCCCCTCTCCCAAACTTTATGGCCTGACTGTGGTAAGACCACCTGCAGGTGGAAGCACACTGGAGCGTGTTGTGACATCAGATCTAGTGTTGCTGAATGCTGGGTAAAGGGATGCTCTGTGTATGTGAAGACAAGATTTCTCCTTGGCTCAGGTTGCTGGGATATACTGCATAGATAGCTGTTTGGTCCTGGGCAAACATTGCAAGGAATCTTCAGAGGCTGCTGTTCAGAGTGTTCAGTGATGCCTCTGGGCTCATTAGCTAGGGATCAGCTAGTGAGGATGATTGGAGCTGGTGGTATGCACATTCTTGATTGTAGAGTGTGGTAGCTTCAGACAATTTTATAGTGGCAGGTGCCAGTTGCAATCGTTCATGCAGCAGTGGGTATCAGGGATAGCAGCAAGGACCAGGGCCAACTGCAGGTGCAGTGGCAGCGTTAAGGGTCTATGCAATCAGCATGCATTCTTGCAGCTCGAGTATCTCTCCATGTTTGTGTGCACAGGAGTAGAGGCTAATGATAGGAGTGGGGACGATGTTGCTCACCGGGAGTGGCTATACTTGTAAGTCCAGTAGTACAGCTCAGTGATAGGTGATTGGGCCAAATCTAGGACCATTCATAGTTTTGAGAACTTGGCTATTGGTGTACATTTCTGTGCTACAGAACCCTGCCATGGACACACATACGGCAGTAGAGGTTGATGATATATGTAAGGCCAATATACGCAAGGCCAACGTGCAGGTACTCAAATAGAAGGGCTAGCCCAAATGTACACACAGCAGTAAAGGCCAGATGCTGGTATCTAGGCTCATATTTTTCACTCAAGAAGCCATAGAGGCTGGGTGACTGCAGATCTTGGACAATATTATGGTGATATGAGGAGGAGTGGAGAGGACTCAGGTAGCTGGCATCTGCAAACACCAATACCCATGGGGCCAAAACAACCAATCCCCAAATGGTGAAACCTGCAGGGGGTATTGGCAGCTGTCATCATAACTGTTTTCTTCAGGGCTTAAAGCTGCTGTAGTCTTCTGCAGAATAGGTCAATGGGAACTGTGGTCAGACCTGTGTGGCCCATATTGGTAGTCCTTGCTCTTCTTCCTTGTTCTTAGCTGTCTATATCCATTTCAGATTTGACAATTTCTAGAAAGAGTGAAGCAAAATAGGTTCTTCCTGCCCTGAAAGACACTGATTGCTCACCCTGCTCTCCCTTTCCTGGTGAGGGGAAATTCTTTTTAGCTGGAGATTTTCTCTTGCACTGAGCAGTGCCAGGCTGGAAGACCGGATGATGCAAGCAAATTGAAACTGTTTCTCCTTCCCTTTGTGTGCAGTTATTCTCAGCAGTTTTGTTCAACTGTTTTGCTGAAAACTAAAGTTTCTTTAGTAGTCTCCTGCGCTCAATCAGAGCTGCTGTTTTTGTTGGTAGGTAGCTGTCTACTTGTTTATCTTTGTGGGTGTAAGAGGCTGAGGTCTCCTACTCTGCCATTTTTTGTTCCTGATTCAGTGTTAATATAGAGGTTGGTCACATACCTTAAAGTAGCAACATATAAGGATGACCCACAACTCCCAGGGCTCCCATTTGAAAAGAGGTTGTCTTTAGAAATTACACTTGGAGGATGTTTAGATGTACTTAAGCCTCTAAGCAACACCTGCTGTTAAGGTTCTCAGACGTACTGCCTTAGTGCTGCCCAAGACATGTGAACATTCCTCTCTTACTTTCTAAAATAGTCTTGCCTATTGCTTTTCTCCATTTTTATTTGCTGACTATCTTTCATTGCTTCATAGCCTGTCTTATAAAGCAGACCAAGGTTTCTCAAACAATAGTGGCACCACAATAACCTGGAGAGCTTGATAAACTACCAATAGTTGGGCTCTACAACCAGTTTCTCATTTATTAGGGCTCAGCAGGGCCTAAGATTTTGCATTTTTATTAAGTTGCCAGTTGATGTGGATACTGCTGCTCTGGAGACTGAAAGCCACCAAATTAGAGCTATGATTCTCAAACATTAATATCACCTCAGGTGTGTTTATAAAAATACTGTTGCCCAAGTCTGCCTCAGACCAATTAAGTCAGATTCTTTGGAGATGGGACCTGTGTTAGTTTCCCAAGGCTTCTACAATAAATGATTACAAACTGAGTATCTTTTAAAAAACCCAGAAATTAATTGTATCACAGCTCTAGAGCATAGAAGTTCCAAATAATGTATTAACATGGTCGTGATCACTTAAAGAACCCAGGGAAGGAGCTTCTGCTACTTTCTAGCTGTTGCCAGTAATTCTTCATATTACTTGACTAATGACACACCACTCCAATCTCTGCCTTGACCTTCAAATGGCCTTCTCCCCTATATGTCCTCTCTGCCTTTTTTCTTTCTTTTTTTTTTTTAAACTGGAATAATTGGATATCCATGATTTTTTAAAATTAAATTAATTTTATTAAATGAAAATTGCATCATAACATTATACAGGTTTAAGAGGTGCATCATAGTAGATCTACATCTGTATATAGTACATTAAGTTTACCATCACTTCAGATTTTCCTTTTCTATCCAACTGATCTCCTCTACTCAATTTGATTCCTACTCCTTTTCTTCTGCAACAACTTATTTGCTTTCATTGACTACAAGTCTATTTTGGTTTGATTCAATTCACTTGTTTGCTTGGTTTCTCTATATACCACATGAGGAGTACCATACTATTTATCTTTCTACTCCTTGTTTATCTCACCAAGTGTAATTCCCTTTAGTTCCATCCATGTTGCTGCAAATGGCAGGATTTCAACCTTTCTAATAGCTGAGTCTATTCCATTGTGTATATATACTTTATCTTCTTTATCCACTCCTGTGCCCATGGGTGCTAGGTTGTTTTTAGCCCTTCGCTATTGTAAATCATGCTGAATGAACACAAGAGTGTACTTATCTGCAAATTAACTTTGTGTTTTTAGGGCAAATAACCAGCAGAGGAATAACAGAATCACATAGGATTTTCAATCTAATGTTATTTTTTTATGGAATATCCATACTGCTTTCCATAATGATTGCATCCTTTGACATTCTCAATAACAGTGTTTGAGAGTTCCCTTTTCTCTGCATCCTCACCAGCAACTGGTGTTTCCAAACTTTTGGATAACAGCCATTCTTACAGGTATGAGGTGATTCTCTGCAGATTCCAAGCAGTTTAAAGTGTTTATCTGTATGAATAATTTAGCTCTAAATTAAAGACCTTTTTCCTCAAGCAACAGAAGATATTGAAGGTATTTCTTTGTAGAAAGACTGGTATGTTGTTCCTTGGGGCATTTTATAGGGAACATACCTATAAAGAGCTCAGATTACACACTTCTGAAAGCTTTTAATGATAAGAAACAATGTTTTTGAACTTCCCATTATGAACTAGAAATAATATTTTCACATGAAACAAGAATGCGAAATTACTAAACTGCCTCCCTAGGGTTTTGAATTTCATACAGTGGAAATGATTGCTTTCCGTGAATTAAGACTACAGGAGTGTCTCTTTAGAGCATCTGTGGTGCAAAGCAGGAGAACTTTCCATTGGAGAGGTGGTGATTCACAGGATTGAGGGTGGGGATCAGTTAATGACAGCCAGACAGCAATAATAAGCAGATTGTGGTCATTATTGGGTGGTGTGATATGGATTCTAAGTGCAGTTGACTAAAGTTTGCTTTGAATGAGGTGACATATGAGAATCAAATTCATAATTGACAAATGACTTTATGACAAATAACATTGGCTCTAATATGCCAGTATAAGGTATGGAGACTAAATGGAGTTATATGAACCATGTCCTGTGACCCCTCCTGGAGCAAAATTGTATATAGTGAGACAGGTACTAAACTGAGACTTGGAACCCTGGAGTCTAGCTGCAGCTTTACTTGTAGGCTCCTTGCAGTTTTTAAATATGTTGATGTGGGGAATGCACTACAATTATAATAAATCTGTAATCCTATGTCTTGCTTTGTGTTGCTGTGTCTGCCTGATGAAGATGATACCTTTTTTTTTTTTTAAAGCTTGAGAGATTTCATCACTTATTTAGATTTTTTGGAATATTCTTCCATTAGCATATTTCTGGTTTTGACACCATTTATGATAGAAAATTCCTCCTTAGATAAACTTGAAATGTAACAATGTTTAGAAGTTATGAGAATAGCTAAGTGCTTTTGTAACATTTATGATGCTTCGAAAAATCCACACACTGAATAGCTATAGTAATTCTCAGTTTTCTTTTTTAAATTCCTGTAGTGACATCTCTCTAGCACTACATTCTTGAATTTCTCCCTTGAACCATTTTCTCTACTATGAAAATCCGATGAAAGACTGAATCATCTACCCATTTCTGAGCAGATCGCAGCTTTCTGAGAATTTAGAAGTTCTGTTTTAGAAGAACTTCTTAATTACTTATCTAATTACAAATGTTATTTAAGTAAAAACTCAGGTACAACTAAGTTTATGTGACAGATGTTCCTGGGATTTGGGCAAGAGGCACAGGCTGCAGGGGTAATTGCCAGTCAGAGGCAGCTTCACAATTACTGCTGCATTTTGCATATTTTCAGTTTTTGCTTCAGGAAGGGGTTGCCTTTTGTGTATAAACTTGGCACTTCTTCATCAGGGGGCTTGCTGAGAGCCACCCTAGCTCTTCCTCAAAGCTATTCTCTGGCAAGAAAGATGAACACTAATATATCTGAGTCTTAATTCTGTTGAGGGGAAAAAAAACTTCCAATTATTGAGCAATTTTCAACTACAAAAGAATTTTTTAACATGGAGCACATGCTAAATGCTGAAGAACTTTACATATAATATTTCTTTCAATCTTCATTACTGTCCCCATTTTACAGATGAGAAAAAGGAGGCATGCAGCTAGTAAGTAGCAGAGTTTAAATTAGAACCCAGGCTAACAGATTTTACTTCATTCCTGGAAAACTTCTTTTTTAAAATTCTTAATGTTTACACATTCTTCCTTTAAGATGCTCGGCTTTTTATTGTAGTATTTATTGTGTGCCTGCATCTATAATTACTAAACTTTAATTATACAGCATAGATAGTAATTATACAGTAAAGATACAACAGGTATCTTGTCTCCTCCTTTGCATTGCAGGCATTCTAAAGAGATACTCCTGTGGTCTGAATTCATGGAAATCTACTATTTTCAGTGCACAATTTGCTGGCATCAAGTGCAGCCACATTGCTGTGCTACCATCACTGCTACCATCTCCAGAACTTCATCATCATCCAAGGGAAGCTCCACAATCAATAAACAGTAACTCTCATTCCCTCTCTCCTGGTCCCCTGGGGACCACTATTTCAGCTTTCGTGTCCATGAATTTGACTATTCTAGGTAGTTCATGTAAGTGGAATCAAATATTCATATTTTATGTTTACATTGCTTACTTTACATTATTTACTTTACATTACACATGTCTTCAAGGTTCATTCTCGGGGCAGCAGGCAGCAGAATCTCCTTCCTACTCAAGATTGAATAATATTCTGTTGTACACATGTACCAAATTTTGTGTTTGTTGGTGAGTATTTGGCTAGTTTGCACCTACTGATGATTGTGAATAATGCTGCTATGTTCATGGGTCTACAAATATCTGTTCAAATCCCCTTTCAGGTGTATACCCCAAAGTGAAACCGCTGAATCATCAGTGTTTTTTTAAAGACATAGTGTCAAATGAAGATTTCACATGCTGAAATACTTTTTACAGTTAAAAAAATGCAGTTGCTGTCCAAGTTCCCAACTCTCATTTCATAGTTCACTATTCTTTCAGTTTCCAAGCTTGAGATCTAGATGGCATACTGGATGCTTTGTCACTGATCACTTATATTTTGCTGCCATATAACATTGCTTATTCTTTAAAGTGATCACAGATTGAGGTCCTTTCATTAACTTTGCTATGATCTTCATCCAGGTCTAATCACCATGGGTCATTCCAAATATTTCCTGATAACAGCACCATGCTTTCAGACATGCCAACATCATTGTCAGAATGATGTTCCAAAAGTATCAATTTTGTTAATCATGTCACTCCCAGATTAAGATTCTATTGTGATATTCAGATTGACTTGTCTGTCTTTAAAGGCAGTAAATTACCTGACTCCCTCTCTTCTATTCAGCATTATTTTATACTTCTTCTCTGTTCCAAGGACTCTCTTCAATGTAAGCCTAACAAGACAAGCCCTTTCCCTGACGGATGCCATTGCTTTCCATTCACCTAATCCCCTGCAAACCATTTCCTATTGCACTTCAAAACATATAAAACATATATGGTCTCCTATGCTTATTAGTTTTTGCTTCTCCTAACCACATGCTAAGTTTCTTGAGTACAGGATCTTTGTCCTTTGTCCTATAATTTTGTGAGAATCCTATGATTTGGGGGCAGATAAGTGCTGGTTTATGAAATAAGACAAAGTAACAGGAACATACAAATTGCAAAATGTGGAGACAGAAGAAAATGTTTCGCACCCAGGAAGAAATCTCTCACAGAAGTTGTCAAATACCAGAATAACTTGAATGCAGCTATTTAAGTAGTTCCTGATGTATCTGTTGCATGGTGGCATACATATTTGGTCCAGTGAATTTTCAAGGCAAAATTCTACCCAGATGAATCTGTTTCTCATTTTAAATAATTCCCCAAATATGTGAAATTCTGAGTAAGTGTTCCTTGTCTTCTCCTAAGGGTCCAGATGATGTCCAAACCTTAGATGTACAGCAGTCTAGGATATATGAAATGTTCTTACTAAGTTGTGGGGCTATTTTCAAAATGGGTTTTTCAGTTCAACTAATAAACAGAAATTTTTCCCCCTAAGGAAGGCTTAGGAGGAACGATTTTGCACCTTATAATAGTTTCCTAAATGGATAATTTGACACTAAGTTGCAAATGCAAATCATACAGCTATAAGCAGATGTGACATCCAGAAGGTTAACCCTAGCACTTCTCTTGTGTTGGGACATGAATGTCAGAATTGCAACAATGACCAATGCATACTTAAGAGAAGAATATGTCAAAGAAGTTCAGATAGCAAGAATTAGAAAGAAAATATAAGTTGGCAAAAAATTGAGAGGATACATCAGGTGTGAGTAATATTGAGAAATTTTATAGATAAATACATCAATGAAAAGGCAGCCAGGATTCATTATGAACAATGAAAAAATAAAATCATACAGTCAAATGAGCTCATTTCCATCTCTTGTTTATAGACATTATATTTAGATAGTTATTTTAATAAATAAATTTGGAACTAACATGGTCAAGTGAATCCCTATTTTCTGTTCTCTTCCCTTTCACTGCCCTTAGGTAAAGTAAATAAGAACACAGAGCCTTTATTTAAACTAATGTTCCTCTAATTCCTGCTAAAGCAATTCTGTAAGAGTGGCATGTTAATACAGTGTTTAGAGAACTCCTGATAGTAAAGAGCTATTCTACCTACTATCACAGTAATGAAAGTTAAAACTTAAAAATATTCACAATTCCACCAACATTTAATTAGCAGTGCTACATCACTTGGGCACCAGGAAACCCTGAATAAACTCTTGTTGTGGTTTGGCTGATAGACAGCTTGTCAGGAAATGATCAGTATTGGCCATGATTTGTGGCTAATTTCATGGATGTTTTCCAGTTTCCATGATCTTCCTTTCCCCTTTTCCAAACAAAAGTGCTTCTGAAAATTTCTGTTTAACATCTTTCACTTTGAATAAAGAAAACACAAAACATTCCCCTTGCAGCTGGTTCTGGTAAAATTACTTCTCTGGAGGGACCACAGATGAGGGGTCTTGTCTGAGAAGCACCAGGCAGAAGGTTGCATTCTGTATCAGCCCACACTCAGACCTGCAACCTGAGCTCCGTTCCTCACCCCCTTTTCCCTACACACACACACACACACACACACACACACACACACACACACCCCATCTAAATGAACACAGATGGCTGGCATCCAAGTAGTATCTAGGAAAACAGCCTCAGGCCTCTCTAGTTGCTGTCATGTCATTCTACAAATAGGGAGCCTTTAAGATGCCTGTGTTGTTTCTTAATCTGAGCTCACTCTTGTTTGGGTGTTTAGCCACTTCCTGTTGGGAAATGTACCAGAACCATCAGAAAGATATCCAGAGACTGACATGAGTAAAATCAAACACTTCTTTAAACTCATGGGTTGTTTAATATATTTAATGAAAGTCATGCATATTATGATAAAATCCATATCACTTCCTAAAAGGCAATATTTTTTTCTCTCCAGAGTTGCACAGCATCGCCTGATCTATTTGTTTCTGTGTGAAATAAATTAATTTTCCAAGTGTAATGTAAAAGAGGTTAAAGCCAAAATTCACAAATGTTGAAAAGCAATCTAAATCTTTATAGTCCTTCAAATGAAATGGAACATATGTTTTTCCCCATTTATTTCTGTATAAAGTATGCAAACAATTACCTGGATTTGGAGGGCATAATTATGAAGGGGTTGATATCTAAAAGGTTATTATTGATTTATAGAGTTCCCTACTTTAATCGAAGACAGATTTAGGAATAAGAAAAAATATGGCTTTCTTCAGGAACAATAAATGTCTCCAAGGGGAAATGTAAGACTTAAGAGTAATTTTTATAAGACATATATACTACAGTTTGTGGACCTAGGAGGTGTTTCTCAGTTGAAAAACTTCTATGTAGTGAATACTTTGTAGAGCCATCTGATTCATCGTACATTTTATGTGTCTCAAAACACAGCGATTAAATTCCTTGGGTAATTTTGTTAAGTTTGAGTTCCTCGTTTACCATTATGGACATTAATCCTCATTTAACAGATTAATACCATATTAGCAAGCATAAAATATTTACTTAAACAAGGAATATAGGTTAATTCACTCCCTGTCATGTGTACATGTTCTTATCCTGTGTCTTGCACACATATTACAAGTTCATCTAATGTTTGATCATGTCAAACTGTCTAAAATTAAAATGAGGCTTTATAATAAAAGTGAAACTGCATAGGGAGGAATCCTACACATTAGCTTCATAGGTGTGTTAAATTATTGTTTTAATGTTTTTATGCAAGAGTGGTCTGATTTTTGATATACAGAGATTGCATGCTGTCAATATTTAGAGTAAAACAAACATTTTTTAAATCAAATTTTCTTCTTTTATGGACAATTTTAATTTAATGAGTCACTCACAAAAGTCTTAATTGTACCTTAAACAGAATTTTAAATTATATAAAAACTTCCTAATTTGGGATCTCTACATAATGTTTTGGCCAGTGTGAGTAATCCAAAAACAAAACGTTGTAAGAAATGAAAAGCAATAAGAATAACAGGATGTTTTAGACTTAGACTTGGTGCATGTATTTAATAACATCCTGTAACCACATACATAAACTTGACCACTCTGTGATGCACTACATTTGTTATTCCTTGTAATCTGACTTGTAGTTGAAGACTGTTTTATTCCTGAAACTGGTATTCACAGAGATGATAATAGCCAAGGACTTCACTCTGACCAAGATGGAATAATGAGAACTGGATTTACCTCCCACCTTGAGCAAAGTGAAAACTGGACAAAATATGTGAAACAACAATTTTCAGACAGTGGAAAACAGGCAACACAACACAATTATCCCTAAGAGGAGGGAAGCAAAGAAGGTGAGTCCTATGATTACTCCAGCTGAATGGCTGAGGTCGGTTTCCAGGCTGCAGCACAGAGGGGCAACACAGTGTCTGGTGGTCTGCTTGAGTTGAAAGAGAGAATTAGTGTTCAGAGAAGTCAAGCCTCGTAGAGTTTATGGAGCAGATATTAGAGAAAATGAGCTATATAGGCAAAGAGAAAAGAAGAGGAAAGGGGAGGGGTAAGGAGGGGAATAAAGGGAATGGGAGGGGAGGGGGAGGGAGAGAGAGGGGAGGAAGGGAAGAGATTCCTGAAACTGTGCAGAGGGATCCCTGCTTAGGAATTGATTCATATGTGCAAGAGAGTAAGTCACCAAGGAGACCAAGGAAAGAACCATTGGGAGGAAGCATAGAGAACAATAGGAATGGGAATCGTTGTGCTCCCACTAGCAAGAGGGGAAAGAATTCATAATACAGGTGACAGAATCCTTAGAATGATGTTGCTCTAGTAGGGGCCTAAATTAGTTGTAGGCCAAAAACCACCCTTACAAAGTTTAAAAGCAATGTTTGAAAAGACCTAACCTATTCTAAGTAACTTGCTGCATGCTAGGTCAAAATCCAATGCTAGTTAAGGAATTCAATGATCTCCAGCTATCAAAGACAAAGTTTATAATACCCAGCATGTAATAAAAATATAGCAGGTGTGCAATAAGGCAGGAAAATATGGGTCATGACTTGAAAATAATTAGTAGAAACAGATCTGAAAATGACAGAGAAGCAACTAGCAGACAAAGACTGTAAACATCTACTGTATTATATTCTCCATATGGTCAAGAATTCAGAGGAAAGCAAAAGCTTAATGAGGACAGACATAGAAGATATAAAAAGGGAACTTAATGGAATTCTAGAGATGAAAAATAAAACATACAATAAAAGGTATTATTAGCTAAAACTTAATGAGCATTTATAGGTTGCTAGGCACAGGGCTGAGTATTTCACATATAGTATCTCACTTCACTTCAGCCTTAGCCCTATAGAGCAAGTGTTAACAGCTAAGGAAACATAGAATAAGAAAGGATAAATAATTGTTCATGATCATAGAACTGAAACTTTGAAATTAGTCCTCCAAGGCTCATGTTTTTTTAGCAACATTCCATATGGTAGACAGCACTGTTTGCAATAAAATCTAATTCAATTTAGGGTAAACCTCATCTGAGGAAGTTTACTGAAATTCTTAAAAAGATCTCATTAAAATTATATTTTGCTCTGTGTGAATGTATGTATGTACATGCATGCATGCCTACATGACCCAGGGGTGGATATGTTGGAGAGCAAATATATTTTTCTGAGAGTATTTTAAGATTTGAAATAAGAATGATTGAACTTATTTATATCCTGCTGTCTTCTCAGGAAAATATGATAGTGATGAGCTAAAGGGAACTTGCAACTTAATGGCAGAACAAAATGATGTAAGATTGTTCATAGTTCTTTTTCTTGCTGTTAAATTGTTCTACAACTGATACTTCAATTAAAGTCTGGCAGTAACAAGAATATTAACATTAGGTAAAGTTTTTTGAATTATTGCCATGTGTTGTGCTCTGGGCTAAAGTACATGTATTACCACGTTTAATCCTTAAAACAATCCTTTGATGTGGATTCTATTCTTATTTACAGAGTTAAGAGGAGAGTTTACTCTGCCCATCATTACATGACAAAGATGCTATAAAATGTTTTCTATATAGAATCGTCTCTGTAAAGGAGTTTAATAATTGTTTCTGTTATAAATTTCTTGTATAGGACATTTTGCTAATGCTTTCCCTATAACATGATTTTATGTCAAGATTATTTAATAGATAAGCCTTAACAATAATCAATACACTGTCCAATTAATAAAGAATGAAAGCACAGAAATTTAAAGAAAAAAAATCACAGTATAGTAGTACAAATGCCATCAATAAGTAATTATGTTTATTCTCAGAAGTATTAATTTAAATACACATAAAATATTTTGATTTTACAATTCCTGGTGTATATAACTATGTCAAGGAATTGGGGTTTTTTTTTCAATGAAAAGTACCCACACACTTCATTAACCCAATGCCCTCCTAACAGGACTGTCAGACAACAAGAGCAATTCAACATTTTCTTTCTCCTTGCAAGTTGGAAGGACAGTCCACTTGGATGACTGTGTCAGGTTGCAGAGTCAGTTGATAAAAACATCGGAACTCAGATTTTCATAATTAGATTCTCCCAGGAACATCCTTCCACTCCCAGGAGGTAAGTAGGACTCTGCTGGGTGGCAGTTGTTAGGGCCCCACTCACAGTGACCAGGAAGGAACTGAGTGAGGGCTTCTTCTCCACCCGGCACCGTTCAATTTAATTCCATTTCAACAAGCACTTACTGGACACCAGCAAAGCTCCAAAGACTAATTTCTGTTAAGAAATGGGTTGGTAAACTCTTCTAATATCTAAGCATTGCTTAAATACTGACTAATCCACACTAGTCAGCAACAGAACATTTTTTCTAAAAGCATAAGCTTATCTTTAAATGCAGGGTCCCTTAAACGGCTATGATCAGTTCACTTGTTTAATACATGTCTAATAAGTTGTTAAACTCTAATCTCCATAATAACCTCAAAGGATTAATCAATCCATGTGTGGTTCTGTTTTAAAGATACTATTTTTCTTGAACAATGAGATTTGGTGCCTAAGTGAGCTCTGAAACTCTATGTCCATTGAAGGTAATAGTACAGTAGTGAAATTGAAAACCTGCTTGCTATTCTGAAAGCATCTTCGCACTGGTTGCCCATATCATCACTGCCACTCTTTTCCCAGTAGACAAAGAGCCGTGGTTACCTTTTGTAGGAGAAAAATGATTAGTCCAGGAAAACTCACCACTTTTGTTTTCATTTTCGAGTGTGTTACTGATTGTATGAATCATTGAGATGGAGAAATCATTGCTATTTCATTTTCTATTAGATGCCTGGTGTACTGAAATAACACAGGGCCTCCTAAACTCTTAGCATCATTTTTCAGTATCAGAAGGATCCTTAATGACCAGGGTCTTCATGAAGCACCAGAAAATTCCAGGGCCAACAGATATTCTAAAAGTGCTTACTCAAAATACCCTTCAATGAGGATTGCTATTGTTAACAGCTAAGAACATTGACTGGTAAGCTTGCATGGGGTCAGGATTCATCATTACTTTTTCTTCAGCAAAAAGAGTAAGGGATGGATTGACCATTACTGCTGACTGGGTGCTGCCTGAGTATCTACTTCACAGGGACCCTAGAGCACTCACACTGCTTACTTCCTACTGGGTTTGTTCTAGGATGCACTGGTATATGCTTATAGTCTTCTTCATATTCTCCTTAGGGCAGCAGTTCTTAACAGTTTGTGGGAGACAGAGATCCCTTTAAAGGTCTGATGCAAACTATGATTTTCTCCTCTGACATATGCACATATGGAGAATATTTTGAGTACAACTTTAGGGAATTTGAAGACTTTTAAAATTTTATCTCAGCACCCCCTGGGGTCTAAACATCATAGGTATGCTGTTGAACAGGTACAGTTCATAGATTTCATTTTATGGGGTTTCAAATCACATGTTTTCCCATACTGATATGTTTTATCATAGGATCTGTAACTCCCATCTTTTAAAAAACCACAAGCAGTGCTCCTGCTACCTGATATTTTGTGCCCCATTTCCCTCTCACCTCTTTTCCTTTTATATTTCAATTAAGTGTTTTAAGAAAACTTTTTATTATGGGAAATTTCAAACACACACACACAGACAAAATAGTATAACAAATTCAAATTCCTATGGACTTACAAACTAACTTAATTATCAGCTCATGGTCGGTCTTACTTCATATGCCCACACCCACCTCCTTCCCTCCCATAATATCTAGTCACCTATTTTTTGGAGTATAACATATGTTCCTCCCTTATAATATTGACTCAAAGACTCCATAATATTTAATTCACTTGTAAATACTTCAATATGTATCGCTACACCATTTGAAAAGATACATCAAAACTTGAAAATATAATTCTTTAAAATGATCATGCCTCTAGTCATTTTTAATGATCTCATATAATATTGTTTTTAAAAATAGTTTTTATATCAGAATCCAATAATTTCCCACATTATGATTGTTGCTATGTCTCTCAGGTCTATTTCCTTATAACTTATTTGTTTATTGAAAACAGTTTGCACTACAGATTTCCTTGTTTTAGGATTTTACTGGTTACATTCCCATGGTGCATGTTTCTCATTTGATTCTGTGTTAGAGTTTTCTTGGCCTGAGGTGTGATTTTTTTGTTGTTGTTGTCTAAACTATTTCAAAGTAGTGGTATGCACTTCCATCAGGGAGTTATCTTTGTGGGATGTTAGCAGCTGTTTCTGAACTGTTAACTCATCAAAGGCTGTGAAATAGTGATATTCTAGTCTATCATTTCTTCTTTATTTGTTAGCTGTAATGCATTGTAAAACTTTCTCAAAGAGAAAGTTTCTTCATCTCCTATTTGGTTATCCAGGTGACCTAGATTTTTTCTTATGCATCCTACATTTAGGGTTACCACCCATTTTGAGTTACTTTTTGTGAAGGGTATAAAGTCTATGAATAGATTCATTTTTTTCACTTGTAGATGGATGAGCAATTGTTTCAATACCATCTTTGCTTCATTATATTGTCTTTGCTTTTGGTCAAAGATTAGTTCATGATATTTACGTAGATATAGTTCTGAATTTTGTTCCATGTATCTATTTGTTTATTCTTTCTCCAAAGCCATACTATCTTGATTACCATAACTTTATAGTAAGTCTTTAAATCAGTCAATGTCAGTTCTCCAACTTTGCTCTCCTTCAATAATATATTGGCTATTCTGAACTTTTTGACTCTCTATATACTTTGGAATCTGTTTGTCAATATCCACAAAATATCTTGCATGGATTTTGATTGACATTGTAATAAATATATAGATTATTTTGAAAAAAAATTGACATCTTGAACAATATTGAGTCTTCCTGTCAGTTAACATGGACTATTTCTCCATTTATGTAGTTCTTTTATTTCATTCATCAGAGCTCTATTGTTTTCCTCATATAGATTTTGTACATGTTTTCTTAGATTTATACCTAAGTATTTCATTATATTGATCACCAATGTAAATAGTACTGTTTTTTATTTCAAAGTCACTTTATTTCAAATTTCATTGCTGGTATATAGGAAAACAATTGACTTTTTAATATATGTCTTCTATTCTGTAGGCTTTTATCATCACTTTTTAATTCTGAAAATTTTTTTCTTTTTTTTTTCGTATTTCCTACATAACAATATCTTCAAACAAAGACAGTTTTAATTGTTTCTTCCCAAGCTATATACATTTATTTTATTTCCTTTTCTCATCTTATTGCATTATATGGCACTTCCAGTATGATGTTAACAAAAAGTGGTGAGAGCTCACATCCTTGCCTCATTCCTGATCAAGGAAAACCTTAAATTTATTACCATTAAGTATTTTATCCATGGGGCTTTTTTGATGAAATTCCCCTCAATTAATAGCTTAATAAGAGTTTTTATCATGAAATGGTGTTGAATTTTGTCACATGTGTTTTCTGCCTCTCTTGATATAATTATGTGATTTTTCTTCTTTAGCCTGTTGAAGTGATGTATTACTATAGTTGGTTTTTGAGAGTTGAACCAGCATTGCATATTCGGGAATAATCGCACGTGGTCATAGTGTATCATGCTTTAGATTCGCTGGTGAATTCAACCTGCTAATATTTTATAGAGGATAGTTGCATCTATGTTCATGAGAGACCATCATTTCCTTTTTCTTGTAAAACTTTCTCTGATTTTGTTATTAGGGTAATGTCATAGATAAGTCAAATACCCTCAGTGACTATCCTTTGAAAATTATTGCAAAAAATACTGGTAAAAATTCTTTCTTAAATATGTGGTAGAATTCACCAGTGAACCCAATTGGAATTGGTGCTTTTTGTTTGAAAGCTTATTATTAACTTAATTCATTAAAAAAATATAGTTTTATTCAGATCCTCTGTTTCTTCTTGGCATATTGTGTCCTTCTAGAAATTGATCCATTTCATATAGTTTATTGAGTTTGTGGGCATAGAGTTGGTCACAGTATTGCTTGATTATCTTTTTGGTGTCCATGGAATCTGCAGTAATGTCTTTCGTTTATTTCTAATAGTTTTTATGTTCTCTCTTTTTTTCTTATATAGTTGACTAGAGGTTTGTTGATTTTACTTGTCTTTTCAGAGTACCAGTTTTTGCTTCATTGCTTTTCTCAAGTGATTTCTTTTTTCAATTTCACTGATTTTTGCTCTTTTTAAGTTTTTAAGTAGAAACTTAAGTAATTGAGTTTAGATGTTTCTTCTTTTCTAATATGCTTTCAATACTTTATTTCTGTCTAAGCTCTACTTTCATGGTATTTTAAATTAGTTTTTTTAGCTTGTAACCAAAACTTCAATCTCAAGGATTCTCACAAACACATTACAAATGACAACATTAAAAAAAAACTTGCACAGAAAATCAATAGTTCAGGTCTAAAATATATCCTTAAACTTGGAGGAGACTGAATTATCTCAAATTTCTAAATGAAGAATATTATAAAAAGCTATGTATTCATATACAGTAATCACATCATATAAGGAACTTAAGACCTAAAACAAAAGTAAACTAACTTTCTTGAAATTTGTGTAGATTCTACACCAAATGGGCATCCTCTTCCCAGCGTGAAGTATAGTTGGATTTTAAAATAATAAACTTCCAACCTAGTTTTTAATGGTGCAGATTTTATGTTTTACCTACTGAATTGTGCTCACAGCAGCTTTTAAAAGACTGCTTGATGAAATATAGCTGTGTACTATAGCCAAGCTATGGAAAAAGTAAGTCTTAGTTCATTTTTTGCTAATTCTGTGTCCATAATATTAAACATTATACTCTAGCTGGAAAGAATTTAGAGTGTTATTATTAGTTTATGTAAGACTAAATAAAGTTCAAAATAAATTCAAATTTGCTTACGGCAACACTGTAAAGTAATAATTTTTGATATTACATGCTTCATGTGATCTATTTAAAACAGGAGAGATTTGCATTTTTGTGTCAGTGTCTCAAGAGACAGACAAACATAAACAGCTAAAACATCTTAAACATGTACCAAGCTTCAAGGGGAACAACTAAGATAAACAACTAAAATAAAATAAAGTGCTTCTTTCTCCCCTCTTCCTGCCTACCTGCCTCTGTTCACCTTCTTTTCTGCCTGTACCTTTCTTTAAAAAAATGTACCAAGGTTATGAAATCTCAAATAAAATTTTAATTTCCTATGTATACTCCTGTAAGATGTATTTTCTGCAAACCACTCCTCTTGCAAACTGGTCTTCATTTTCCTTTCATTTAACCTAGAATAGCTGTGTAAGATCTCGAGAAGAATGAGAATGGCTTGTGATTTCTTTCTCCCAATGATGATCTCATTTCTCCCATCTCTAGAAAAAGACCTGTTCCGGTCCCTCTGGAAGATGTTTGCCTTGGAAACTGGCAAGATGGAGGTCTCCTCTGATAATCATCTTGAGGGTGACCACCTCAAGAGGAAGGTGGGCCATGATTTCTGCTTCTTCTTTCTCCATTCAACAGTTCTGCTGTTACACAGCAGCTACCTAGTGTTCTCCCATCAAGCTCTTATACAACACTGGTTACCATTCAAGGATCTTCAAATTCAAGAAAAGCAAAGCCCAGAGAGTTTCTAGCAACCTACACACTTTGGAGTGATCCCTAAAAGCCAAAATATCATTCCATCTCAGTCTTGTTACCAGTGTTTCCAAGATTTATCTACATAAACTGTATAGTTCAAAAGACAGGAATCATGATGCATTTAGAGATTTGGGGTTAGAAATGTGGAGGTTTAAATCCACACACCATTCACCGCACTTACTTCCAGCCCACCATATTCTCACTGACCTGACATGTACAAAATGATGGCTACAAATTTTAGCATGTATTTTAATTTATTTAAAAATATTTTGATATTTCTCTTGTGATTTCTTCTTTAACTCGTGTTACTCGGAAGTGTGAGGTTTAATCTCAAAACATTTTGAGATTTTCCAGTTATCTTTCCTGTTTTTTTTATTTTTATTCCCCCAAGGCCCCATCCCCAGCCTCACCCCCGGGTCACGAACCTGGGTCCTTGGTCTTTCTAATATTTATTCCTAGTTTAATTCCATTGTGGTCTGAGAGCATACATTGTATAATTTCTTTTTTTTTTTTTTTAGTTTTTAAGTTGTGTTTATGGCTTAGAATGTGGTCTATCTTGGTGAATGCTCTGTGTGAGCTTGAGAAGAATCTTTATGCTGCTGTTATGGGATGAAGTAGTCTGTCGATGTCCATTATATCCAGTTGATTGATAGTGTTCCTTAGTTTAAATAAGTCTTTACTGATATTCTGCCTGATGGACATGTCCATTTATGATTAAAGGGTGTTAAAGTCTCCAACCATGATAATGAATGCTCCTTACAATTATATCAATTTTTTTTTTGCCTCATGTAACTTTGTTAATGCACACACTTTAAAGATTCTTGGGGAACCACATATTTATCATGTGATACCCTTTATCAACTCTGATAACCATCTTTGCTATGAAGTTTGTACCATCTGAAATTAATATAGCTACTCTTACATTTTTTTGATTACTATCAACATGGTATTCTTTACATATATATCTGTCTTTATATTTAAATTTTTCTTATAGACATTATTAATTAGATATTATTTTTTGATCCACTTTTTCATTCTTTTTCTGACTTTTGTGGTTTTAATTATAAGTATTTTATATAAGTACACTTTCTCTTTTTTTTATGTCAGTTGTACTTCCCTTTTTAATTTTGTATTGGTTGCCCTAGAGTTTTTAATATGTGTTTACAACTAATTCAAGTAGACTTTCAAGTAATACTATACTACTCCACAGGTAGTGTGAATATCTTATAATAGTAAAATAATCCTAACTCCTCTCTCTCAGCTCTTATGTTAATCCTGTGTTTCATTTCACTTATAGATAAGCATAATAATGAAATACATTGTTACTATAATTTCATAGAAACTTTTAACTAATTAACAATAAGAAAAACAAGGTTTTATTTTACATTCTCTGATGTTCCTCCTTTCTTTATGTAGGTCTGAGTTTCTGACTTTACTGATTTTCCTTTTCTCTAAAGAACTTCTTTTAATGTTTCTTAGTAGTTAGGCAGGCCTAGCAGTAACAAATTCCCTCAACTTTTGTTTGTCTGAGAAAGTGCTAATTTCTCCTTCAGCTGAAGGATATGTCACAAGGCATAGAACTCCAAGTTACTGGATTTTTATTCTCTCAGCATTTTAAATATTTTACTTCACTCAGTTCTTCCTTGAATGATTTCTAAAGAGAAGTTGAATATAATATTTATCTTTGTTCTCTTCTAGGTAAAGAGTTTTATTCCTTCCTATTTCTTTCAGGATTTTTTCTTTGATGAAGATCTTTTATGATTTGAAAGTGATATGCTGTTGTGTAGAGTGTTTTTGGTTTTGGGTTTTTCGGGGTTTTTTTGCATTTTTTATGTTTGGTATTCTCTGAGCTACCTGGATCTGCAGTTTGGTGTCTGGCATCTATTTGGAGAAAATTATAACTCATTGTGTCAAATATTTCTTCTTTAATTTTTCTCTTTTATCTCTTTCTGTTGTTTCTATTATATGTGTGTTACACCTTTTGTGATTGTTCTACAGATTCTTTTTAATATTCTTTCATATTTTTTCAGTGTTTTCTCTCTTTGTTTCTCAGTTTTGGAAGTATCTATTGTCACATCTTCAAGCTCAGAGACTTCTCAGCTATGTTTAATCTATTAATAAGCCCATCAAAGGCATTCTTTATTACTGTTTCAGTATTTCGTTTGTTTGTTTATTTTGTTTTGTTTTTATCTATAGCTCTTCTTTTTGGTTCTTAGAATTTTCAGTTCTCTGCTTACATTGCCCATCTGTTTTTGCTGGCTGTCTGCTTTATCCATTAGAGTCCTTAGTATATTAATCATAGTTTTAAATTCCCGAGGTGATCATTCCAATGTTCCTGCCATATCTGAATCTGGTTTTTTATGTTCCTCTGCATCTTCAAATTGTGTGTTTTGTCTTTTGGCGTGCTTTGTAATTTTTTTTTTTGATAGTCATATATGTTATATTGGGTAAAATGAACTGTTGTAATTAAGTCTTTAGTAATGTGATAGTGAGGTCTGAGAGGATGGGGAGTGTTTATAGTCCTATGATTAGGTCTCAGACTTTTCTGAGCCTATGGTTTTGGATTGTGAACTTTACACATATTTCTCAGTCCCTCTCTTCCCCTTTAGTGGAAGAGGATGGCTAGAATGGGCTTATGCTGAGTATTTTCCTTCCCCCAGGTTGGGTAGTCTCTGATAAAACCCCATCTGGTTTGTCTCTGGTGTATTTTAAAAAGGTATTTTCCTCTCCCTCTGCTACCGAATGAGGAAACTATTCTTCAAAATTCACTCTGAGAATTTTCCTCTCCCTCTGCTACAGAATGAGGAAACTATTCTTCAAAATTCACTCTGAGAACCTGGTAGCATTTCTGGGAATAAAACTTATGAAAGTATAGGGGATACCTTAAAACTGCCTCCTCCACCCTCTTCCACAACCCAGTTTATCTTTTAGAGTTGTCCACACTGAGCCTGCAACAATTCATCAATTACAGTTCAGGATTCCATTCCCAAACCCTAGTTCTCATGGAGTTTGCTACATGGGGGATTCTGTTCCAGTAAACTGAGATTCTCTGTATTTGCCTGTTCGTCTCTCCAGTGTTGAGGACAGTGGGTTGCCCTGTGACTTGGCAGGGTACCTAACAAGAGTTAGATGGATCTAACAAGTGTGGCTGATTTTTTAATTTGTTTAGCTTTTTACTTATTCTTAGGACAGAGTGACAACTTCCAGACTTCTTACATAAGGGAGAAGAAGCAAGAAGTCTACCACAGTATACCTTAGAAGAATAATTTATTTTGGCATATAAGAGCTGGTAAAGGTATGCAAAAGTGAGTGGAATAGAAATAGGGTGTGTCTCTACAATCAGAAAATGAATGAATAAAAGTAGAAGAAAAAAGAAACAAGATTAGAAATGAAATAGGAGAGGTGTTGGAAATTAAAAGTGATACCAAGAAGAATTAACTCTCTAGTGTAACTTTTAAAAATTAATAAAATGTACTTATATATGTTACATAACACAAATTTAATACAATTTAGGAAATACGGATGGTGAAGAGAGAAGTAAAAGGAAAAGCAGAAAGGCAGTCATATCATAACTGAATATAGAAAAACATTTTTGGTGGCAGGGGCAGGGCAGGAAATAGTTTGGGGTCAACAAGAACAGTGCAATTACAAAATACTCCACTCATGTATACATGGCCTAAGTGATGAAGCCAAGAATAAAACCCAGATTTCCCTGATTCCTGGCCCTGGGCCTTATGTATTAAATCATGTTGCCTCTGCTGTCAGATAATCATCTTGCATCTGGAACATAAATACAGCCAATTCAAATATGCATCTTGATCTTATCATGTGGTTAGCAATTCATGCTGTTATTATTGTCAATAGGACTGCATCCCATTAATACCATGTTCACTTTTTGGCAACAAATCTCATGTATAAGGTGGATAAATACAATATAGTATGCGGTCAGAGAAAATCACCCTCATTCCAAATACCACAAGACATGAGAGGAAGCCTCCAGGTAGTGCTACTGTGGAGACTCTCCAGGAAGTCAAAGAGGAAAACTGGGAAAATTGATTTTAAACTAAAGTTCATTCAGCCTTGGTAACTTTAAATCAGGTGGAATTTTCTTTATGTGAAATTATTTGATTAGAAATCTAGAATATACATGCTCTTATGTTAATTGCAGCATTTTATTTTTACAATAGCTAAGCTATGGAAATAATCTCAGTGACAATTAATAGGTGATTAGATAAAGAAGATGTGGTTTATATACACAATGGAATACTACTCAGCAATAAGAAAAGATGAGGTTTTGTCATTTGCAACAAAATGGAAGGAACTTGAGAGGACTATTAAGTGAAATAAATCAGAGGGAGAAGGAAAAATATTATATTAGCTCACCTATATATGAAGAAATATAAAGAAACAAATAAATGGATAAAACAAAATAAAAATAAATCAGTAGACTTTTACAACAGAACAGGGGTGAACAAAGGGGAGGAGGGTAAAGGGTAGAGGGAGGAGTTCCAATGGATGGTGGTGATTTTTAAAATTATTCATTTAATAAAAATTTTAAATATAGGAATCAGTTTTTTAATTAAATGCCAATTTTATATGAGATCATCTTTAATGTCTCATCAGTGTTTAAGTGAAATACCCACAATTTCTTTTTATATTACTTAGATTTCTTTTTCACATTAATGGGTACTCTATGCCATAAAGACTAGAGAAGTGAATGATCAGAATTAGTTATTGCGTAATGACTGATTGCCATTGATATAAATTTTAACATTGAATCAGTGAAATAATAGACTCTACATCTTTTGTTTCTCTGCTAACACTGTGACTCCATGTTGAAAATGCTAGATAGCTGAAACCTAAACTACAAATTGTATACCTGTGTTCATGGCAGTGTTACAATAACCCACTTGGAAGCCAACTTATTGTCAATCATCAGATGAACAGATAAACAAAATGTGTTATATACATATAATGGAGCATTATTCAGCCTTAAAAAGCAAGACATTTCTGATAAATGCCTCATACATGAAGCTTGAAGACAATGACTAAGTGAAATAAGTCATTGCAAAAAGATGACTACTATATGATTCCATTTATATGTGGTACCTCATATTCATAGAGGCAGGAAGTTAGACAGAGAAGCTTTGGGACTTCGTGTTTAATGGGTATAGAGTTTCCATTGGAAAAGATGAAAAGTTCTAGATATGAATGATGGATAATGATTGTACAACAATGTGAATATACTTAATGTCACTGAATTGTACACTTAAAATGATTAAAATAATAAATGTTATGTTACATATAGTTTACTATATAAATTCAGAATTACATTTTATCAATCACTTTTTATTTCAATAAAGACTTGAGTTGTCCACAGCAAGTTACTTAGCCACTTAGGATACTGATACTCAAAACAAATAGTCTCTTGATGGCTATAAGTCTTCGAAGTTTTTTGCTTAAGTGGAAGAAACTAATAGGTCAAAAAAGAAGCTGAGAGTTAAGTCAGAATTCATTGGTATAGTCCCACAACATAGTATGGAAATAACAGGGAAGGTGAAATTAATGTGATGTAATTTTATAAAATAACATGTCTCTGACTTTCATGACTGGAAATGCTATTTTTAAAGTCCAAGTAAGAAGTTCTGGAAGTGATCATTGCAAAAAGTTTGAGCAGTTTATCCTCTTTCTGTAGCTACACACATTTGTCCTCTTCCTATCAATGCTTCTTTAAGATTCTTATGAATTAAGAAGAGAATTATTTGGATGAAATTGTGCTTTGAAAGCAGAGAGAGCCAGAAGGCTCTGGCATACAAACAATGCAAAGACTGCCTCTGTCTGGAGAGTTTGGCTTTGTAGCCATTGGAGTCACCATCTATCTGGGCTTTGTACATGCTGAGGACAGGTGACATTATCTTGTGGTTTTGATTTAAGCAAGTGTTCTTTGTAGAGTCTACTCTCTAAGAGTGCTGTGTAAGAAGGAGCTGAATGTCAACACCTCCTAAATTAGAGAACAAATAGAATCAGGTCTTAGACTAATCTGATGAGGCTGTGGCTGGTGGCTCAGTGGTTAAGTCGGCAACTCTGGGTAGTGTAGTCTACATAAAGCTCAAGAACCCAGGTTCATGACCTGGGACTTGGGGGACTAACCCCATGAATAACTAAATGGATGATCGATGCTTCTTCCTACTCTCTCTTCCTGACTACTTGCCTTCACTTTTGCCTAAAATAAATAAATTAAAAAAAGAAGACTGATGAGAGTCACAGATTCATTGAGTCATCCAATTGTTATTAATCACCTACTATGTATTGGGTACTGTGCTCGTCTAAGTCTATTGGAAAGAATATGATTACAATAAAAACAGTATAACCAGTTTAAGAAAGGCATAAAATTTTGTAAAGTTTCACTTTTTGAGAGGGGAACTATGAAAAGACTTCATAGAAAGGTACACTGCAACTAGGAGAAAGTGTGAGTAAGCTACGCCAAGTCCAATAAAGAAGAATACGTGGTGTTTGTCCAGGTTATCCAAGGAATATTCTTACTGGGCTGTCATATACAGTACAAATTGTAAGAGGCAATACAACTAGAAAGTTAGGATGGGTTCATGATGTAGAATGTCATATTCAAGTTTTTTTTTTGGAATGCATGGAGATTGTGAAGGGAGGAGTGATTAAAGTCAGAAGCAGAGCCATACTCTTACATTAGGGAACAAATCCAGAAGAGGGGTCATAAATAGATAGTGATATAGGAAGTAAGTATGTAAACTGGATGATTCTCTTTGATTGCCTTCTCTTTGGGTCTAATAATTTGACCACTGACATGAGACCCACTTGTTGAATGAACTCATTCTTGCTTACACAAAACTTCCTCTAAGTAGGGCTTTTCAGAAAAATTTAAATGCACATAGATCGCCCAGGATATCTTGTCAAAATTTAACTTCTGATTTAATAGTTTTGGTTAAGGCCCATAATGCTGCATATTCTGGAAATCTGCCAGGTATTTCTGCTATGGCTCCTGGGTAGACACGTTAAATAACCAGATCATCAGTAAGTCTCATTAAGAGTCTAATTTCTCAGCAACATTTTATCTACATACTATCTTCTGAATAGCTGAAAAGACATAACTTTAGGAGACTATGCTAATAGAATACACAACCATTCCCCCTGTATCTAACAATTGTTCCTTCTCCCCACTTCCTGCTCAGGACACCAGTGATCAGTGTTCTGTGTCAGGAAAATGAATTGGGCTTTGAATAGGGATTAGCGTAAGGAGGGCTGATGGTAGGGGCTACTGACCAGGTGAGAAAAGATGAGAGCCCCTTGGTGAAACATCATAGAAAATATATAAGATGGAGTGCTTAGGATAAGTGGAGATTCACCTGACTTATGGTATGACTGATTCAACAAAGATATGTAACAATTTTAAAAATCAAATTAGCTAGCACACATGAACAGCTAAACTAATGAACCCTTACCACCTGCTTTGTTCCACCTCAGGCTGCAGGTAGCCTGTGAGCAGGCTTGGATCAATTAGTCAAAGTAATTGAAGCCAAATGTAATTAATTATATAATTTGGGGCTGTTCAAGTTTAATTTCACCAAATCACATTATGAAACTGGGGCATTATGAAGGATTAGTGAGAAAAGGGAAACAGGCTTGGTAAAGCTTTCCCAGGAGCTGTAATTCATGTATTATTTCTTGACCTGATGCCCTTAGGAGTGTGGATGTTCTAAATGCCCCATTATTATTAATAAAAATCCCTGAATCCAATGCATTCATGTGTTTGTGATCAAGTGCTCACAGTAAAAAGGTATAAATGGGCTGTTACACCTGATGGAATGGGAAGCTGGGGAGGAGAGAGAGAGTGGTTTTCCAGATTGTGACATTGACTCACAGAGGAGCCATTAACAGAAATAGAGAAAACTGGCAAATAAATGAGTATGGGAGTGAAGAACATAAACTGAGTTTTCTTAATTGTCTTTATTACGTAATTAGTGCCATGGGTGGAATTGTGTCCCTCCCAAAAGATGCTGAAGTCCTAACTCTCCACACCTGTGAATGTGACCTTATTTGGGAATAGAAACATTCTCCCCTACAACTGTCAGAAAAAAAGCCAACCCTGCCAACATCTTGATTTTAGACTTCTAACCTCCAGAACTGTGAGACAACACATTTATGCTGTTTAACTCATCCAGTTTGTGGTAAGGTAGTCCTAGGAAACTTGTAAGTAATATGCGATGACTATACAAAAATTCCACTCTAGAGAAGTATCAAGTACAGGGGAAAAAAAAAAAAAAAAGAAGCTCTTGTTCTTGTCAGATAATTTGAAGGGGATGAAGGGTTTCTTCCAATGTACCTAAATATATCTTTGGCATAAAAATGAGATTATACTCTAGATACTACTCTGAAATTTGTTTCTTTCACTCAGTATATTGTGGACATTCTCTGACATTAGTGCAGATAAATCTGTTCTTCAGTTTTAATGGCTACATTGATTTTGTTTTATGGATGTATACTATGATATAGGATATACACTGACCGGGAAGGGAACTTGTTATTACAAATAATGCTGTAATGAATCTATTTATTCCAAAATTTCTGTGTTCTTCTGAACGTATTGTTATGATAGATCATGGAAGTGGAATTGCCTTCTGCTTCTTTGGTGCACATCTAAAACATATTTAATGTTATAATGTAATATCCCATCAATAAATCATTTACAAAAAATTTTTCAAAATTTGAAAAAAAATAATTGTCAAATTATTCTTAAAATGTTGCAATTACACTCCAATCATAGGTTTGAGATGGCCCCTTTTAACACACATATTATCAATTTCTTACACTTTTGTCAACCTGAATAATAAAAAGGAATCTCATTATTTTTAACACCATATATCTATGGTCACAAAAAAGAGAAAATTGTAATATTTCTGTCCATTTAAAGTTCCTTGGAGAGTCCCCATTCATGTCCTTTTTTTCACTGATAGCTAAGTTTTTCCTATTTTGATTAATGTAAGTATTTTTTATATTTGGGATAGTAACAAATAATCATGATTAATGTTTCCTCTTATATTTATTCATTTTAGTCTGTTAAATATGTGGCAGATGTTTTCTCCCATCATTTTACATGTCTTTGTGAACTTTGATAATGTTTAGTGACTTCTGCTTCTATTATATCTAATTTGACAGTTGTCATATATGTCAATCTTTTCACTGTGATTTTATATTTCATGTCATACTTAGGCTTTGGATAGATAAATATAGAGGCAAAAGCACACTTACATATTACCTTAAATGTGTAAGTCCTTGCACTATATTTAAGAAACTAAAGGTGTGCCCTGGTGGAGCAATGGTTAGGTAAAAGGCCTCCGAAGGAGCAAGCAGCCACATACTACTGGGATCAAGTCCTGGGTGTGGGGGTATGAAACCAGTGTGAACAACTAAATAAAAATAAAATAAAGGTGCTTTTTCCTCCTCAATCTCTCAGAAAATAAATAAATAAGAAAGAAAGAAACTTAAGGCCTTAGGTCAGGTATACAGGGAAAATCATCATATAGAATGGTGTTAGAAATTAGAGAAAACATAAAAGAGGCTAGAGTCAGAATGGGGGAGTCTGTGTTCTGTAGCTGAGGCAAATCACAGTTTATCTAATGTTCTGCATAGATTGGAATAGTAATTCATTGTCTAAAGTCATTAGATACATGCATTCACATATGTGCATTCACTTCAATACGTGATCTATTGAGGGGAAGTTGCTCCATATTTTGCTTACTTAAGTGGGGTTTTAGGAAGAAAAGAATCTGCCCATTGTCACCAGTCAGCAAAAGCTAAAAGCACTGTATAAAGTGGGAGCTGTAAACTGAAACATCTGCATACAGGTCATGTACATATTAAAATAATGAGTGATAGAGTGATAAGTATAATAAAGATGTAATGTTGTCATAAAGTCACGGACAAAAGAATTAGGGCTGGCAGCTAATATCACTGTGTCTGTGGCAGTTGGGAACACATCCAAGTGACCGCTAGTATGAGCATCTGGTTCCTTGTCTCTAGCTACTGGATTTGGGATATCACTGCGTCCGTCAGACAAAACCAAGTTCCTTTGCTCTGAATTTATTTTGATCATTGACTCTTCAGTTTAACAGTTTCCCAAGTAAACTGCCCTACTGAAAAGGCAATGCTCAACTTAACAAGTATCAATATTCTGATTATCTTGGCAGATATGGGACTCTTTGTGAATTTTTCAATTCATTAGTAAAGGAGGTGATGTTTTACATTTTCTCTCTTTTTTTCCTCCACAAAGTAGTTTCCACAGTGACTGGCATAATTAGTACAGAAAAGTTTACAGGTTAATACATGCAATAGCTGGTAAGGTCCATTATATGCTTCCATTATATTATTCTGCTTTATGTTAGCAAACACTGACAACTTTTTTTCATCTAACTTTACCCAGTGACATCTGCTGACCTACTGATGAATTCCATATAATACATGTATGGCACAATTATTGTGAAAGAAAGTAGAGAAGAGGGAGAAGGGTCATGAAGGCAGAGGAGGTGAAGCACTTAAGAGTTTATCAAGATATACAAACTGGCTCCCAGATTTTTATGCACTTGAAATAATAATTCTTGGGCTCATGCGATTTGAGGCCTTGTAGGTAGTTTTCACAAGGCCTAAGCAAATTTGGTTGAACAACAAATTCCTAAGTCTGCAGAACTGAGAGATACAACCTTGTCCTTTGCCCCCTCTCCTTCCATATATGTTTTGTTTAGCCCCAACGGTATTACTAGGCATAGTAGATAACACATTTGTGAATGTTCACAAATTTACAAGTAGAGACAAGTTAGTGATATAGTGTTATTTGAAGTAAAGAAACTAGCGATTGGTGAAGATTGTGATATGAAAAATCTTGAAGGCTAGTTAAGGGAGGTAAGATGTACAGAGCAGGGAAATTTCATTATTTCAACAAAAATTTTTGAGTACTTTCTATGTGTCAGGTACTGTTTCAGGCACTGGGGATACATCTGAGCAATAAAAGCCCAACTTCCTCCCCTCTTAGAACTTAAGCCTGGCAAGAAGAGAGTTACAGTAAATAATGAAAAAGCAAAAGGATGTGTAACAAAATCAGGTCCTCAATTAACATTCTTATTTCATTCATTATTAGTAGGGATTTCCTTTTTCTCTTAAACATTATAATGAAATGATGAACAAAATAATGTTATTGGAGGCAATATATGCTATAGGAAGAAATAGTAGAATCAAGTAAGAAGGAGTAAGAGTATGTGTGTGGGGGCTGAGATTTTTAAATAAGTGGGTGATGGGAAGAGGGGCTCATTGAGAAAAGGAGAATGAAGTGAAGATTTGAAGGAGATGAGTGAGAAAGCCATTTGAGTATGTGGAGGCAGCACATTCCAGGCAGAGTCACCTGTAGAAAACTCTTACATAACTGTTATTATGAAAGCTTTTTTTCTTTTTTTTAAATTATTGATTTATTTTTTAAATAATTTTCTATTTCCTGTCTTACTGTTTTCAAGTGGGATTTCTTTACACTTATAGGGTATCTTTAGTATTTTCTGTAGAGCTGGTTTAACTTTTGCTTATCTGAAAAACTTATCATTCCTTCATTTCTGAATGATAATTTTGCAGGGTTATAGTATCTTAGGTTGAAAATCCTTTTCTTTCAGCATTTTATATCAGGCCATTCCTTTCTGACCTCTAGAGTTTCAGTTGAGAAATCTGCTCACAATCATATGGGAACTCCTTTGTATCTGACTCATTTTTCTCTTGCTACTTTTAAGATTCTTTCTTTACCTTGTATTTTTGACATTTTGATGACAAGGTATCTAGGTGTAGGTCTACTTGAGTTTCTTTTATTAGGAATTCTTTGAGTTTCCTGGGTCTGGAGTCTTGCTTCATTCTTCAGGTTTGAGAAGTTTTCAGCTATTATTTCTTCAAATATAGTTTTTGTCCCCTTTTCTCTATCCTCTCCTTCTGGGACCCTAATGATGTGAATGTTGTTCCTTTGATGTTACCACATAGGTTGTGAAAGCTGCCTTTATTCCTTCTCATTCTTTTCTCTCTTTGTTGGTCTGCCTGAGTGCATTCCCCTGTCCTATCCTCTGGCTCACTGATTACATGGGAGACTACTCTTGAGTCCTTCTATTGAGTTCTTTAATTCAGCTGTCTTGTTCTTCATTTCTTTGACACTTTGCTTCATTTTCTCTTTTTTGTTGTTCTCTTTTTCTTCCTCTATTTTCTTGATTTCCATGAGTATACTTGTCACTGTTGCCCTAAATTCATCCTCAGATAGTTTGCACGTATCTGTCATATTCAGATTTTCCATCACTTCATTATATTTCTCTGTGTCTTTGTTCTGTTTGGCATTCCATTTATGGTTCTGTGAGTTAGATTTCCCTGCAGTGATGGCATTGTGTAGAGTATCAGCTTGCACCAGAGAAGCCTGGGTCTTGATTTGAACACTGGGAATTTTTGAATTGTGTGGCATCACAACTGGTTGGATTTATTGAAATTATTAGGTAGATCCTGGTTGGGACTGGAGAGATCAGTCTATGGGGTTGGAGTTTGTGTGTGGGGGTGCAGAGCCTTCCCCTGGTGTCCCTCCTCTGAAGAGTAATGACCACCTTGTCTCTGACCCACAATCAGTAATCAGGCTGAAGTTCCTCCTCCATCCATTGGGTGACACCGTGTATAGCCTTAAAGTTTCCTTCTTTCTGGGACGCTCTTCTTCCTTTAAGCCTAGAGGCTGAATGTTTGGTGTTCAGGTCCTGTGGCTCCAGAGCAATATGCTGGGAGGGTGTGGGGGTGGGGGAATTTCCCTAGCTGCCTTGGTTATGGTGGTGCCCTGTATAATTTTCCTTGGTGTATGGGGGTTGGGGCTCCTGATCAAACCACTGGGGCAGTGGTCATCCTTCTGTCTTGCGTCAAGACACTCTCCCCCCAGTTCTGTGTTCAGGACCTGCTTGGCAGGCTCTCTACTGCTCTCAGAGCAACAACTGTTTCTGCCCCATCTGCTACTTTTTTCCCCCAAGACTGGGAGTCCCAAATCCACAATGAAGCTCTGGACTGCCTCACCTTCTCCTACCCTTGTGGTGGTGATTGCCGCCATTGTGGCTGCAGCCCCTAAGCCAGCCCTTCCATACTGTGTATGTCTGAAGAATAGGTGATTTCTAGTTGGTCTGTGGAGAGGATTTCTGACTAGGTTGGATACTGACTACCTCACTTCTGAAAGTTTTTATTTTTAAGCCAAAACGAAATAAAACAATACTGTTTTAAAAAGATCATTACATCTCCCTATGCTAGCCAAAAAGGTAAAGGTATGCACAGGAGTACATCTATTCACCTAGGTAATGGACTGTTGTTCCTAGATTTTTGATTATATGCAAAGAAGAAAAAAAGCACATTTATTTGGTGACTGTTACTGAAAAGTTTCACTTGACAGTTGAGTACTTGCAGGGAGAGGGGACAGGTAGGGAAGAAGGGTTCTTCTGATGAACTTCTTAATTAGCAATTTGATTTTTATTTTATGGAAAATGAAACCAACTTCTGCCCAATAGGGTCTGGCAAGAAGACCCTATTAGAAAGAATTTTGATAGATTGCTGGAACTGAGGCCTGAGGTAGCAGGAGGAAAATTATAATCACTTCCACTGAGGTGACCACGGCTGAAGCAGTGTCACAGATGAATGTCTGGTACCAGAGGATGCCATGGTCATTCATGGTAACTTATTAGTTTACAGTCTGAGATAAGACTTTATGAGGGAACAAGGTGAAATGAAAGACCGCAGGTCATGAATACTCTGCCATGTACTTCTGTGATTCCAGCGAGTTACATATTCAGCTGAGGACACAGTTTCTTTATCTGAACTGAGAAAAATACAATACCTGCACAACATATTTGATAGAACTTTTGGGAGAATCAAGTGAGATAATGGGAAACTTTTCTAAGTCATTAAATGCTACCTGAATAGTAGATATTATTATTATTATTATTATTATTATTATTAAGACTTTTCTTCTCATCAAATAACTGTTACAATGTTTGATTCCCTTTGATTCATGCCTGGAAATAATCTGCATATTCAGGAGGAAAGTAACCTCATTCCTGCTGGTTTACTGTCTAGGTACAGAGAACAATCTAGTACCATGATATAGGTTAGGAAGAAAATTCATGCTCTACCTTTTTTTCTTCTAAAACAGAATTAAAAGGGTGCTATGTCTATGTTTGGGAGAAATCTTCCAACATCTGCTCCCAGACTTTGATTTTTCAGTGGCTGAGAAGAAAGCAGAGACCAGGAGGCTGGGCTCACACTTGCCCTGTTCCTCCTCTTCTGGGTTCTTAACAGATGTGAGGTTGGCCAGGTGACCTCTGCCACTTTTCTCCTCCACAGCCGATTTTCTCGAGAGTCCCGTAATTCTCAAGGTCAGACCTTCCCACGCAATGCTGAAGCTGACAAACCTAATCTCTCAAGTAAACAGGTTATTTTGCTGCAAAATCACAAAGAAAGGGGAGGGACGTTTCCCTTGGCTTGAAATTTTAAGCTACTCTGAGTCTAAGCTCACAGAGTGACTTTATGATTTTCTTCAAGGGGGCCTAAGGGCAAAAATAGGAGGGCTTTCTGTCTCTTATTGAATATCCCCATTTCCAGCCTCAGTCAGACCACTCAGAAAACACTCCCTCCAGCTTTTATCAGCTTAAACCTGGCAGAGACATGTGGTGTGTGAAAGGATGTAGGTTGTTATTCACTGCTTCTGACATATCATGTTAAGATGAAAAACATAAGTTTGCTACTTAAAGGGGAACTGTTAGTCCAAGGTCATCATTCCCCAGCAGGCCACAGCACAAGCCATACCACAAATAAGGTTCTGGGTGTGGGACAGCGTCTGGTTAGTGTCTCCATTTGGGAGAAGCATAGAGAACAGCATTTCCTCCAAATACCAGATCAATCACTCAGGGGCAATTCATCTTCTACAAAAATGATCTCAAGTTCACGACTAATAAGACCACAGCTGACTTTTTATGGTTAAGTTACCCACACACAACTCGGCACCATATTCTAGGTCAGGTCACAACTGCGTAATAGGTCTCAAACTTGGCAGTTTCATGTCCTTCTGTCTTTTCCTTGCCCAACCCACACTGAATTACACACTGACCAAAGCTCCCCTGGAGTCACATGGAATGAGGATTTGACTCCAAATATCCACATTTACAGCCCAAAATGGAGAACTCCCTAGGCCAAGTTAAGTTTTTCCATTTCATTTCCAGAGGGCTGCCATGCTCTTTCCAGAGCCTTATACCGAATTCATTAGGCTGCATTTTCTAGTTGAGGATTATGCAAACGTAGATAGGGAAATTACAGATGGACCTTAAACTAAAAAGTTATCCAAAATTCAAGAGCAAAATGAGACTTAATTGTTTACAGAATGAACTAAAACTACAAAGGAGCACAGAGAAATAGATCTTAAAAGAAAAAAAGTGAATTAAGTATTGTCTTTGTTTCCTATCTTTTCAAAATCAATTTCACCAAATTGTTAATTATCCTTGAAAGGATGTGAAGTGCAGTAAGGAGGAAGTCTTGTTAGTATTTTGGATATCCTGCCATATGTCATGTACAGTATCTGGGACATAAAGATGACAGACTGACACATTGCTCCAAGCACAATCTCTATATTACCAATAAATTTGTGTAACTGATCTATTCTTTACATATAAAGCCCTGACCTTTGGGTGCCACCGGATTAAAATACCAATCATTGGATTCAAATTGTTGTCCTTATGAAGGTGACTGTTAAATTATCCTACTTGGCTCTTTATGTTCCTGAAATTTTAGTTTCCTTTAATAATATAACAAATCAAGTCCACTACTGGGCACTACTCTGAGAACCAAAATACTGGGGTTCACTGCTTTCCTCATTTTTATCTCATATTTCTACATTGCTTCATTGGCACTCCACTCTGGTATTATTTCCATATCCATGTACATATTCAGAGCTAAGCACAGATCCCTATACAAAAACATGCCAAGTAAATGATACTGACAGATTTTACCATTCTTCTTGGGTCTCACCTTTATCATGAATATATCATACATGTTGGGACTACATCTCTTCTGCTTAAACATTTGTCATAATAACAGTTTTCTTTCAGTTTCTTAGGGATGTCTTCATTCAAATGGTTGATTAAAATAATGAACAAGAAGACATAGATAACTGAACTCTCTGATGTTTCACTGCAGGGTTCTAATTTTTAAACCTAATTTCACAACCTAAAGTTGTAGATATCATCAATCTTTTCAGTCAAACATAATTCAATATTAATGTATTGACATACAGAAACTTGCTAAGAGGATTTGGGGGAATCAGAGGTAGGAGAACTAGTTAGTTGAGTATATAAATAGCCACAATTCAAAATATATAAAATGTTTACCAAAAAATGCGAAGTACCTCAGGGTTCAAAAGAGGGAAAGATTATATCTAATTGAAGAAGTTCAAAATGGCTTTATGAGCAGCATATTCCTTGCTTCCCACATCACTTATAATGGTCATTTCCTTGTCTTTATTCCATGACTTTTCTTTTGAGGCTCATATCATCAATTTATAGTAACCTTTCCCTTTCCTTACCACAATATCCACAAACTCCTGGCCCCTCTTCTAACTTCAGCACCTAGTGTATCTTCTCTCTATCAGCTATCATTATAAAAAATTTTAACAATCATGTCATGATATGCAAATAATGCTGGTTCTACTCTTCACAATGACTTCAAATTAGATATCTGCTTAAAGAGTCGTATGTTAACCTTCATCACCACTTGAAATTATCCTACTTCAAAAATGCAAACTTGGAAATTTATCTGTTGGGGGATGTCCTTCACTTTTCTTCCATTTCTCTGTCACCTTACATTTAGCACATTTTTGTTCTTTGTCTAAATTTGATCTTCAGTTTTCCCTTGATCTTTCACCATGGTCTACTATTTCTACTATTTGGTAGAAGCCTGGTGAGCCTGTTAAATAAGGCAGTTGCTTCCCAGATAGAATCCCTTGACATGCAGCCATTATATAATCTGTCAATCTTCAACTGCCTCACTTCAAAGAGGGCTTCATAGCTACATGTTCAATCATTTTATTAATCTTTAAAAAAAAAACCTGAAGCATTCCCTAGGTCTATTGTTTTATACCTTTACTCATCAAAATTCTCAACATTACCCTTAGGAAAGTTGTTCTCTTAATTCATTGAAAAGATATAGACCCAAACTATTTAATAGAGTTTACTATGATGATGTAAATGTCTTCATCTACATTGTTCAATATGGTAGCCACTGAGCATATATAGTTATGAATACTTGAAATGTGACTTTGAGATTAAGGTACTAAATTTTAACTTTTATTTAATATTAATGAAAATTTAAATAGCAACCTGTAGCTAGTGGCTACTCTATTAGACATCATAAGTGATGTGCTGTCCAATAGAAATATGATAATCTTATGTGTAATTTCAAGTCTTATAGTAGCTACACTACACATTCACAATAGCATCAGAAACACCTACATACTCAGAAATAAACATAAACAAGGAAATTAAAGATCCATACTTTGCCACAGTGTAGCAAAACTTTGCTGAAAGAAATCAAAGAAGACAAACAAATGGAAATATATCCTGCATTTATGGATCAGAAGAATTACTATTCCTAAAATGTCCAGACTCAAAGCCATCTCAGATTCAATGTAATTCTCATTAAAGTTTCAAAGGCATTCTTCATGGAATTAGAAAAAACAATTTGAAAATTTGTGTAGAAGCAAAAAATACTAAATAGTCGATTCAATCCTGACAAAAGAGAACAAAACTGAAGGTATAATACTTTCTGATTTCAAAAACTATACTACAAAGTCATAGTAATAAGAACAGCATAATTCTGGTTAAAAACAAAACAAAACACATAGACCAATAGAATAGAAGTTCAGAATTAAATCCTGGATTATATGGTCAACTAATATTAGACAACTAAGTCAATAATATCCAAGAGGGAAAAATAGTTTCTTCAACAAATTGTGCTGAAAAAACTGGAGAAACATAAATAATGATGAAATTGAAACCCTATCTCATACCACTCACAAAGTTTAACTCAAAATGGATCAAAGACTTACACATAAGCTGTAATACCATAAGAACCCTAGAACAAACATAGGAAAGATGCTTCTCCATGTTGGTCTTGACAATGATTTTTTGGATATGATGCCAAAAGTAAAAATAAACAAATGGCATTATATCAAACTCAAAAACTTCCGCACAGGGTGAAAAAAAAAGACAAAAAACAAAATGAAAAGATGACCTACTGAATAGGAAAAAAAATTGGAAGCCATATAATGAATAAGGGGTTAGTATTCAAAATGTGTGAAGAAATCTTACAACTTAATAAAAAATCCAAACAATATGATTAAAAAATGGGCAGAACTAAATAGAATTTTCAAAACTGGATTTCAAAATGGACAACACGCAAATGAAAAGAGTTCGACTTCACTAATAATCAGGGAAACACAAATATAAACCACAATGAGATATCATCTTCTGCCTATTAGAATAACCATCATCAAGAAGACAAGAGACAACAGTAGCTAGTGAGGATGTGGTAAAAAAGAAACCCTTATACAGTTTGGGTAGGAATGCAAATTGGTCCAACTACTAAGGAAAGCAATATGGAGTTTTCTAAAAAATAAAGAACTATCATATGATCCTACAATTAATTCTAGTTTTGTACACTTTGGGGTATGAAAATGGTATTTTGAAGAGCTATATGTACTCCCAAGTTTATTACAGTATTATTCACAATAGCTAGGCTGTGGGAACAACCTAAATGCCTGTCAATGAATGACATTTGGAATATACATATATATATATATATATATATAAAATGGACTATTATATAATAATGAAAAGACAACCTACTGAATGGGGGAAAAATTGCTAATCATATAATAAATAAGGGGTTAATATCCAAAATATGCCACTAACAACAACGTGGATGGACCTTGCTTAGTGAGATAAGTCAGACAGAGAGAGATAAATATTGTACGATATTGTTTTTATTTGGAACCTAAAAAAAAGTCAGACTCATAAAAAACAGGGAGTCAAATAGTAGATACCAGGAGATTCAGAGGGCAGAGTGTGGGGGAATAAGATCAAAGGCAGCTAAGGGTACAAACTTGAAATGAATAGAAAAAAAGAGAAATCTAATGTGTAGTATAATTAATATAGATAATACTATTATACTATAATTATCTAATGTGATAGTGGTCCTAAGAATCACCACAGCAGTAATCATATTGCAATCTATAAGTATATCAAATTAACATGTTATACATCTTAAATTTGTACATTATGTATGTCAAATACATTCAATAACAATTTTAAGGAACATAATAAATTTATATAATTAATAACATTACTTTTCATCTAGTTAGTATATTTTATTTAACCCAACATATAAAATTGTTATCATTTAGTATGTAATCAATACAAAAATTATTGATGAGATATTTTATATTCTTTTTTTGTGCTCAGTTTTTAATATTATCTGGTATATGTTACTTGTTTCTAGCACATCTCAATTCAGACACTAGATTTTCATGAAAAATATTTGATACACATTTAGATTTCATATTTATAGTTGAAAACATAGAATTACTTACCAAATTGTTTCAAACATACTTAAAGTTTTCAGTTAACTAAATCAAATATAAGTTTTTCATTTCAATTAATGAGAATTAAAGAACACTGAAAAATTTCTTTCTCACTTTTCATGGATGGTTAGTGGTTGCCATATTGGAAGTGCAGAAGAGATGGTATGATAGTCTATTCAAACTCAAATCTTTCTATAGCTTGTATTTTGCTCTTTACTAGGTTGCCTAAGGAAGACACATCTTCCATAACCACCACCCTAATCCTTCTGTCTCTTCTTTTTTATTCCCATCGCTGGTCTCTCCTTGTCTTTATTCCTCCCCCTTTCTGTAGCAGTTAGTTCTATAGGCTAGAAGCAGCAGCAGAACCTGAAAAATTGTTAGAAATGTGATGATCAACTTTATCCTACATCTACTGAATCAGAAACTGTCAGAGTGGGGCTGTTTGAAGAAGCCCTCTGATTGATCCTGCTGCACACACTAGTTTGAGAACCCTAGCTTTATAGGAAAGTACATTTGAGAGATTCACAAAAACTAAAAAGTGATCTTTGCATAGCATGGGGTCAGGAGGTAAAGTAAATAGAGTGAAAGTTAGAGGTGAGACTTTTTACATAGTTAAACTTTTGGAATCATTTAAATGTTTAATTTTCAAAAAAGAGGAGGATATGTATAATACTCTTATGGGATCTTCCCCACTCTCATTTACTCTCATTTCTTTTGATTGGTTAATTTTAAAAGGAAAGTGAACTTAAGTAAACTTTGAAAGTTCTCCATATGATCCTATAAAGTACACATATCAATACTTTTAGTATTTTCAGAGCTGTGTAATCATTACCTCAGTTGATTTTATGTAATTTTCATCATCCCAAAAGAAGTGGTGACTCTCATTGCTCCCCAAAATTTTATTGTATTTCAGATGGACATTGTTACTAGCAATTTGGCAAATACTATTATTATCCATGATCTATTTAGATGAAATGTATTTTTCAGACATATGAAGCATGGTAGTAATAAAAAAAAAAGCATTCTGGGTCACAATTACTTCTCTAGGTCTAAGTTTTTATTTTTATTTGTTTACTTTTCAAAATGCATAAAGTATGCAAATTTTGGCAAACCTTAGTCAAAATCCTTTGACCTGAAGGTGAACTGGTCCTCAGTGTAAAAGAGAAAAGGATCTCTTATTCCCAATGATCTGCGAAAGATCCAAATTTACCCAGGGGAGAGGGAAGCAGGAAGCAAGTCAAGGAAAGCCAAAGGAAGGTCTCCATCCAAAGCAAACCAAACCAGAAAAAAACGAATCCAGAAGTTGCCCCTGACTCACAGTATGCTAGGTATCCTAAGAAAAAGCCGAAAAAAAGCCACTAGAACAAACAAAAGCTGGAATATTCAACTCAGCCTTGAAAGAAACTTTCCAAACAGCGCCTTCCTTGGTCTCCTAGGACCAGAGAATGATAAAATGGTTTGTGGGCTCTGGCTGGTGGCACAGGGATGAGAGACTGTGCAAGACCCCCCATCCTTCCCCACTCATCTCTGAGGATGACTGTTCTTCTCAGCGCTCAGGGTTTGTGTTCTGTGGGAGGCTAGCAGAGTTTTTGTTATCAACTAGACATATCAGTTTCAATGACAATCATCTGCCTAAGCACTCCCCTGTGTGTGTGTATGTGCATGTTTCTCATGATTTCCTCCCTTGCTCTGAAAATATACATTTTAAAGAAAAAGGAAAAAAAAATGTGGGTGAAAGAAGGAAAAAAGTTGTATCAACAGAGAAGTTAAATGATGACCCATAGAACCATCTTTCAACAGGCACCTTGAAGTTTGTTTCCTAAACCATGCTCACTTAAAGAAATACATTTCCTTAGTTCATGCACCTCCAGGAAAGTTAACACAGATTGTTACATAAAGAATCTTGAGATGAAAGATATAATAGGTATCTTGGGGGAAAGGGAAATGCCACATGCAGTGAGAAAGGAGGGTGGTGGAGGACAAAGGGAAATAAAAAATCCCAGCTAATAACATGTTCTTTCTTTCCTCTTAACACAATGACACACGTGACTTAATTAAGCTAGTGAGTTCTTAGACTGATGAAAAAGTTAAAAAAACAACAACAACAAAACTCTTTGGCAAAGGCCCCTGGGTAAATGGTGTCATTTCTAATTTCTCCAGGTCTCCTGATTTAGACCAGATCCAGGATCTGAAATTCACACCAGCTCTTTGTGCGCGGGGTCTGGGGCAGCGGAGCCCAAGCCCTGGGAACAGGAACGCAGACTTCCTACATGATTTCACTACGTGGCCCTGCTTTGTCTCACATCTAAAATAATTTGCCAGGTAAAAATAAACTTCTCAGAATCACAGAGTGAAAAATGTACTTAACAATTCAATCCCTGTAAGTTTGGGATTGACAGAGAAAGTGCAGCGGAGGCTAATTAAATTACCCAACATGTATTTGAATGGTGGTTTCACTGGTGAGTTTATTAATTCACATCGTTATCATTGTTATTATCATGACAACTTTGTAAATTATGCTTTTCATGAGATAGCAAAATATGCAGGCTGTTAGTTCTCAGTCATAGCCTGCTTAGCTGCTGGTTTTCTTCCTGAGTACCATTCTAAGAAAGCAAAACTCATTTATCGTAAGTACCATACCACATCCCCAGTAGGTGAGTTCCAAGTTATTTTTGCTTAATGCTCTTTGGAAATAATTAAAATCTATGAGGAATTTTCGATTTCCTTCTGTATTTGTAAGTAATTTTTACAACAGGAATAAGTATGTTTAATGATGTCAGCTCCTTGCTCAGTGGCTTCCTTGCATTTAGATGATTTGGAAAACACAAACTCCTAGGAATCAGGACTGTTGTTTTTTATCCCTCAGGAATACTTAGAGAATATATCTGGGGAGGGAGGGAGGGAGAGAGAGAGAGAGAGAGAGAGAGAGAGAGAGAGAGAGAGAGAGAGTTTTAGACTAGAGTGGCCCGATGTTACTATTCATATGCTCATTTGCCTAGTACTTTGGGGTAAATTTGAGACTTTACTAAAATGAGCAAAATTTAGTTGTAAAATATATTAGGCAAGCATACCAACTCTTCTTTATTCATTAATATTCTCCCAAATTTGTACAAGATGCTTCCTAACTCTGGGATAAAATAGATTTGATCTGTAGGGCTTGCTACTCAAAATGTGGTCTCTGGATTAAAGGTGTCACCTGGGATAGTGTTAGAAATGCAGAATTTTACACACATTACAGATCTGCTGAATCAGAATCTGTACTTTATCAACTACCCCAGTTAATTTGTGTGCATGTTAAAATTTGAGGAACACTGAGTATGCAGTAGAGAAACGGCTCCTTGTCCCCCTGCCACCAGCAGTATCCTGACACCATGATTTTTTTGCACCAAACCTTGAAATGTACTATGTTGACAAACTTAGAAAGAAGACTCTTTCTTCAATGTATTTGTTACATTTTCATACAAAGTAAGTAAAATAGTACCTTTTGAAGATACGTTTTTTATTTTGGCTTTATTTTGACATGAGAAATAAAAAAATGCCACATCAGTATAGAAATTATAGTCTCATATGTATCCCTATACTGAAGAAATGTAATGCAATTTGCCCAATAGCTATCTCAAAATAACACAAATGAAGCATCTATTGCCATGATAACCTTTCCTGCAACTCATACTGGTTTGGAGAAATAATAAAATGTGTTGGATCATTGTTAAATAACTGACTTCATCCCCTATGATGTAATCACTTCTTATGTCATGACCCAGAGATTGCTAATGCTACATAAAGAAGTCATCAGGATATAGTGACCTGCAGACATCTGTCCTCCGATAAAACTTTTTTAGGAAAAAAAATAAGAATAGGAGATTGCATTAAATAAACATTTTAATTAAAGATGTTCATTTAAAAAGAAAATACAATGCCAATTTCAAATATACTTTCTCTCCTACTATGAAGGTCACCTTCATAGCAGTTTATTTCAGAAGCTACTTCTGCTGATACCATTGTATATTTATTTGGTGTATCATCCTTACAAAGTACTATTACATATAATGACACTTACTGAAGAATTTTCGCCTCAAAATAAGACAAATCAATCTTCTATCCCTCACTCATTAAAAATTCATGCTAAATAATTTGACATTTAAATAATCATAAGCATGATATACAATTCTTTGCATTAGGAGAGAATTCACACTATTGAAGTTCTTGCCAAAAAAATAAAAGAAAGAAAGAAATTGTAATTCTTGAAGAAGCGTTCTCACTTAGAATTATTTTGAGCCAAGAAAAGTAGCAATTCTAAAAAGGACCATCACTTTACAGAAATAGTTTTTCAGGTGTTTTACATTAACTTCAACCATCTTTAGGGAGATACAAATAAAATGTTTTTCATGTATAGTAACTGTGATCCTCTTCTAAAAACAAATACACACTTTGGGTTTAAAAATTCCCTTGGCGATATGTACAGAGAGAGTTTTCACGGTGGTACTAATGCATTCTGAATTACTGTAGAGGAGCTCTGGGAATCCCTAGCTCCTAGGATAAAAATAGCTGTTCTGCTCCTCCCCAAAACACTTTGCAGAAGAGACAGTACTTTACTAATGCAAAAACTCTCAACTAATATTCATCAATTTCTATGAATGTCACAATTACATTTTTTTTAAGAGTTGGTTTGAGGACAGTTGCTCTCAGGGCTGAAGTTAATGTTATAGATGCAGCATGGCAATGAGGAAAGACTGAGATTATGGTGGGGTTAGTTTTCAGTCTTAAAGGACAAGATGGCAAGGAAAGGGTCTTCAAGACCGTAGCTTGTGTGAACTGAAGGAATTAGACTGGAGAAGGGGAGACAGGGTAACAGTGAGTGAATGGTAGTGGAAAGGAGGAGGCAGGGAGGGAATTAGTAAGCACTGAAAGGTATCTGGGGTAAGAATTGTGGTTCTGGCTCGGGTTGGGCAGGCAATGGCATAAAACAGTACTCAGGAAGTGTAGTAGTGCTTGTCCATATCCATCACAGGTGAAGGCACCATGAAAGTCTCGAGGGAATATGGAAGCAGAAACCAGATCCAGGATTCCTGGAAGGAGCTGGAATGTGTGCTATGATTTCAGGTGGTGGTTCTGACAAGTCTATCAGAGAAGTATATGGCATGTCCCTAGTAGGGGCCTGGTTGGAACAAAAAGGGTGACAGAACCCAGAACATTGTTCAGGAGTCCTCAGATACAACCCTCCACTATCAGAACCCCAATGAGGGACAAAAAATCCCAGTGTTACCTCATTCTCAGTGATTCCTTTTCTACTATGGCCAGAGGCAAGGACATAACTCATTGTAGTATTACTAAACAGGTACCACTCTCTGGAATTCCAACAGAATTCCTAATGGAGTTGGAGAAATATCATTTTAGAACCTAAGAGTAAATTTTTAAAAAGCTGAGATGGGGCAACAAGTGGGCAAAACCAGATGAAAAGTGATGAAGATTATGTAAAATTAAGAGAACAATCCATGTGAGTTGGAGTGGGATATAAAGATTCCTAATTCTAATTCCTAATTCCCATACTTATGGGAAGAAGGGAAAAGGAACATTTATTGGGCACACAAATTGTTCTTAGGCACCACACTAGGCGTCCACAATAATAACAAAATAACAAAAACCTGTTGCTGTAATCTGGATCTGTATCATAGAATTTAGCTATGAGGGAAAGGAGAAAGCCTGTCTTCTAGAAATTTTAGTATCTTTGAGCTAAAAAACAAGTTGGGGATATTATTGTGGATAAAGTAATCAGAAGGAATAGAAAGATGACCAAGTAAGATAACATGAAAGTACTTTGAAATGATAAATATGGAATACATATTTATCACTGATAGAAAAAATATATGTGAAGATTCTTTGTGTGAAATCCACTCTAATGATTTTGCATTAAAAGTGCATAATAATTGTTCATGTATCCGTCAATCTGTGAAAGAAAACTTCCTGAGAGTTGAATTAAGAATACATGACAAGGATAAGAGCATGTACATGCTCAGTGTTAAAGAAATTTTAACATTTACCCTATTATTACTGATAGTTAATCTGGTAAGAATACAGACATTTTAGAATTTCTACATGACTTTCTAGAAAATATTGTGAATAGCAATCCTGTATTATATAGTGTGTCTATAAGAATCAAGGTACTCATTAATTCCCAATATTTTTATCACCTTGTATTTTTATCCCTATTAAGTATTTTTAAAGATCTAATTATAATGCAACATATTCTCTGTGAGGATATCCTTAATTCTTCTGGGAAGTCACTCTCCCCTTTCTTGCTATCCCACACCTCTACTAAGCCTTCTCTTGATGCATTGTAAGTAATTTACTCACTTATCCACCTTGCACATTAGGTTTTGAGGTTCTTCATACAAGGACTATGTTAATATATCATTAAAACCAGGCATTATGTAGCTCACAGTAATGAAGTCAATAAACATTTGTTAAATCAATGAATAAAAAACAAGTTGAGAATTTAAGAGGTGAGTACTGAGACCAAGTGCATAGAATCAAGGCTTGAACCAAATGTAAAATTTCAAATACTATTAGAAGATTGAGAAGACAGTTTCAGAATTAGTTAGCTCTTCTCCTTCAGCTATGACTTAACTGACATCATCTCACTATCTTGTCCTCCCACTAAAATAGAAGGCCCCCACAGTACTGCAATTCTATTCTTCTCTTACTCATTTGTATTTTTCTAACAGTATCCATTATATTTGCCTATAGTTTGTCTTTCTCAATAGAAAATAAACATTACGATGCAAGAATTGTTTTTTTTTCTGTTTTGTTCAATTTTATATCCTGAATTCCTAAAGTAGGCACATAGTAAATGCTCAATATGTGTATACTGAATAAATGTATTAATATTTAAGTGCCTGGTAAGAAACATTTGTTGTTTTGTTTTCCGACTAGGAAAAATAGACTGGAAGATTTGGATACATTTATAGATTTGTACAATATTGAGTTACAAAAGAGATAGGATTACTTATAACCTTAAGGCAAATATCAAGTGAAAGAATATAAGGTACATCTACCATTATATATTATAAGTATATATTTTGATCAGAATGTGTCAGAGGACATAACCAATTCTAATAAAGCTTAAAAACACTAATAACTATTTTTGATTAAATATTTTTAGGTTGACATCCTAGTCATATTTTATTTTATAAGGGTGTTCTTCAACCACCATTTTAGTTGAAAGCTTTTACAAAAATACAACATAATCATTATCTGGCACTTGGTATGTTATAGATACTATTGGAACTAAATCCATCAAGACAAAGAGATCTGATGTGCATTTATATTGTCTCATCCAGTATAAAATTTTGGTTAAAAAAGTCCACTCAGTCAAAAATCATTTCTATGTCTCTAAGAATTCAGTTCAATACACACACACATATATACACACATATTCCCTTCTCTTATCTCATTAGAACATGTAGTGCCTTCTTTACCATTGAACATGGTTCTAGCCACTAAGGATTTCAAGAGCTAGAAGATAGAAGAGATGATCTCTATTCCACCCTGTTGAGAAGCAGAAACCAGCCCATAAATAGCACAGGGGAGCCACCAAGGGATCTAGAAGTAGTACAGATAAAAAGAGCTATAGAATTTCAGAGGAGGAAGTGAGACTGAGAGTTGGCAGAGGTTATGATAGAGGAGTTAGAATATGATCTAAGTTTTGAGAGAATTTGGCAAAATGAAGATGAAAGAGTTTTTCTTCTAGAATATCCATATCTCGTAACTGGTCTTCTGGTTTATTTGGATGGAAAGCCTCAGTTTCTTAAAACTTCATTTTTTTTTTCCAGTAAAATAGCTATAAGGGTGTTGTTCTGCTTTTCGATGTGCCGAATCCTTAGTTTGTTTTACATGAGTGAAAACACAAATTTCTAATTTAGGAAAGCTAGAATTTATTCTCATGCTAACTAAGTATGCTGATGACGTTGTTTTAATCAGAAATAGAATTTTAAGGAGAAGCTAGTTTTTCAATAGCTTCCACATGACCATCCAAATGTGAGAGGATTTGATTTTCCCAAATCCAAACTAAAACATCTTTAAAAGATTAAATTCATTAGTATTTTTAATATATTTTCTGAGATGAATCCAAAGCATTTTTTTAATTCACTTTTTCAAATAAATTCAATCTATTAGATCATAAAGGTAGTCTGAGTAGGATATAAAAACATAAAATGTTTGGGGAGAAAAATCTCTGACCCCACCTCACACTAATGGCTCATATTTCGAGAAGAATAGCTAGTATTCAGTTGTTAAGTGTAAGCTTGAATCCCCAAATGAAAATGACTTCATGAGAGTATTTTAAAGTTAAAGGCAATGTTTAATGATTTGTGTGTTGCTCCTCAGCTTTCTTAACCTCTCAAATGAAATGATTTCTTCACCTTCTTTACTGGGGAGCATTTAAAAATTGTTCATGTTCATTGCTGCCAAAATTCCTGACTGGTGCATTGATCAGTGGATCATCCTATTGTATTCCTTGCACCTGCACGAGGCTGCCTCCGCTAACGTGCTTAGCCAGAGTGTAGTGGATGCATCTGCTTTACAAGTTAACTGACAGAATTTGTTTATAAACCCACTGAAGAGCTAAATGAAGCAAACTGCATTATCGTACTTGCTAATTACATTTCATTTCAGCTGAAAGCTTATTACAGATACAGCCTGAAAACCTGACTTTTTAATTTTGTTTACATCCATGTCTGCTTTTACTTCGGCCCGGATAATTTTTTTTTTTTTCCACTAAACTGCGGAGGATTAAAGCAGTTAACTGGAGAGGCTGGTTAATATCCCCTCAACAGAGTTTGTTAATAAGAAAAGGCTTTTACTCCTGGCATAGATTGGTATCGCTGCTTGTTCTAATGCACTCCTCAAACATCGAGAATGCACGGATCTTTCACTTGCCTTTAACTCACTGCTTCCTGAATGGAGGTTGTGTTTCTTATAGACATAACACAATGACTGTAAGGGCAAACAAGCAGATACCCAAAACCACATATATCCGAACAAGTTACTTTCTTAACACTGTCATGTTAACTCAGATGTGCTCTCTCCTTTTACATCAAAATGAAATTATACCAAATATTTCATTAACTGCTAACTGTGCTTATTAAGGGATGGCTGGACTTGTGTTGGCTCTCACTTCCATTGCTGGTTGATCTTTCCCACATTTTCCCTAAAAAGCAGTTGTCTCTCCTCAGCTTATCTTCATTCTACAATAGTCAAAGATTATCATTAATTGCTACTACCTTCTAGAAAAATCTCCTGCAAAATCATCACATTTTACAGTGACTCTTTACTGCTGCATGGTTTAGTTTACCACACTCAGTTACATTTCTCCTATACATTAAAACCCCCACATTTGTGCATTATGTTTACTTTTCCTTCATTTCCCCATTCTACTACACCTACAGGTACTATCTCAGAAGATCATTATATCTTTACAATGGTGGCAGACACTGTGGGCACTGAATTATCTGAACATGAATGAGAAAGACCTTTTTATTCTCTTTATATATCTCCCTACACAACAATTTTCAAAATACCTCAGGTTGTCTGGAAGCCCCAAGGACCTCCAACAGATTTGTGGGTTAAAACGATTTCCTTCCTTCCTGCCTTCTTTCCTCCCTCCCTCCCTCCCTCCCTTCCTTCCTTCCTTCCTCCCTCCCTGCCTTCCTTCTTTCCTTCTTTCTTTTTTTAAAGGAAAGGTGTAGGCAGGAATGGCAAGCGGAAGAGTGAGGACAAAGCACTTCATGTATTTATTTTATTTAGTTGTTTATCTTGGTTGTTCCCATTGGTACTGGATGTGAACCTGGGACCTTGGGATGTAAGTGGACTGCACCCAACCCCTACTCAACCAGGGTGCACCTAAAACTATTTTCATAAAAACACCAAGGCATTATTTACCTCTTGTTCTATGTTGACTGTACTGCACTGTGTCGAACTGTGGTATAAAAGCAATGCTGGCTAAACGTTCCAGTGCTTTAGTTCAAACAGAGACAGCAGCAGCAAACTGGTACTCGTATTTTTCATTAGGGTACATTCATAGAAAGAAAGTCAGTGTCACTTAAGAATGTCTTTGATGAAACAGTAAAAAGAATTAATTTTATTTGATCTCAACACTTGAGTGCACTTTTCAGTGTGAGAAACTAAAATGGAAGTTTAGGCATGCCTTCGTGGCTCAGGCATTAAGTCTGTGGCTGTAGTGCAGACCACGCAAAAGTCAAGGAACCAGGTTTGTGATGGCAGGGAGTTGCGGGGTGGGGGGCGGACAGTCAAAATGAACAACTAAATAAATCAATGATTCTTCCCCCTCTCCTCCTGCCTGACTACTTGCCTTTATTCTTGCCTGCTTCCTTTCTCTAAACAAACAATGGAAGTTTATATAAAGCACTGTTGCTTATGGAGGTATGATGTTGTCTGGGTAGATATTTGAATTCAAAACTAACCTAGCTAGATTTTTTTTTTTCTTTCAGAGAATGCCATTTTTACTTGAAAGAATGACTGACAAACTGTGGTAATTCAGACTTGGGTATTTGGTAGACATTTTGTCAAAAATGAACAAAGTGAGTTGTCACTTCAAGGAAAACAACTGACAGTATTTGTTGCCGACGATAAAATTTGAGCTATTAAGCAAAAAAAATAGAATTTTGGAAAACTTGTGTCTGCTACTGTGAACTTGACAGCTTCCCAATGCTTAAAGATTTTCTGCTAAGACTCGTGTGATATTAATGAATGTGATTTGTTGATACCATATTATAAAATGTGTCAACATTTAGAAAATCTGATTAACTCAGTAAAACATTTTACAAATGACCAATGCATGATGTTACAAAATCAGACATGAGCGAAAGATGTATTCAAAGTGCAAAACAGACAAATTGATTTTAATGCATTGGTTTGGGACGAAGAACAGGAAAAGTTCATTAATAGACTTTCAGATTCCATATCGTATTTATCCTTTAAAAATTGTACTATTTTGAGTTTTGGAGTAGTATAAAAGAATAATCATAATTACCAAAAATGTTCCTTCCTTTTCCAACTATTCTGCATGAGGTTGAATTTTTCTTCATACACTTCAGTCAAAACAATATACTTCAACAGAATGAAAGCAGAAACAGATTTGAGAATCTAGTCATTTTGTTTTAGGCCAGATAGTGAAGAGATTTCCAAACACAGAAACATATTATTCTTTTTCTTCATTTTCTTCTCTTACTAGTAAATTATACAGATATTATATCTTTTAAAAATTCCCATGATTCTCTTTTATTTCTTGTTTCTCTTTGCACTTTAGTTTGGGAGTTTTCTATTGACCTACATTTTTATTCTTTTGGGGGCCATATTTAACCCATCAAATTCAATTTTAATTTCCATTATGGTGCTATTGTATTGATTTTTAGTGTTTCCTTTTGATTACTTCCTAGAAATGTTAAATACACAATGTTAAATACATCAACCAGATTAATATAGATCTTCACACTAAAGGCCTATTTATATCAATTTCTATTACTTAAAATGATATGTCTGACTTTCAAAAAAAATCACAAGATATTTTAAAAGTAAGGAGGAAACCACAATCTGAAGGAAGAAAGCGGGCATCAGAATCAGACTTGAAGATGATACAGCTTCTAGAATTACCTGATAGGATATTTAATATAACTAATTACTATACTAAGAGTTCTAATGGGAAAAGTGGATAACATTGCATAATAACATTATGTAAGTTTAGTGTTTGCACCATTGTAAATCAACATCTCCACATACCATATTGAGTTCACCACCAATGTGCTATCAATGTGAATTTTAAAAGGTTCTCTAAAGATTGTTACTATCTACCCTTTTTTCCCATAGGACTTTTATAAGGATCAGATGAATATAATCTAAATATAAAGTGCTATAGGGAAACAAGGCATTGTTCAAATAAAATATATTTGTTTTCTCATTATAAATTATTTTAAAATATTATTGAATGTTCTTTTATTTAGCAAACTACATTCAATGTTTAAGGTTAGTGAATATTAACCATATTTCAAGGGCTTATTCCTGATTCTTTTCTTTTAACCACTTCTTAAAATGCAAATTAACTTCATACAGGGGTTTTCAAGACTTTGGTTCCACAGACAGGATAGAACTTCTCTTAGGTTCTGTTAGGGATAGAGGCTACTTGATTGACAAAGAAAAATAAATTTCTTTTTTATTTATCATTCTAGAATCTATACATTCAAGATATTGGTGTTTCCAGCTCTCAGCATTTTCCACCTACCAGATGCTTGATACGTTTGATTGTTATGTCACATTTATTTTATGGTCTACACTGACAGTCCCCATGGAAGATGAACATTTACACCTGGAATAGGAAATATTTTGCTTTGTTTATGCTCTTTCCCTGTGTTCTACTCTTTTTCTTTATCCTGTTCACTTCATTCCACCTGTCTTTCTCAATTATTGCTCACACCACATATATTTGAAAGTAAACTGAATTTTGGGAAATTATATTTAATTTCTTCATTTCTTTTTTGGATTTATGATTTACATCAAAATATTTAAGATGCCATAATAAAATAATTCATATAATAAAGTCAAATAACACAAAGGTAAAACAAGGGGCAAATAATAATGCCTAACAGATGGATTAACAGAATGAAGGGGTAAAAATGGGTCACTTAAACAAGAAAACCTAGGAGAATTATATTAATGTGATTGAACAGAGAATTTAGCTGAGTTTTCAGGCAAATTAAAAATCTATATTGTTAGTACTTGTTGGATAAAAAAGGAAATAGGCAAGTTCCATTTTCTAATGTGAGGTTGGCTCAAACGTCTCTATGGTCTATAGTATGACTCGAGATTATTCCTTTAGCTGGTTGATTGCCATTGAGTTACTCTAAAACTTTATTAGTTCATTTAAATGCTTCATGTCAGTCAACTGTGGCAATAGCTTTTACTAGATAGAGAAATATTCAAAGATGGAGTTCAGTTTAATTAGTTGGGGAGGGAAGAAGGATGGGAGGATAGGAAAAGGGGTGTGTCTCAGTGAGAACTTCCCGGATACAGTGACTCCTGAGGAAAGACTTTCTAAGCAGAGGAAATAGCATTGAAAAATCATGAAGATCTGAAATGAATAATGAATTTGTGGGGCAGTCTGTGACCTGTACTGCTGAAACCTAGAGGGCCGGGGCATCAAGGAAAAGGGGAGTCCTGGATGTCCCACACCGTGCTCAGGAGTTTCCTTTTGAAAGTTTCCTTTTGGTGAGGAAGAGACCTGGTCAGACTTGCTTTTGAAACTTTTATTGCCACTGTAGAGAACACAAGGGTCTCATAACACTCTTAAGGCAATCATGGCAGAAACAAAATAAAGAGGACAGATTTAAGAAACTCTGCTAAGCAGACTGTGTGCTCTCAGGCTCCCTGACTCCCAGATCCTGGGACTGCAAAGGTGCTATTCTTTTATTAAATTGATAGTTCAAAAATTTAGTTCAATGGTTTCTAACATTCTAATTTTATTTGAAGAGTAGTAACAGTTCATATTTTTTGAGCAAACACAAAGATTTAACTGAAGGAAATCACAAGCCGTTCAGAGCTCCTGAAGCTTTGGAAGTAATAGTTCTTAAAACTGAAATCGTAAAACTCAACAGCTTGCTAAAATATTGCCTTAAGAAAGAAAAAAAAATTAAGACCGAAGAATTAGTGTGCTGCTAGCATAAAAGACTATTTGTTAGCACTTGGCTGGCATCAAATTTTATGTTATTGCTAACAAGAAGTTGATAGCATGATTTCTGAAAGATTTTCAATGCTTGGCAAATACATTTATTCCTTAGTGTTTTATATTTCAATGCTAAATATTTCCAGAAAATCTAGGTTTTTAAAACATTTATCTTCGTTATTTTAGAACCTTCCATGTAATCCTGAATTTTCACTATTTATTACTTACAGATTTCAGACTATCAATATTTGACCTATATCAATAAATACGAACAATGGATGAATGTGTCTGTTCTCTAAAATTTGACTCTGCAGCAACTGATGAACCAGTTGAAGAGAGATTTAGAATTCAAATTGTCTTGTTTGCATTCCAATGATTGGTTTCACAGTGCAATTGATCTGCTTCAGCCCAGCAGATCCTCTTCCTGCCTCCTTCAGATATGGTCCTTGAAGAATGAGATCTGAGAATCTAATTAGCTTGCACATTAGAATCAGTCTGTAGGATGGCCAGCTGCTTTGCAGATTTCTCTGATGCTCTGAGGAAAAGCAGCTTCCTTTGGCTTCAGAGCAGGGAGTTGCTCGTTAGTCAAACCTGTCAATTGTGCTGGGTCTTGGAGTGACCAAGGAGCAAATGCCAGTAAAGAGGACCTAAAAATGCCAAAATGATTGGACCTTCTGTCAAATGTTAGGGCTTCGAATGAATAAAATTGAAAAGAATGGTAAAATGGGTGAGGTGGTCAAAGAGTATGCACATCCAATTACAACAGAAATAAGTCCTGGGGATATACGTATAATAGTAAGTACAGTATCGTATATTTGAAACTTGTTGAGAGAGTAGACCTTAAAAGTTATCATCGCAAGGAAAAAAATTGTAACCATGTGTGGTGATGGATGTTAACGAAGCTTATTGTGGTAATCATTTCATACTCTATACACATATCAAATCATTATGTTGTATACCTAAAACTAATATAGTGTTATATATCAATTATATCTCAATTAAAGAAAATAGCAAGACAGGATGTGGCAACAGGAAGTGGGGGGAAATGTTTTATAGAAATATCAGTGGGAGGATTACCTAATTATAAATTTCTTAAGGACTATATTTTACTCACATATCTTCTAGCTCAGAGCCTTGAATATTAAGAAAAATGAATTACGATATTTCCTGTCTTCAAAGAACTCACTATTTGAGGGGAAGCAAATAATTAAACAGTTGTAATACAAGTTATAAATGTTACACAGATTTTCCTCACTTAGAACTGAATACATAACCCTCACTTTCTCAAACCAATTGTCACATTCCTTCTTTTGCTTACACAAGCATCTCTAGAACCTGTGAAGTAATCTGACCCTTGAAAAATATTTATATAGCTTTATGTCGTTGTTCACAGGAGAAAAACACTGTTCACTTTTAGTACCTACCTCTTAGGTATTGACGAAACCCAGCAGAGGTCTCTCAAGTGTTTCTGGATTTATGTTTAGATTTGACTAACTAATTGAGCAGGAGAAAGAAGAATTAGTCACTATATAGTTTTACGACTCATCAGCAACTCCAGGGCTCCATTAGTAAAAGCTGGAACATTCCAGGGGTACAATCCTCCTAAAGACATTGAACAGCTTTTGTTCTGACCAAAATGAAATTTACTTCAGTATAAAATTCTATTCACCCTTCTTTGCTGACAAATTAAGACAGCATCATTTGATTCAGATGAGGGTGTGAGCTGTTGTTTAAGGCTAAATCACCATGGCCTACTCCAAAGCACATTCCCTAGTAGTCATTACCCTCTACTTTCTCAGTCAAAAGTCAGGAAGTCTATTTGCTATCACTAGGAACCAACTACCCGCCATGAGGGAACATTCCTTTGGTTGTATCTGGTATTATGTATATATATTCAGTGTGGGGAACCTGTGAATTCTCTAGAGCAGATTATAGCAGAGGAGGCAGAAATGTGAGTTTAATCTGCAGAAACAGATGAAGTTTTCTTTCAACATCTGTTTTTTATTGAGACGATTACTATGCAGCTGTGAGGGAAGCCAGGGAAGACATCCCAATGCACTGAAGCTTAAACATTTAAAACGAGCCATGCATTTATATGCGTTTCAGGATTAATGATTCTTCTATCTCCGTGTTAATTTTAGCTTGGCTGACTGTCCAGAAGACATCTAGGAAGGCTGTCAGCAAAATAGATCCGTCAGAACTGCTTAAGCTAAAGAGAGTCTTTTATGTATGAATGGGCACTTACATCCTTCAGTTATGCTTTAGGTCATCTGTTAAGGCTCCTGGGGATGAATATGTATTATGGTCAGTTCAGTTCTATGCCACTAACGGTCCCAAGAAAAAAACAGCGTTTTTTAAAAAAATAGGGTATGTTTCCCTAGTAATTACATCTTATATGTTTACTATTCAAAAAATGCAGGTGTCAGTTTTTGAACAGTGACCAATGACAACGTGCCTGACTGGCAGCACTTCCTAAGTGAGTCATGTTTCACTGTCAGTTTTTATAACTGTTTTCACTACTAATTTAGTTCTGTGATGTAGAGTGCAATTAGTTCTATTATGGAAGCAGCTGTCTTCAGCTTTACAATGATGCTTTCTCCTTAGGCTTGCATAGAGCTTGTTGTGGTTCTGTTGATGCGATGATGGGAGTTGTAAAGTGGTACCTACATGAGCCACAGTGAGCCCAGATCTTCCACACACACACAGGATTCTTCCTTACTCACAGCTATGCTAATGCTGTTTCTCACAGTCAGGTAAAAACAGGGTCACAGGTGAAGTTGCTCATTGCAAAACACAACCTGTGGAGATTGGTGACCTGTCCATTGTATACCCTGCAATCCTGTTCTTTATAAAAATTCTATTTGTAAGTGATATATTATCTCTAAGTAGGAAGACATGGTGGGAAGAACAAGAGGGTTGTATTTTGTCCACTTTCTAACATTGAGCTATGATTTTTAAGAAGCAAGATGAAGCCTTAATGCAGCAAATACCAGTATGTGTTTATAGCTAGATGGGATAGGATAAAGTGCTATGGTTTCCACTGCTCTCTGAATAAACGTCCTATCCTCGGCAAGAGTTACCATGTTTTTTATTTTCAACTCAAATTCCCATCAAAACACCCAAAATTCTCTAGGGAACCTAGAGTACTATCCATTCTGAGCCTATCTGCTCTAAGTAGGGTCAGTAGTTTAAGCATTTACAAGTGTAATTCCAACTATAATTCCCTATCATGGCTTTGGAACTGTGCTACTCAAAGTATGGTTCCCAGGAGTATCAACATCATCTGGAAGCCTGCTAGAAACACAGTACTGCCATACTCCAAGCTACTGAATGAGTATCCACACTAGAAAAAGCAATTGGTATGCACACTAAGGTTTGAGAGTTATTTTTTCAAGTTTTAACTGCTTCTTATTAGTGGTTGTTAATGAGCATAACCGTGTTTTATTGAATTCAGAGCACTTACAATCAACTGAAATATCTGGTTCTTTTATTTACTTGTATTTTTTATTAACCACTTCTCCCTCTTTAAAATATAAACTCTTTAGGCACAGGTTCTTCCTCTGTTTTGTTCATTATGGTATCTGCCAGTGAAATAGTGTTGCTAACATTTAACAGTCAACAAATATTTGTTGAATTAAACAAATGACAAATGGCCCATTGGAGATAAATGTGTGTATGGTAACAGGCCTGGCAGATGAGTTCCATAACCCCATGGGGTTGCCTCAGAACTTCAGCACATCATTGACTGAGGCAGGCAGGTAAGGTAGAAATTGAGACAGGTAGTTTAGGAACTCAGAGATCACACTTCATTGATAGCCCCACAGGAAACCTCTAAGGAAATAATGGTGGCTCAGACTTTCCTCCTCTGACTTTTGGAGAACAGCAGAGGTATCAGTCTTGCTGTAAAATGTAATCTGTTCCAGTTAAACCAAAGTATTCCTTCCACATGAACTGTTGGAAAAGAACTAATCCAGAAATGTATTGCTTGGGAGAGTGACCAATTCATTCAAATTGTTCCAGTTTTTCTGGGACTGACCTTTTAGAACTAAAAAGTCTCATTTGTCTGGAAACTACTTAGTCCCAGGAAAAGTGGGACAATTTGTCACCCTTCATTAGTGTTTGCTGACATGCCATATCTCTTAAGAGTTCCTGTCAAAAGAGTGAAAGACTTGGGGCCTTTGACAGACACATTAGATTTTTAGGGTATGGTTATGATGCAACTAAGAATGTCCAACAGCAGAAACTTACCTAAAGGCAGCTATCATAAGTCCACCCATGGATTGGTGGCTTAAAACTCATTAATTTCAAAAAGTAAGCTCTAATTTTTATCTTTTCAATAAATATGATCAGGGAGAGCACTTTTCCTTAAAATAGAATTGTTCCTTAGAAACCTTAGTTTTTTCTTCAGATGCTGCCCTACAGTTGCTAATATTTGAATCATCTTGGAGGCACCAAGACCTGAGTAATACCTTGTCAGAAGTGATTTCACATTCTAAAGCCACAGGAGCTATTTTTCTAAATTAGATTTATTTCCAGATACAATTTTTATGAATGTCATTCCCAAGTGTGTTCATTTAAGGTTTTTTTTTCCTCCTAAAAACAAAAACAAAAGATGGATGGTATAGGATAGCATGGAGTAGAGTCAAACTGAGATGCTACAAACCCAGGACAAGATTATTTCATTGTACAAGGTACTTTGGTTCAACTGAAATGTTCTTATATGTACATAGCAATATTGTCAACTATGTAACAAAATATTATTGAGTGACTTAACTGATGAATGATCGGAGCTTCACATGTTTTTGTCATGAAGCTATTGCCATGGTGACCAGTGATCACTATTCAAAGAACACAGAAAAAAAAACAACAAAGAACATGGGACTCTTTAAACTTTCTTCAGTTCAAAAAATGGACTTTTATCAATGAAAAACACCTAAGTTTTAAGTATTTTAATTTGTTCCTTAAAAGTAATTCCAATAGCTATTGGAGAAAATTTGAAAATAGACGGGGGAGGTGGGGAATCATTTAATACAACAACTGTTACATCACAATTGTTGTAATATAACAGTTATCTGATATATTCCAAAAAATGTAAAATATTATGTCTCATAGACAGGATATAGAAAACACTGAATTTGACACATGATTCTATAATTGAAAAAGGCTAAATAAAGCTATTCCCTAGACACATGTTTAATTGTTTAACATACCTGAGTGACTTTAGAATAGCTAAGTACTATATTACAGAGCACTTGATAATGACAAATACAATTACCAACTGAAGTGCATTAATATTTTCTGAACTGCATTTATTACTTTGATTGCAGAATGGTTTATGATTCCATTCACAAAGCATGATTTTATTCTTGCTCATTCACTCACCTATTGGACACTTGTAGACTGTTTTCTTATGACTGGTATGTCAGAATCAATTATGAAACATGTCTAAAATGTACTAATTATAAGAAAGGGGTTCAAAGTTTAAAAATTATTTATTTTTTGAAATATATTAGAGTACCTCTACATTATCCAAGTCATTTTATTATGTTGGTTTTTCTTCTCTTGAAGAAGATCAAGGCAATGCATCTCTATAACCAACATTCTATAAAATATCAAAGAAACAGAGTAGAGAGTAATTTTGCTCTCCGAAAGCTTAGCTGGATGTTACCTATACAGAATACAAACAAATATATGCGATAAAGCAGGACTACTTTATGCATAAATTATGAGGGAATCCAAAACCATGAAAGGGTCAGCTTAGAATGAGTGATATCTTGGAAGGCTTGTAGATGAAGAAAATGGTACACTCAAATCAGTGAGGAGGAAGCAGATAGAATAGTATGGGTGCAGGGACAGAGCAGAGGACTAGCAGGAAGGTAAAAGAAGAAAGTGAAGAAGTTGGCTTAGTTGTTTCCTGAAGAACTGTCTACAAAAAGAAAGAGATCAAAGAGGAAGAAATTTCTTAAGGTAGAGGTGAATGTGAGGGGAAAAGTGGGTAGAAACATAAAGAGGATTTACTGAATTATACACTTGTTGGTTTAAAAATACACCTACTGAGTAAACTCAGGCATAAACCAGCATCCACATGGTAAGATTCCAGAACTTAGCTACTGCAATGAAAAAAATTTAATTAAGATCTAAAAGAAATTATTACATTTATTAAAAAACAAAGAACTGGTATTTTGTGAGGTGTAAACCCTCACAAATCCAACTTTATGAAACAATATTGGGTAAATAACTTAAATTCTGAGGTAGATTTTTATGTGTTAAATAGAAAAAACTTTATGTCAAGAATTATTGAGAATGTTAATGTACAGTATAAACTAACATGATCCACAGTGTTGGTTACTATGCTTGACACACACTGCCATCTAAATTTGAGTTACACTGATTTAGGTACCTATAATCCCATAATTCAAAAAATAATTGCTATTGAACTTTTAGTCTATAAGTAAATCCTTCCATATTCTTTTGATTTGCATGTAAAGATATATTTTGCTATGTTTTCCCTCCTTGTGTTGCCACTTATTGTCACCTCCCTGTGCAATAAATTATGCAAAACATGTGCCCTATGTAATTATTGTGGACATCTTTTATGTGTTAGTAAATAAAGAACTATAGCATTTTCGATGGGCAAATATGGTAGAGATTAATATCCTGTTTTCTTCTTCCAGGGTAGCTACCTTCGAGTTAGGCAGAGTCATTTTACTGTTGTGGCCAGTTAGCTCTAAGTGGAAATGGAGTATGCTACTTGTAGACAGAGGTAATGGAGAACATTCGCATTGTCTTTCAGCCTTGTCATAGCAGTATTACACAGAAATGATGAAACTATAGGTTAGAAACAGTCAGAAAAAGGAGCTATCTTGAGGCAGAAATCACCAGATTCTCAATGGACTTTGTGTGGGTAAGGAAACTGTTTTGTGTTTTTCTTTTTTTTTTTAGTTATAAAACCTACATGATGATTTCAGAATTTGCTTGTTATAGCAACAAGTTTAGCTTAACATACAAGTTAGTATTTCATATGTAGACACATACATTATTTCAAATTCCGTGTTATTACAAGGAATTCTGTAAGGAACATCTCTCTCTCTCTCTCTCTCTCTCTCCCCCTCTCTCTCACAAACACACACACACACACACACACACACACACACACACATGAACTCAGAGAGAGAGACAAAGAAAGCAACAGAAACTTGCCTGACTATTCCTGAAAACAGGTACTAGGTCCAAAGGTATGTACACTTCAACTTTTGAAAGCTATAGGCTAATTGTCTTTTCCCAGAAGTGGCATCAAAACTGTACCCAGAGTATATTAGAATAGCTTTTATTATACATGTTTAACAAATCTGTGCATTATCAATCAAATTTTTTAAAATATACTGTCTTTGCTAATAAATTTTTCATTTATCTATTGGCCATTAAAATTTCTCTAGAAAAGTACACTTAATATCTAATAGTATATCTTCCTTTTTTGGTTGTTTGTTTTATAGTACTTGATGTCAAGCATATCAACCCTCTATCTGTCTATGTTTCAAATGTTCTTTGTTGTTTGTCTTTCAATATTATTTTTAATGTTTTCACAGGCATCTTCAGTATTTAGTTGGTTAAAATTATTAAGTTTCCTTTGTGGATTCTGATTTTGGTATATTGATTAGCTTTCTAATCCTTTCTCAGAAGCATATTGTTTAGTCACCAATTAATTTGGAAATTCCAGCTTTCTTTTCGTGGTTGATTTCTAGTTTTAAATCATTGTTGTCAGAGAAGATGCTTGTTATGATTTGTGTCCCACATATAATCCATCGAGAAGGTTCCATGTGCACTTGAGAAAAAAGTGAACTCTTTGGTAGTTGGATGCAGTGTTCAGTATATGTCTATTAGACCTAATTGTTTCAAAAAATCATTTAAAGTTACTGTTTTCCTGTTAATTTTCTGCCTGGTTGAATGTCCATTGTTGTATGAAATTTTGAAGTCTCCCACTATTTTTGTGTTGCTGTCAATGTCTCTCATCAGTTCTAATACTACTTGCTTCATATATTTTGATACTCCTTCACTTGGTGCATATATGTTACAAGTGTTATATCTTCTTGGCCCTTAATCACTATATAATGTCCATCTGTCTATTGTTATTATTTTTAATTAGAAATCTGTTTTATCCAGTCTAAGTACGGCTGTTCCTGCTTTGTTGTGGTTGCCATTCAACTGAAGGATTGTCTTCCAACCATTGATTTTGAGCCTATGTTTATCTATTGAAAGAAGATGAGTTTCCTAAATGCAGCAGAAGTTTGGGTTATACTTTTCAATCCATTTGGCCACTTTGTGTCATTTGATTGGTGAATTCAATCCATGAATATTTAGGGTGAATATTGATATGTAGCTGATAATGCCATTTTGTATTTTGTGTTCTAAGTGTTTTTACAGACAGCACCTTTGTTTTTTCTTTTTCTTTTTAGCATGGTTGGGTGTAGTTATGTTTTGATTGGTTTCCTTTTTTGTTTTCTTCTTTGCTTTTTCCCTGGAGATGTGCTTTAAGGTTGTTACTCTGAGTTAGCATAAATAATTCTATGTTTATTTCCTATTTTTACTTGAAAGCAGATTAATTTTATACTCATTCTAGCCATCCACATTTTTATTCTCCTCTCTTCTTCCCCACTTTTTATATTTGCTGTCTTACTGTTTTTAAGTGGAGTTTCTTTACACTTTACATAGCTTCCTTTAGTATTTTCTGTAGAGTTGGTTTTGTGGTGATGAATTGTTTTAACTTTTGCTTATTTCAAAAGCTTTTTATCATTCCTTCAGTTCTAAATTACAATCCCACAGAATAGTATCCTAGGTTGAAAATCTTTTACTTTCAGCACTTTGAATATATCATGCTATTACCTTCTAGTCTATAGTTTCAATTGAGAATTTCACTGACATCTTGTGAGACTCCTTTGTATGTGATTCATCTTTCTCTAGCTTCTTTTAAAGGTCTTCCTTTAACTCGTATTTGACATTTTGATGATAATGTGTCTAGGTGTAGGTCTGTTTGGGTTTCTTTTGTTTGAAACTCTTTAAACTTCCTGGGTCTGGAGGTTTGCTTCATTCCTCAGGATAGGGAAATTCTCAGCTACTATTTCTTCAAATATATTTTCTGTCCCCTTTTCTCTCTCTTATCCTTCTGAATGTGATATGGTGGGAAGGGGTTGGAGTGGGGGATTCTCCTAGCTGCCTTCTAGTTATGGTAGCATCCCTTTGTAATTTCCCCTTAGGGACTCCCATTGGTGAGAATGGTGTTCCTTTTGATGTTATCTCATAGGTCTTGAATGATGTCTTCATTTCTTTTCATTCTTTTTTCTCTTTACTGGGTTGATTGAGTGCAATCTTCTAGCTCACTGATTCTACTGAAGTCTTCATCCATCCTACTCTTGAGTCCGTCTATGGAGTTTTTTTTAGTTCAGCTATCATGTTCTTCACTTCTTTGATGTCTTGCTTCATTTCTCTCTTTATTTTTTTTGTTTTTCTCTTTTTATTCCTCTATGGTTTTCTTGTTTTCATGAGTATGTTTATCACTGTTGCCCTAAATTCATCCTCAGGTAATTTGCATAAGTTTGCTGTATTCAGATTTTTCCCTGGGGTTTTAATTGGAGGCATCATTTCATGTATATTTCTCTGAGTTTCACTTTGTTTGGCATTCTGTTTATGTTTTTGTGGGTCAGGTTTTCCTGTAGTGATGGCATTACATGAGGTATCAGCTTCCACTAAATAAACCTGGACCTTGGTTTTAACACTGAGAATTCTTGAGTGGTGTGGCGTTACCACTGGTTGGATTTGTTAAAAGTTCTTAGGTGTACCCTGTGCTGGGGCCCAAGAATTTAGTCTATGGGGCTGGAGTTCATGTGGGGGATGCAGTGTCGCAGGTCTAAATGGTAAGGACCTCCCTTTCATTGGCCCACAATTAGCAATCAGGCTGCAGTGCCACCTCTACCCATTGGGTGGTGCTAGCTGGTAGCACTGGAGGTTTCTTCCTTCTCAGAAGCTCTCTTCTTCCTTTAAGCCTGGGGGTGGGATTTACAGTGGTGGATCCTGTGGCTCTGGCAATATATGGTGGAGGGAGTTGGAGTGGAGAATTCTCCTAGCTGCCTTCTGGTTATGGCAGCATCCCTGTGTAATTTCCCCTTAGGGACTCCTATTCAGATCACCGAGGCACTGGCCCTCCTTCCGCTCTGTGCCAAGACCCTCTTTTCTGGCTCTGTGTCCCAGTTTTGCTAGGCAGAACTCCTCAGTTCTGGAAATAGTATCCGGGACACCCAGTTCTTCCTGTTTCCACCCCCTCTGCTGTGGCCCTTTCCCCATTCTGAGACTGGGAAGACTGACATTGCAATGTAGCTCTGAATCCTGATGTTTTGGCCTACCCTTTCTGGTAATGAATGCTGCTGCTGCCTCTGTATCCTCCGACGTACATTTCCTAAGCATTTGTGTCTGCAAAATGCAAAGTGATTCCTTGCTTTATGGGGAAGAGACTAACCTTGCTCTTATGAGGCTGCCATCTTAACTAATTTCCCCTAATCTTTTCTCATGTTTAAAATATATTTGCCTACATTTTATTCAAGCAGTTATAGGATTTTGTTTTTATAGTAAATTATTAACCAATCTGGCAGTTGTACAATAGGGTGCCTATATTATATATTGAATAATCTATCATATTCCATTTCATATAGAATAATATTCAGATGAATTGATAATAATAAATTCCTAAGATATTTGTGTACTCATTTAGTTGATCTAGCTATCTATTCCTAAGCCAGTACATGTTATTTTATTTATTATAGGTTTAGAATTTATTATACTTAGTAGAAATCCTCCTTGCCAATACTTTTGTTAAAACATTTTGGAACTTTCATGGCTTTATTTCTACATTGATTCTCCAAGACAATTAGAATGAATGTGTAAAGTTGCATACAACCAAATATCTTTTAGTTCAATTAAATTTTCTGAAAAATTGCTCAGTTTGAAAGCAATGGAAATAGGGTGTGGGTCTAAATTCCACCTACTTGTCTACCCACTGGATCCCTGCTGCAACTTCTGAGGAACAATTTGAGAAACCACTGTACTGGAGATTACGTATGTTGTCATAGGATGTCCTGTCCCATCTGCAAATGTTGCAGGGCAAGCAGAAGCAGTGAAATTGTATTGGCTTTTTCTATACAGAGGGTCTTGGACCCCTTTTTCTATACTGAGGGTTTGTGGCAGAGACTCACAGACCTTGTGCATCAATCAGTAGATGACTGAATAAAGAATTCATTCAGGTACATGAAATTGTGCCTTTTGTAACAAGCTGGATGGAACCTGATGTGATAATGCTAAGAGAAACAAGTCAGAAAGAAAAAGTACCACGTGATTTCACTCATGTGTGGAATGTAAAGACACAAAACTAACAAGACACAACAATGGATACAAGACTGTGTTTACTAGGGAGAAAAGGATAGGGAGAAGGAATGGAACTTCGAATTGAAAGAGTAGAAAGAATAGACAGGTACTAGAACTCTAGTGGTGGGTATGATATACATAGACAGAGGTGTGAATAAATTATCCTGAAAATCATATAGAAATGTAAGAAAAAGAAACAATAAAAAATAGAAGAAACAAAACTTTGCAATACCTATAAGTCTTCTGATTCTTCTTACTGTCATTGCTTTGGGTGCAGATGCTCATTCATCATGAGTTGATCTCCCCTATCCTTTTATCTGCTTTTCAGCTGCCCTAAATAATATCTTTATTGCCCCAATACTTGAACATCTGTTCCAGATTTAAGTATTTTCATTTAACAGTAGCTTTGGAACCATATAAGTAAGTAACCATTTCCATACTTAGCTGAAGGGAATATAAAATGTGAAACATTAAAGATGTGCTGTAGATGGAAAGGTGAAAATAGGTGGAGATTCACTTTCTCTGGGTAAAAAGAAAATAAGAAATTCATCCTTTTAAATATATCTGATACATTTGTGTTATTATTATCTAAAAATGATAGAACTAGTTTCTTTTACTTCTATAGCACAGAATCATCCAACTCGGTTATTCACATTTAGTGAAGAAACATTCTATTCCTGGTAATGGTCACATATAAATCCTCATATTTACATTATAATTCTTATAGGCCACATGTGGTTCCTTTAGTCAAATTAAAGTTTAGAAAGAATTCAGCGGAAATCTATTTTTCTCTTGTAATTCAAAATACATAAAATACAAATTAAAAATCATATTAACTTTTGAAAGCAAGGCAACAGAACATATGGTTGATTTATCTTCATTGAAATTTGTTAGAAGTAAATTAGAAGGCTTTGCACGCATTCTTTCATCATTTATTAATTAATTTATTCTTCTCTGTGAACATGACTTTAAGCCAAAATATGAATGGGAAGAAAGAGAGAGCCATATGAAGATCAAGGAAAGAAACTTACAGGTAGATGGAAAAACAAAAAGTAATAAAGTAGGGTGAAATTTGGTGAGTTTTGTAAGACCACTGTAACTGGAATGTAGAGAACAAGGAAGAACATGTTATAAGATGTTTCCATAGATTGTTAGGGTTCTGATAACAGGATTTTCCAAACAGGATTAAGGAGTTTAAATTTTATCCCAATTCTGAAGGAAAGCCATTGGAGGATTATAAGCAAATGAGTGAATCTGATTTACATTTAAAGCTCTGTTGATAGAGTTAAGAGAAGCAAGTTGAAATGCTGAAGTAGTGCACAATGGAAATGATGATGCTAGAGAGAGGGGGAAAATTTATTTTGGGAGATGTTCCTAAGTACATAGAGGGGATGTGCAAAAGAATGGCCTTAGAACAAACTGTTCATAACAGGAAGAAAACCAGACTAGTCTAGATTCAAGTAGGCAAGCAGAATGGCCTATTCTGATTGCTTCTATTTTTTCATGAAATAAGGAGCAAAGTCAGCAATGAGAGTGAAGACGGGAAAGGAAGGATGTACTTAAAATTTGACAAAAGGGAAGAAATTGTAAAAGTGTGATATAAGAGGATGGGAAGGTAAGTGGTCATGGGAAATGTAAAATAACTGCCGGCAGCACAGAAGCATTCTCCAACATTTATGATCAAAAATTAAATATGAGACCAATCAATGTAGATGTTTTCTCCTGCTAAATTCAATGATACTGAGTACATAGAGAATATGGAAAATATTGGATTTTACCGAGATTAATGTTTTTCAAAGCCAAAGAACAAAGGAGTTGAGAATTTATGAAAGAGGATGATTTTTTAAAATTCAAGAGAGGAAGGAAGGAAGAGGAGGAAGATGCATTTTTAAGGAAAGAAGGGAAGAAAGCACCTATATTTATTTATTTAGTTAGGCTGTTTTTCCCTCACCCCCAGATTTCCAACCTGGATACTTGAGTTTTACATAGTCCATGCTCCAACTGTTGACTCAGCACCTGAGTCATCAGGTCATACCAGAAGAGAGTGCTTTTAATGTTGGACTATGGAATAAAATGTTGGACTATGGTAAACATAGGAGTGAGAAAATTAGGAGGGTGGGCATGAGACACAGTGAAAATGTTATATGACCAATAGCTTGTAAATCCCAGAGAAATAGAAGAATTACTAACATTAGAATACTATAAAGAATGAACTAGAAAGATGGGTGATGAACAGAGGAGAAATGTTGAAATGAAACTAATGGAGTAACTTCAGTTAATTGGTAATGACAAGGACATGACTATGGGAGTTACTAGCTGAGTAGAGGAAATGGTTAGAGGAGAGTAAGGAACTGAGAGTCCAGGGTACTAGAAAGAGCTTCAACAATAATGAGAGCAGAACATAATAGAATAATATGTTAAGTACATTAAAAGAGTTAACTGTCACCCTAAAATTGTACACCTAACAAAACTTTTTTCAATAAGAATAAATTAAGAAAAATTTCACCCAGTTACTGAAAAACACACCACTAATAAACCGGCAATAACGAAAAATCAAAGGAATATACTTAAAAGCCTAAAGAAAATGAAAAATGGAAAATCTGTGGTGTAGATAAGGACTAGTTATGAAATATGCTTATAAAACTAAACATTGAACAGTATAAATAATTAAATCTAATTTGTGGAAGAAAACCAAAATTCTTGCCAATTATCATTTATGGAACTAGGAGGAGTGATCATAGGTAAAAAATCATATTTTTGTACTGCTAAGAAAGAGAATAAATATATTCATTAGCATTAGACTTTGTGTAGTGTCAATGTTACAAACTGCAGGTGTAACCATTAAACAAATAGACACACAATGTTTAACTTCCAACATATCAGAGGAAAAAAATTGAAATGAGAAAAAATTCAAGCCTGTCAATATTCACCATCTTATTCATAAACAGAAACTCATGCAGATTAGTCAATACATTCAAAAAAATCCAGTAGATATCTCATAATTTATTTCTGATACTTCATAAGCTTAAGCTAAACTTATAACTGCCTTTGGTTATGTTCTCCTTAAGGTCTGATATAGAGATGTTACTAGCCTCATAATACAATTGGAAAATCACTTTCTTCTTTTCTTCTAGTTTCCAAGACAGTTTTTATCACAGAGATTACTTAAACTGAAAATTTGGTAAAATTACCTGTTTTGGATGAATGTCTTTTCTTGGATGTAGAAAGGATAGATAAGCAATGGCAAATTCAATTTATTAAAAAGTTCTTTATTATGTTCTATTTCATCCTCAGTCAAATTGGATGATGTAGTTTATACTAAAAATTTCCCATTATATCTGTTGCAGTATTGCTGTTGTAAAGTTGATCTTCATCTCCTGATTTTATATATCGGTGAACAAAGTAATGTCTCCAAAATTTACCTCCCGTGTTAGAAGTAGGAGTAGGATGTTCACTATTAAAAGAAATCATGCTATTAAACAAGCAGAAATTCTAACATGGGATTTTAAGTTAACCATGACCATCTAGAGAAAAATATTATACTATCCAGCCTTTCTTGCAAAGGGTTATATAGTCATGTGATTGTGTTTTTGTCATTACCCAGTAAATGGGAGAAGCATGTCCAGTCTTAGAAATTCTCATAAAAAGGGAGAGCTATATTTTTTCCCAAATCTTCCTAGCTACAGTGAATGTGATGACTGGAGCTTCTATCTTGAACCACTAAATAATCTTGGAAATGGAATACAGAAGTGGAAGGGGCCAACTATCTGAGGACTGTATGGAACAGATATGCTATCTGCTTCTGTACTCTCTATATCTAGAATTTAATATGACAGAGAAAAACTTTGAATGCTTTTCATGTTGTTGCTATCAGGAATTTTTAAAATACCTGCTGATGAACCTAATCATAATATGGATGCTTACATATGTATGCTCTAAGAAATTACTGATAGGATGCAACAAAATTAATATGGTGGTTTATTTTTCATTCTCCAATTTTTCAATCAATGCCACATTTAAAATATAAACACAATGCTTACTGATTTGAAAAGTAAAAATATAAGCAAAAAGAAAAACATCACAGATAATCTCACTACCTAGATAATTACTTTAAATTTTGATGTATATTTAAAAAATTAATATATATCAAACAAAACAAACACTACTCTCTCCCACAAATTTAGTTAGAAACAATCCAGGAATCCTGATCAGAGCAGGAGGCTTTACTTAGTGGCCTTTAGGGTTTCAGTGAAACCTATTATTCTAGGATAGTATGCTTTTTAAAGGCCCTCTTTCAACTCAAAGATAAATTAAATTTTGAAAAATGTCATTTTATACAGTAAAATTACTCAAAATGGGTTAATGGTTTTGACTTTTGGTGGGGAAAGTGAATTTATAAGTAGAGTTGGGTACTTTGTGCTCTAAAACTTTGTAACCTTTACCTGTGTTTGAAATATTGAAAGGCATTTGCCCTAGAAGTTCTAATAGTCCCAAGAAAGCCATTACAGTCTAAAGGTCAATGCTTGTGAAGCACAATTTTAGTAAGTGAATTTTGTGATTAAAAAGAAAACAAGAAAGGAAAAGACAGAAAGAAAAGAAGAAAAAAAGGAAATTCCCCTAGATCAGTCCATACAGGTATGCTCTATAATGTTCCAGAGATAAATTCCTCGAATCTCTTAGCTCACTCTAGCCCAATAGGATATGAAGGTGTATCTTTACTCTCAATCTAGTTTTTTGCTATTAAATAATCTAAAACTTGAGTAATGATTACACATACAGAGAACACATTAATTTTACCAATGAGGAAATGGTTTTAAAAGACAAAGTAAACACCTGGATTTATTAGTGGTGCTTGTTAAAAATGAAGATGTCAAAGTTTATCATTATATATATTCATCTTATTTTGTCCCTTTATTCTATTAAAATCCCTTTATATTTATCCTGACAATTTCTTAAGTTTATTCCTTTTACATTTTATCATTTTTCTCATAAAAATATATTCATTTATATTTTCAAATATCTTCCACTTATACATGAGAAAATAACTGGTGCCGTGTATTAATACTGTAGTCAACTATTTTATGGATTGATAGCAAGGATTCTAGCAGATTCTCTTTTGTTTTTAGTCATTTAGGTAAATAATGATAATTCTGTTACCTCTTCAAACTTTTGTATTTGTTTCTTCTCTTAAATTGTATATTTATGATATATTTCTGATGATTTAAATTTGCTAGAAATATATTCTATTTTATTTGAGTTTAGATTGAACAAAGACACCTTTATTTTTTAATTCCCTCATTAATTGCCTTCAGGTTCTCAAATTAATTTTTCATTTTAGATATGCAGATACTATCCCTCACTAAAAATGATATCAATGATTTTTCTAGCTATTTTTAAAATGAATATTCCTTGAATTTATTAGTTTTACTCTTATTTGTGATTATTCAGAAATTTCACATTTTCTTTACTAGTTTCTTAATTATGATTTATTAGATTATTTTGTTGATATTATCATTTCTTATTTTGAATGTTTCAGTTAGCTATTACTCCATTTCATAACTTTTCTTTGAAGTTTGTTCTTTATGTAGTATTTTCAATACTTTTGGTTTTGAATTATTTTCTCATCTGAGAGCAATTTAAAAAGATTTTAATCTTTCAATTTTAATTGAAGTATGTAAAGATTTAAAATTTTTTTATAATATTGGTGTTAGTTACTAGTTTTATTTCATGTGGATAAAACAAGTAAGTGAAAATTCATACACTTTTGAAATATATTCAGATTTTTATGATCAAATATGAATTTCTTAAAAAGTTTGATGTTATTTGGAAAGAAGGCACAGTTCCTGTGTAGTGATTACTATGTATCAATTAGATTTACTCTATTAATTTTGTTATTTTCACATTTTTACTTATTTTGGTCCATTTGATTATTTATGAGTTGGAATTAATATCCATTATTAATGCATGTTGTGTAAACATACACTATATATTCCCTTCTATTTGTTAAAGCTCTTCTTTAGAAATCTTTAAGCTATGTCATTTAGTAGGTGAATATTCACAACTATTGTACTTTCCTATGGATTTTAGCATTTGTCATTATACATGTATTTTGATTCTTAAATAATTAATATTTCTTCACTATGAATTCGATTTTGTCTAATATTTTAGCCCCGAGATAATCTTGTATTTTCGTATACATAATACAATGTTTATCCTTTTACTTTCAACCACTGTGACATCTGGTTTTAGAAACATCCTTTCTGGTTACAATATAGTTGAATTTTTATTTATGATTCAATTAAAAATCTTTTCATTAGTGCAAATAACCTAAATGCCTCTCAACAGATGGCTGGATAAAGAAGCTGTGGTATATATACTCAATGGAACTCTATGTAGTCATTAAAAAAGATAAAATAGTACCTTTGCAACAACCTGGATATAACTGGAGGGACTCATGCTAAGTGAAATAAGCCAGAAAGAAAAAGAGAAGTACAGGATGGATTCACTCATATGTGGAATATAAAGAAACAAAACAGTCAAAACACAATTAAGATTCACAGGATGCCAGACTGTGGTTATGAGGAAGGTGGGAGTGAAGAGGGAATAAAGGAATTAAGGAGTTAATAAGGTGTTGATGGAAGGCACTAGAAATCTGATGGTGGGTGTGGTATGAAATGCACACAGATTGAGAGGGGAATTCAATATCCTAAAAATCATATAGCTAGGTAAAGAAAATAAATAATAAAATAATTAAAAATCTTTTCATAGGTGAGTTTATCACATTTTATTTTACTACATGTTTGTTTGAATTCTGACATTGTATTTTAAATCTGATGTATAATTTCCTTGTGTCTTTTTGCTTTTACTACATTGTCTGAATTTACTATGCTTTGTTTTTATGCATTTTCTTAAATTTATTTCTCTTTTGATCTTTGATCATTTGTTTTACTTTGTTTTTATACATAAATTTTCTCTTAAAAATTAAAATATTTATCATCTTTTTTACAGCTTCTCAAATTTATCTTTGTAAGTGTAATCTTATTAATGTTTAATCATATTTTTAGATACATTGTTATGACTTTGCACTATGAGTGACTAATAAATATACTTCCAATTTTTCCTTCCAATCCCCCTGAATTGGTTTGCTATATAATTATACTTAGTTCTTCTGGTAGGTTGTTTTGTTTTTTTTCATACTCTTAAGTGATACTCTGAATTCTGCTGTAGGTAATATCACAAACAATTGCAATTAAAAAACAAGTACATAACAATTAGAATTGCTGGATATAATATTTAATCTTTAAATTCAAAAGCATGAGAAAATAAAGCTACAAAAAGGGTAAGTACAGTAGTCATTGGAAGCTGCTCTGGAAACATTTAATTTGCTTCATCCTAGAACTTGGACCCTAATGGGCCATTATCTACTTAGGGAATTAGAGACTAAGAAGGAAGTAGTAGTTCAGAGACTTCTGCATGAATCAAAAACCTTCCATAAAATAACCTTCTATGTTACATAATCATATTACACTATTAGTTATTGTTTCTTAATTAATAATGCATTAATTAATTGATAGAGTGAAACATAGCAAACAGCAGAGGAAAGTAGGAAATATATAGTTAGCTATTTTAGATTTGGTACTAGGTAGAAGGTTTTGAGAAAACATTTCCTTGAAAATTCAAAACCACATAGATTTGGGGACTGATTTCAAAGAATTCAATGACCTGAAAAAATCCGGAGGTAAGAATTTATTTGAATTGATTCTGGCTAGGTAAAGTCCAGGTGATTATCAGAAGCAAAAATAAATTATATCAAAAGGAAAACACTTTAAACTTCAGTTTCAAATTAATTCTTACAGCAAAAATTCAGGAGCAAGTTCTGAATGAATAATTATTATGCTGAGGGAATAAACCATCATGAGCAAGAGTCAATATAACGAAACAACAACAACAAAACCGTATTATATTTGACACACCAAGACTACAGGATTAGAGATTATTACATGCAGGATATAGAATAGAAATGTTTAAAATGCTTACAAGAACTATAAGATCTTTTAAATACAACCAAGAATCAAAGACTCTGAAAAATGACAAGGTCAAAAAGAAACACCAAAGATCTTTTAGGAATCAAATTGGAAACTCAGTGGATGCCTAACAGCTGATTCAACACAGTGAAGGGAAAATTGGTGAGCATGGAGGATGAAGCAAGGAGATCCAATACAGAACTAATTAGTTTTTTTCACAGAGATTCTAGTTAGGGAAAGGCAATATTCAAAATGACATTGGCTAAGAATTTTACAAAACTATGAAAACACAACTCCTTCAATTCACAACCCCAGTGAAACTCAAATAAGATAAAGGAAGAAAGAAAAAAAGAAAAAGAAAAGAACCCACCTAAATATGCAATAAAACTGCAATTGCCAAAGACAGAGGGAGGTTCTAAAAAGGAGCTAGAGAGCGAAAGGCATAGATAATTTAAAATGAGTGACAATTTGATTGGAACCATCAAAAGATGGGATATCTTCAAATGCTAACAGAAAATAACTGTCAACCTAGAGTTGTATAACCCAAATTCCAATGTGATAATCTTCCAATGTGAAATTAACTCTGTTCTCAGAGCACGATGGTGGAGTAGCTGCTGGATTACTGCCCTCCAAGGCACGCACACCACATACCCCTGGGTTCGCGTCTCAGGCCCAGGGAGAACAACCAGCGTGAACAACTAAATGAAAGAGAATAGTATTCGCTCCTCTCCCTTCCTGCCTGCTTCCTACTGCCTTCATTCTTGCCTGCATCTTCCCTATAAAAGAAAAACATAAGAAATCCACTGTTCTCAGAAACTAAAAGATATCTAATTTGAAAGAAGAACGTAAAGACAAAGAAAAATGCTTCCCAAAGAAGGACCGAGATGCAAGAAAGAATGCTAAGACACTGATAAAAATGTAGGTAGGTATGTCTTTGAAACAATAATGCCTGGCTGTTGTGATAAAAATGGAATTCTTTTCATAGAGCATTTTAGGAGATATCCCACTTTATGAAACACACGCAAGGGAAGATAGTTAATCCATTCCAGGCAAGGTGCCAGTCTTTTTTGCTGGTGTGGTTAATGAACACAGGTCCCCACCCATCCCCTCAATTTCAACAAAACTTTGTTCTCCACTTGCTATGAAAAACTCATTTTTATGGATAAAATGATGAGTTATTCACTGGTCTGAAGATCTAGTAATAATTTGTTGAACTATGAATGTCATCGGTATGACTTTTAAACAACTAGGAGCCATAGACATACCATAACTATGAGAACCAGTCTCTTAAATCTTGATATATTAATATTAAAAAACAAGATGAGAACAGGGCAAAGAATATAGTATCAAAATCATATCATCACTGAAGTTTTAATTCCTTAACTACCATGATGAGATTCCAAGTGTCCCTGTGTTTTTTTTAAAATGAGAAAAATCATTATGATGCCATCATGAGATCATTTCTAACCCAGTGGTGCCAGTCATTACTACCATTTGATATACAGTAATGCCTTTCAGCTGTAGCTTAGTAATAATATTAAGTCTGAATTTTCTTGCAAAAGCAATTTATTCATGTCACCACTTACCAGTGTAAGCTTGTTTATGGCTTTTTAAATAGGATCTGTTTCACCATTTGGTTCTTTCTTCAGCACATTTTTGTTTTTGTAAAACACATACATTTCTGCCAGTGCACTCATCATTGATGACAGAGTATAAAAACTGAATTAGAATATAAAGTTACTTCCCAAAGAATTTACATATGATGACCATATTTATAAAGAGGAAAGGAAGGCACATTGTAAAATAAAAGTGCTCACTATTCTATAAAAATTCTAAATTTGGTATCAAAGACCCCCAGAGACTTCTTTTTGCTCATGTCTGCCTCCAGTTCTAAAAGTTGAAATAGCATTACTTAGGTTGATGAATGCTAATGATCATGTGAACTGTTTTTATAGTAAGAAAAAACTATCTCTTGAAAGGGAAAAATAGATAAAATAATCTTAAGTTCTTTATCTTGGTTGTGGTGGTGAGTCTATACATGTGATATAGTAATATAGAACTACATGTACATCCATTTTTATACTAACCTTCATTTCCAGGTTTTGATACTAGTAATTTAAGTGCTATAGTTACTTACCAAAGACATAAACAATGGGGGAAACTATATAGAGTACACAGGATGTCTCTATATTATCTGTGCAACTTGCTATGTATTTTTAATCATTACTAAATAAAAAGTTTTTTAAGAATCTATTTCCTTACCTCAATTTCAAAAAGGATATTTCTCTGACTCTAGGGAAAATGCAGGGCAATCTTGACTTTCTGTTCTCCATTTTGAGGGTTTACCACCCACTCAGAGAGTCCCATTTTCCTTCACAATGCTGACAGTGGTAAGAAGGAATTTCACAACTGAGCTCACAGATACAAATCGCAGAGCCCATATGTGTTTCAACAAAGCAGATATTGACAACTTGTGATTGGGGCGTGCCCTGGTAACTCAGCCTTTAAGCCTGTGACTCTGGCATAGTCCACGTAAAGCCCAAGGACCCAAGCTTGTGACCCAAAGCAGCTTGTGTACGTGTGTGTGTGTGGGGGGGGGAGGGACACACAACCAAATTAATGAATGACTGAGTATGCTTCTTTCTCTTCTCCCTTTCTGCCAACCTGCTGACGTGACTTCATTCCTACCTGCTTCGTTCCTCTTTAAAAAAGAAAAAGAAAACTTGTGAAAAGAATACCTTCAGGGGTTAAAATAATTCCAACTCAAATCATTTATATTACCTGTCAGGTGCATCCTTGCCACAATTAAATAGCCATACCTGTTACTACCCATTAAATCATTAAATCTTCATGTATGTAATCTCACATAATCTCTTAACTCACATTAGGTCTGTTAAAAATACACTTAATTACACTTGACCACAGGCTCAGTCATCACATGCCTTGGCCAAAGATTCAGCATTCATTTCATCTCTAATCTCCAAAACCCATTTGAGTTGCTAGATAAAATCTCTTCTTAGAGAATTCACAGAGAGGGAAGCTTGATATGCCAATACAATAAAATTATTTATTTTCCATGTGCAGGGCATTGAATTATGTATTTTACAAGGAACATCTCAACAAATTTCAAAGAATACCTATGAAATAAATACTGCAATTTGTTTTACCTCTTTGACAGAGGGGAAAACTGAGGCTTAATGAAGCTAGAATCCTCGCTGAGGCAAGTAGAAGGCATGGGATTTGAACCCAGGAATCCTAAATTCATAGTTCTGTTTTGAAAGATTTTGCTATTCTGGTCATCATCCAGACATCATGGATGTAACAAAGCAATGTCTTCTTCTTGTATCATCAAGGTGTAGATACCATCCAGATCCAGGTTTCCATTGTTCAAATTTTTTTACTGATATTAATTATAAGTATTGTCATTTAGATATTATTTATTAATATCAATATGCCTATGTTTTATATGTATGAATGAATTGTGTTCTTGTTTATGAACAAGATTAAAAGATTTCTTAAACCATAGAACCTCTTGAGAATTGCAATAGTAAATTACAAAAAAACTGCACAGGCGCATGCAAAAGGTTGAAACTAGATCACTACCTAACACTATACACAATAATTAATTAAAAATGGGCTAAAGGTTGTGATGTAAGGCCTAAAACCATAAAATACATAGATAAAACAGAGGCAAAACACTCTTAGATACTGAACTAAGAGATGTCTTTGGAAACTCAACTCCAATGTCAAGGGAAACAAATCCAGAATAAAGAAATGGGATTACATCAAACTAAAAAGCATCTGTAGAGTGAAAGAAACCTTCATCAAAACAAAAAGACATCATACCGAATGGAAGAAAATATTTGCACATCATAGATCAAGACAGGGGTTAATACCCCCAAATATATAAAGCACTAATAAAACTCAACAACAGAAAAGCAATAATCCTTTTTAAAAATGGGTAGAAAATCTTAAAACTTACTTTTCCAAAGAAGACATACAGATGGCCAACAGGCGCATGAAGAGGTGTTCTACCTCTCTGGTTACTAGGGAAATCTAAATAAAAACAACAATGAGATATCACTTCACACCTGTAAGAATGGCTATTATCTGAAAGACTGAAACAAAAGTGTTGGTAAGGATTAGGACAAAAGGGAATGCTTATACACTGTTGGTGGGAGTGCAAAATGGTGCAAACATTATGGAAAGCAGTATGGAGATTCCTCAAAAAACTGAGAATAGAAATTCCATATGATCCACTTATTTCTCTATGGGCATTTACCCTAAAAGCACACCATTAATTTGCAGAGATATATGAACCTCCATGTTTATTGCAGCATTATTTACAATAGCCATGAGCTGGAAACAACTTAAGTGTCCATCAGCAGATGAATGGATAAAGAAAATATGGTATACATACACAATGGAATATGACTCAGCTATCAAGAACGCATGAAATTCTGCCATTTGCAGCAACATAGATGGACCTCGAGTGATTTAAGTCAGAAAGTGAAAGACAGGCAGCATATGGTATTACTTATATATACTTATACATTACTTATATAGAGATTTGATCCCTTTCTCTTAAAAAATTATGTACTATGAATCTCTAGGATGAGAGTATATACATATCTCAAGCATATTTGACCAGGTAGCCTTCCTTCACCTGCCCCAGGTCACAGTCTTCACATTTTTGGACAATGACTTCCATAGAACTCTGTTAGAGAAATCATATTCTCCTTCTATGCATGATGATGGTTTTGTTTTCTTCTCTCAGAATGTCTTGACTTTGTGTCATTGCTGCATCTGACCCATTATCCCCCTGCATTCCATGTATCCTTTCAATTTTTATTTCTTTTAATTTCTCATGACTTCTTCCTCTCTAGTGAGGAATATCTCTTTCTAATTCTCGTCTTTGACAAGAAAAGGTTTGACTCCATAGCTTCACTTCTATGTCTGCACCTTGCTTCTAGCTGGTCTAGAAAGCAGATCTGCTCTCACAACTGTAACTTGGACTTCTTTTGACTATTTTTTTATTACTTTAGGACTAAGGGCTTCTTGTTTTTGTTATTTTTTGAAAAACAGAGATCCTAAACTTTTCTAAAGCAGCCTATATGTTATCTTACTTGTATTAACATCAGAGAGCTGAATAACTTATGGAAAGTTAACAGATCCTTTATTTAGGTGATGACTAGTGCATTTGCTTACATTAGAAACTTACACACTAAACTTGATATTTTCCTGTGGAACACACAATATTAAATGCTGTAGAAAGTAAGATAAAATGATGGCTGAGAAAACTTTTATACCAATAAATCAGGTGCCTATACTTAGTCACATTAATGAAGAAGTACTGCATTAAACACATCGTTCCCCAGCTACAGGACCAAAAAGAAACACTTGTCATTGCCTTATATTTAAAGCCAACCAAAAAAGAAGGCATGTCATTTGGGAAACTTTAAAAAACATCAAGTTTACTATAATACGCATATTATTTTATATTAAAAATCATTCCATTGTATTAACAGAAGTATAATAGTCTTTTTTATTTCCACTTTGAACTCCACTTATTTTAAGAGTAAGGAAGAAAAACTAACAGTGAGAATTACTAACAGCAGATTGAGTCTAAAGATAATATGAAGAAAATATAGACTTAATTATGAGTAGAAACATACTTCAATGTATGTATAGAGCAAATATTGGGATACATTAGAAAACTTAAATTTTATAATATTTCAGTATTAATTCAAATAAATTATAATACATCTAAAATTTTTGCTTACTTCTTTTTTTCTAACCCAGGTCTGTAGGCTTCACATGGCCTCTGCCACCTTAGCCATCTCTTCCACACAGGTGTATCAACAAATATTTTTTAAATTGACTTACATTATAAAATTTGTGGTGAAAGAAATAATCAGGATAAAATGCACAGTTAATTTTGCAACTTTTTGTTGATAATCATAAACTATGAAAGTAAAAATTAGAATATTCTGCTATTATAATTAAGATTTTGAAAAGAAAGCTTCCTTAGAAGATTTTTATTAGAATCTGAATGACATATCTGTTTCCTAATATTTTATTTATTTTAAAACAGTTTTTTCCTTGAACTGAGTCAACTTTAATCACACTACTATTTCCTCATTTGCTATTCTCATAAGGCTTTCCCAGTTTTGAATGACTGCAGGTGACTTGTGTATGGAAAATGTTTTAGAGGGTCATGAACAGAAATAATGAGCGCTAATTCAGGGAGAAAACAATGGAGTTTCATACTTATAAACACAGAGAGAAAACATATTTTATTAGAATGCAAAATAGGCATGAAACTCCCATTCAGGTTAATTCTTCCTGCCAACAATATCTTATTATTTTACCTATTATTTAAATTGATCTTCTCCTATTTTCCCAATACCAAAATTGAAATATAATTCATTCCTTTGCTTTCCAATAAAAAGTGACTCATAGAAAACATGCAGATATAAATCAGTTTTGACTTTACTCAATTCCAGGTAGATAAATATAGGACATCAGTTAAATATGATTTTCAAATAAAAAAGTATTATTTTTGTTTGATTACACCCCAGATATTGGAAGGGACACATTTACATTAACAATAATCCATTGCTTATGTGAAATTCAGCTTCAACTAGGCAAGCATGTTGTATTTTTATTTGCTAAAATTGGTCCTATTTAAACATAAAAAAGTAGAACTCTTGTTACATAAAAATTCAGATACACAAAAATTGATTTTATATACAAGATTCTACATATCGTGTATATAATACTTGGGTCCAAAAGAGCAGGATACTTGAGCTATTTCTAATTGGGTCAAGAATGATAGTAGGATTCTGGAAAGCAACAAGACATTGCTTCAATCAGGTTGCAGTAATTAATAAAAGTTAAGCACCGTCATTCTAATTTAAATTAGCATGCCTTAGAAAACTAGTACACAATTTGGCAAGATCCAAGCCAATTATTTAAAAAGAGCAGGTGTAATTGAGCATGCTGTCTTGTCATCTTGTCATTCTGAGAGAAGAAGATTCTGCCATTGAGGAAGTGTGACTGTGCCAGAAGCATTTGCTGAAACGCTACTTTGTGTGCTCTCTGGGAAGGAGGGGATTGTCAGAGGGTGGGTTGGGTTTGCAAACGCAGGAATGTGGCCCTTTAGGTAAATCAGTATTAGGAGGTATTCTGGCCATAGCTTCAAAGTAACACTTCACTTGATGAAACTATCAAAAGCAAATGAATGTCAGAACAAGGAAGTAAAGCAGAGAAGACACATTCTTTGTTTAGAGGATAAACAGGATTAAAAAAAAAAAAATACAGTAGGTATCAATGCCTGGCAAATTAATCGTAATTATTTGACAGATGTTCTTGTTAAATGTACCATTTCCCCTTTTTGTTTTTTATGGCTTTTTAACCTTAACTTTCTTTAACTATACGATATTTATAAACTTAAGCTATTTGACTTGTCTGCAGCATTAATTTTGACTGATTTCTTTGTTGATTTCTTAGCAAAAACACAACTTGAAAAGATACCTATACTTCAAAATCAAAGAGTTTCAATTGACTTCTAGAATTTTAAAGGAATGAACTGTCAGCCATCAGAATTGTGCACTCTGAACTTTAGGCAAACTGAAGATGAAGTTAGTATATCTGCCTCCATCTAACAGAATTTAAAATGCTTCCCTGGAGTTACTATCTGTATTATATATTTTCAAGGAGCATTAAATGACAGATTCTCCAAATATTTCTCTAACTGGAGTACTTGAAAAAATTATTTAGCACAACATAGCCCTTAAATACGCTCCAAATACAAAACTAAAAATTTCACAGTATGGGTTGATCCCCAAAATATTGACAATAGGGTCAGTTTTGTTCAACATTTTCACTTGCCCTGAGTAAACTAAGTCCTTAAAGAATTTACAGCTCTTGACATGGGATCTTTTGGGGGCTTCAGCTGAACATAGAAGGTTACTCCTTTTTTCTTCAAAGCTATTCTAATTCAAATTCTTCATTCACTGAAATAGCATGAAAGGAACCTCCAGGCAATAGTAAAGATTTTTTTCCCCCTTTCAAGACAACAGGCATTTGCTAAGTTTCAGGGAAGCACCTGTATTAATTGTATTTCCTGCTCATGTGTTGCTTTTGTTTACAATAAAAGAATTCATCTCAGGTGAGTTAACCTTGCTTTTTAGAGAGGGCACCTGCAGTTATCTTGGTGCGGATTGTAAATCAAAACATGTTGAGCCTTTAAAGAGAGAAATAAAGAGGTGCTGACAAGAGGGGATGCCAGTAGGATTAGGTGACTTTCTCACCACTTGTATTATCGGGGCGAGAACAACTGAGTCACATTAAATTACAGGGGGGAGAGAGTCCCAGAAATTCCACAGATGGGAGGCTGACTGGCATCTTCAGTAAGCCTGGGAAGATGAGGGGTCTGTGAGGTCTGAAAAGACAACTCCCTCCTTAGCCTCAGGCTTCTATAATTGACCAAGATTTTTCAGCTTGTGATTTGATCCAGCCATAGAGGCATTTGCTCCCAACTGAGACCAAGGCTGGAGTGAATAAGAATTAGGTGACTCACTGGTATGTACAATATATGCATTCACATCTATTAAGATAAATGACACGTCGCTCACTTTAAGCACAGGCAGCTGGAGATTGTCATATTCTGAAAATGACAACTGTTATTTATTTATTGAGAATATTTATACAGGTTCTTCCTGGGCATGGAGAATGTATTTTTCAGCAGCACTATGACACTGCATTGTCACGTGTCTAGAACAGAATGTAGAAAACCATTAACACCAGCAGAGACACAGTGCATGCAGTGGGGCAGCAATCTGTAGGAGCTTAGAGGTAGATGGTTGAATGTAGCTGGTTTCTAAGGGAGGCCCAAGTCATTACCCTAACAGGGTTTCAGAATACTCTGAGGAAAAAAGAATTGTGTTTTTTGGACACAGTATGGTTTTGTTAACTGCCAAGGACCAGTTTGGGGACATCATTAATTTGGTCCAAGAGTTCATATTATACAACTCAGGGGGCATATTGGTCAGCTGGAGAAGGAGGAATGTCTACAATTAGAATCCGAGGCAGCATTTCTCATCTCTTTTCCACTCATCATGGTCCTCAAATCTGTAGAGGAGGCTTTTCTTTGCTCTCTCTATAATTTTCTCACTATTAAAAGAGACGTGCTTTTTTAAAATGGTCTTTTCCTAAGTATGGGCCCTGGTTTACACAGCTCATTCCTAAGTCCCACCCCAATTGGTGATGGGTGTTTCCCATGCCAAAGATTAAGAATCATTATCTTGGAAGGATAGAGTGAGGTTATGTAAACTAATGTGGTTTGAGCATCCTATACTCTAAATGATTCACATTGCATTTACAATAATAAATATTGCTTGATGGCAACGCTAATGCACTTTAACTGCATAACTCTTAAGTATATAGAGGGTTATTCTTTCCTAATTATGCATATAGGTGTGAAGGGATGTATCTATCTATCTATATACATATATACATACATACATATATATATTCACTAGAAAATTCAATTAACCGTTAAACATTTCTCTTCCAGTACTTGGAACTTTTTTTTTTTTGTATGTTGATCTATTTCCCAATCACAGGGATGGGATTTGTAGATTCCAGTGTGCTGTATAGAAGACTGATCTGTCTCCCATTACTCTAGGAAATTCTGGGGAGAAATTCTTCTTAGAAGAAGAAATGAAGTTTTAAATAAACACTGAGCTGCATACATAACTTTAAATTTCAGGCCCTTGTCTTATGGGAGGAACTAAAGAAACCCAAAGTTGACATGATATGAGTTTTTTTCTATTAAAATATTACTTTCTTATTACCAAAATAAAAGATGGCATCAGGGGGAAAATGTTTAATGATACAAATAAGTGTTCCCTTTAATTCAAATTTTACAATTGTATATGCTCAAGGATAATTACTGTCAACATCCTGGTACGTACATATCTACATGTGTAGATAAGGAGTGTTTTTAAAAGCAAAACTGGGATTTCACTATTCATATTGATTTGTATCCTCTTTGAGTCATGCAATATATTTTTTACCAATGTTCATATTGGTAAGTATATACTTTCATGGGACATTTTTATATTTTTCATTGTCTGTGGTGAGAATGTATAATAACCACACCTGATTTTTAAATATTTAGGTTATTTTCTATTCTACTATTTTATAACCAGAAATACTGTTACTCAAACAGAATTCGCCATGTGGTCTATCTTTTGTGTAACTCTTTACAGCTGCAACAACCAACTGCCAGCTATTAGAAGTAGGTTTTAAATAAGGTGCTGGATCCTGACACCAGGATGAAAGGTGGACAGTCCCCAAGGGTCATTCCTTCTCATGTCCCTGCCTCCCAAACTAGACCTTCTTCCCATTCCATATTCTCTGAGAATTTTGGAGAAATGAGAGAATTCTGTACCCACACAAACACCCTCCCACCAAAAAAAAAGAAGTTAGGTTGATGCTTCTGTTTCCACATTTAAATTTAAAACTAAGAGTCATATATTTAACTATATATTACAATAAGCAGAGATGCACAGAATGAGGCACTCGACCTATTCCCAATAGCACATTAAGCCACACTTAGAGACTTCTCAGAGGTCCAAAGATAGATGTTTTTCATGACTAATGAAGCATCAGCTTCATAGCTTCTCATCTGTATGCATACCATACAAACATTTTGCTTTAAAATTTAAAAAATTATTCTGACATGAAAAAATAAATTTGGAAAACTGTTCAATAAAGCAAGGAAACAGGTATCTACAGTGTCCTCTTGATTTTAATGTTTATAAAGAACAGCATTTTTGTCATCTGTAAATGTATTTAAAAGCTAAAAGAAAATTCAGGAAAAAACAAAACATGAAGTTAAAAGCAATGAAGATTAGTGATAAAATCAACAGAAATTACTTTGATACAGAGAAGCAATGTAAACAATGCAATTAAAAGATAACTTCCAGTTTAAAAGAGAAACAGTACTTGATGAAGAGATGTTGTTACACTGGTGTCATTTAGAACAAGCTCGCTAAAGAGTATATTTCAATTTAACAACGTACTTAACATTAGTTACTGCAAAATAAAACTTTAGAAGATACACTGAAAGATTATAATTCATGCATGAAAAAGTTTAATAAACATTTTACTAAACTTAAGAACCCTAAAAAACCATGCCATCACTGATAGCAAGATACGAAGCTGAAAGAAATTTTCTCAAACTATAGTTTTTCTTTTTTTTTTTTAAAGAGAAGAAGGAAAAGAGGGAGGAAGGAGGGAAGGAGAAAAAAGAAGCATTTTTTAAAAAAATGTTTTCCTTCTCCCCTCTGAGTCCAATCCATCACAAATCCCAGGTCTTTGGGCTTTACATGGTTCACATCCTGTGGTCCACACTTCAGTCACCTGAGCCACAGGGGTGTGCTCTATAAAGCACCTTTCTAATCAGTGTAGTTAAAGGAAAGACTGAATTTCCTTTTCCTCTATAAAAATTATAAATCCACTTTCATATGATGAGGCAATCAAGACTGCTGCTCCTTCCTTCCAAAGTAAAAGAAAAACCTGAATCTTCCATTTTTTGTTAGAGAACTTTCCCCCTTGCCCCACCCAATTATAGAAACTTCAGACCCTACATAACCTGGGTTCAACCCTGACATACATGAAACTCATAAAGATCAATTGCATCAATATTTATTTATGCCAAGAAGGAGTTCTTGTCCACCTTAGAGGTGTGTAGCTCTGTTGACAATCAAGGGATGGAGAAAGCTTTCCCAGGAATGGAGGGGGAAACGGGGTGGGGGAAGGCATTGGGAAAAGACCCTGCAGAAAACATGCACAGGACACAGTGGACTTGAGAAACTCTTTGAAACAGGTAAAGTAACTTTCCTAAGCAGTATGTTAGGTCCCTAAGTGGTGCTTAAACATATCACAAAGGTAGCAGATGAAGGATCAGATTGCCAAGGAACAACTTGCTTGTAAAACCCAAAGAGCAGTGGTTGATCTGATAACTTGAGGATTCATAATAGCTCAACACAAATAAACCACTTGTAAATGCCCCTGGGCTGGCCTGCCTCACAACCCTTTTCACATGGCAGTAATATATGGCCAGCAATTACCATAATGAGCCACCAGAAGGCATCTATTTGTTAGCCCTGGAAAAGCTTGCATCTGGCTTTTAGGTGTGAAGCTAGGAGAGGCAAATGACAAGGAGTATTTGAATATACATTTCCTCGGGCAGCTACTTATTTGAACAGCTGCTTATGGGGCACACAGCAACATTAGAGTCGGTCCAAGTAGGGAGGCTGTGAGCATCTTGATTTCTCTCTCTTTTTTTTTTTCTTTGAAGTACAGGACCAGCCTATTTTCTCCCTGGGTAATAATTTCTCCAAATTAAAAGTGGTTATCCGACTTAAAACCTGTGACAAGTCTATTGTGTTGACCTCTACAGCTGGGAGAGGGTGGAGGTTGCCAGGGAAATGGGCTCTAGAAATGAAACATGGAACAGACTCAGAAGTCACGTGCCAAATTGTTTGGTTTTAGATTAAGTTTCATAGGAAAAATGATCCAGAGCTTTCTTTCTCTCCTTTTTTTTTTTGTCTTTGTCAAAACAAAGAATGTATAACAAAGGCAACATTTTTAGCCATCTGCTGAAAATACAAAAATATTTTCATCAAAATAACAAATTAGTGGTTTGTTGTGTCAGCTTGTACATTTAATAATTCCAATGATAAGCACTCCCAGGCATCAGCTAGAAGTAAGTTTACCATCTGAAGAAAAGAAAGGAATATGGGAACGTAAGAAATGAGCTTAAACATGACACGAGCTGACATAGTAACTGGAGACGGGGAAATATTGGGGGGAGGGGAAGTAATATAGAAGTAAATGTCAAGGAAGGTCTGAATCTTTGTAGATGTGTTAACTAGGACTCAAACATGTGTTCTCCTTTACCACTGGGCACAACGGTCATAGGCAGGGCTGTTTAGCTCCCTGGCATTGATGTTTTTGAAAAGGTTTTAGAAATGCTGTGAATTTATTCAGCTATGAGGAGCATTATGTGAAATAATTTTTTTTTAAAACACTCACAAACATAAAACAAAGGTCACAGGTATTTCTTACAGACCCAAAGTTTACCTTACATAAAGAGATTTATATGGAACCTGGAAGAGGCATATCAGAGTTTTGCCTTGACATTCATGAATCACTAAGTGGTTCTAAATGCTTCTAAGAAGATTATCAAGTAGTTGTGTTTTCTGAAGCTTCCTGATCTCTCCTTTTACCTAGGGGTCAAACTGTAGGCATTTGGTAGCTTAAACTTGAGATATTAACAAGACATAAGATGGCAGAGCCTACAGATCAGTAATATAGATTTTCCCCTATAGATTAATCTGCTTGTAATTTTCTTTTGGACCGTTGTATTTTATTATATAATGAAAAAAAATTTAAATATGTGATATGGCCACATGGTTTAAGGATCTAATAGTGTCATATAAAAACTGTCTACAATAAAATATCTCTTCACTGCTTGTCCCAATCAACCACTCTTCCTGCACTAAGTAACCACTGCTACTAGTTTTGTGTGTGTCCTTTCTTTCTTTTTTTTTCTCTATCCAAGTAAATACATGTATATATATATATCTATATATATATATATATCTCCCGTCTACTTTCATGCAAGTCAATATACTCTGCACTTTATCTTACCCTTTCACTTAATATTATATCATGAATTTCCTCATCCATCTTTATAGTTGCATAATATTTCATTGTTGAAATGGATCATAATTTATTTGATACAAACTAGCATTTTAAAGTTCTTGTCATTCTGTGAAACACTATAAAATATGATGTGGCAAGCTACATGCATTTTCATTTATATTAAACTTTGAGTTAAACGTTTATTTGCCTGTGGCCAGAATTTTTAAGACTTCAGAAAATACAGTGGATTTGTGGAGTCATGGATTGTCTGAAAGAATAACTTAATTGATGAGTTTCAGTTAGATAAAATGAATGGAGTTAGAAAAGACTCAATGGAAAACATTTAAGATGCTATTCCTTTTCAGTAAGATTTCGTCTTCTTAGGTTGCTTATATTCTATGAGGTGTTTGTCATGTCCACCTTATATTCTTTAACTATTATATAAACATCCAGATTTACTTTGATTTTTTTCCAAACATGAGAACAGCTGCCCTACAGGGCTTTGTCTCTTAGACTACAGAACTAGTGTTTCCTTAAGGTCTTTCTACCTCTCTGATCCTACTTTTACATTTAATTAAGGTAATCCTTCAATCTACATCCTCTTCCAGACCCCATTCTCCTTTCTTTCGAAGTTGTTATCCATGTTCCACCTGAAGCAGGATATCATATTGCAGTTTTGGTCCTAAGCTCATTAAAGAAGAATGCATCTGGCATTTCTCTGGGAGGAAAATGGGCTTTCAAGTCCTAATTGGAAAGATCTGAAGAGTGTAGAACTGCGATGTCTCTTTGACCATGGGCCCCAGACCACTGAGTTTATATGCTCATGGTGTGGAAAATGTAAGGAAGGTCTATGGTCTTGGGTGCAGTTGCTGTTTGTCTATTAAATAGTTTTTTTCTTTTAAACCTCTATCCTGATATTGGCAAAACTGTGCAGTCATGTGCAGTCTTTCATTAAAACTAATATGATTTGTCTCTCTTTAAGGATATTATGAGAGATTTATGGAGTATTGGAAAAGTTCAAACAGAAATACAACCAATTGTGAAGCTGTGCCAACAGAGAGGGAGGACAACGGAGAAGGAAGGAAGGAAAGAAAGGAGAGAGAGAGAGGAAAGGAGAAAGGAAAGAGAAGGAGAAATCTCTTGAAACTGAGGTTCTTGCCTCCTAACAAGATGGAAGATTTATGGTTTATCAGGAGTAGAAAGCTAAAGACTACTCACTTGGTTTTACCTAAAGGTAAAAGTTAATGAGTAATGTTTTTCTCTTTTTTAAAAAATGTAGGTATTGGTGACTCAGAGTCTTTTAATTGCAGAAATTGAAAGAACAGAAAACTAGTAATAAAAAAAAAGCAAACAAAAACACAAGAGAATAGTTATTTCCTACATGTAACACACAAATATATACACATACATATATATATATATACATGTGTGTATATATGTGTATGTATATATATATATACATATATACACCTAAATACATACGGTCACTCCAACATTTCCTTATGTTCAAACTCCTGTTTGCTCTCACCTTACCTCCAAGGATATGCAATAAATAATTGCTAATGTTACTAATAACAGGTGATAGTATTTCCTCACTTGGTTCTGCACATGACATAATATCACCTTTGTAAGTAGTTTAAGTATTATCTTTCTTGCAATGCTTCCTTTCCAGGCCCTCTTTTAAAAAATGACATGTATTTTGCTCTTACAAGGCTTTAAAAGAGGACCAGCAGATTCCCTTCCTGCCCTTCTGACCCACACCCATCTTGGGGTCAGCCTCCTGACCTGTCTTTATATAGTCACCAGAAAATAGGTGCCAGATCCCTTTCTCTTAGTTTAAACTCTGGCTCTGCATGTATTTATTTTCACCTGTTGAGAATGCAGTTCCACTAAAGTATTGAACCAAACATACAGATCCCCTCTGAAATAATCATGAAAGGATTTATTTCCCTAAGAACTTGTTAGCTTATCTAAACATCTGCTACTCAAAAGTGATTACTTGGGAATTTCCAGGTCACACAGAAACATGCAAGTCTATAGCTACTGAACTCATTTAGACAAAAACCAGTAACCGAACATTTTGAGGTAAAGTAGACAATATTTTAAAAATTAGTCTATGTTTAAAGAACTCAAAGACTGTGAATTTATATTCTTTAAAATATCATTCCTGCCTTTGTTTTATTTTAATCAATTTATATAATTAACTTTTTATTGAAGTCTTAGGTATCATATAAACAGAAACTACGGAAATTTTTGAAAGTAAGAATCAAAGATTAACTCTCATGCACTAATAATAACAATATTTAAATAAGAAAGAGAAATGCAAATTTTTTCCAATATTTTAGAGAGAAGTGTTTGAGGAAAGACTTCAAAATCTAGTAAAAACTTATGGTATGGACAATAGGTCAAATAAAAATATTTTTAAAATAATATATTCATTAAAGTAAGGGTGATGTTGAAAATGTTTTAAGAGAAGAGGAGAAAACAAGTGCCCTTGAATGGTTTTAGCAAACATTTGGGTTGGGGGAAGAAAAGGAAGCAATCATCAATTGGATACTTAGTATATATCAAGCATTTGACTCTTATTATCCTATTTCATCATCAAACATATAAGATGCCATTTAACAATAAGGAATCTGCAACTCAGCAATTGAGCAAAGTACCCAAGGTAAGTGGCAGAGCCAGGATTTCAATTCAGACTGTTTGCTTGGGAGCTTATATGCCATGTCATCTGTTTTATAACATTACTGTAAAATATGACTTAAAGTCCAAGTGATTTCCTCTTGTGATGTAAGTACTCTAGCTCCTGATGCTTAGCTCCAGTCTCTACTACTCAAGGAAGTAGATAAGCAGATATCAGAGTGGTTACATAACATTCTTCCTGTATTTCTCCATCTGTCTTTTGTCTCCAGTGTTGTTCTCTGAATGGAGCAAGTTTAGGGAGAGAGAAATGGAAGAAAGAAGTGGAGAGAAAAACCAGGAATATGTCTAGAAAAAAAATTCTCCATATAATAAGATTTTTGTAGTATCTGCTTTTGACAGTTTGGAATAAAAGATGTGATTGTACAGACTGGGTAGACGAGGAACATTTGGGAGATAGGAATGGAGGGGTTACATTGATTCTTGTAACCAGAGGTCACCAATATGCTTGGTTGATTGGTTATTTTATTTAACCTACACATGTTATTTAACCTACATGTTTATACCAACATTTAAAAATGTGTTCTACAAAATGCAAATAAAAACAACAACGAGGTATTATTTCACACTTGTGAAGATGGCCTATGTTGAAAAGACAAGAAATCACAAGTGTTTGTAAGAGTGAGGAGAAAAAGGAACACTGGTACATTGTGAGAATGTAAATTGGTACAGCCACTTTGGAAAATTGTATAGAAGTTCCTTTAAAAGTTGAAAATAGAAATACCATATGATACAGTAATTCTACTTCAAGGTATCTCTCTGAAGAATATGAAAACACTAATTCAAAAAGATATATGTACTTCTGTGTTCATTGCAGCACTATTTATAATAGCCAAGAAATGAAAACACCCTACATGTCCATCAACAGATGACTCACTAAGATAATATATCAAAATATTACTCAACTGTTAAAAAAAAAAGTGAAACTGCCATTTGTGATAACATAGATGGAACTAAATGAAATTAGGCTAAGTTAAATGAATTGAATGAAGAAAGACAAATACCAGAGGAGTTCACTTGTATGTGGAATATAAAGAAACAAAGCAAATTAAGTGACAAAAACAAAACAAAACAAAACTAACTCTTGGACTTGACAACAGACCTGAGGTTACCAGAGGGGAATTGGGTAGAGAATAGGAACAAAGAATAGTAGGGGTCCAGTGGACAGTGGTAGAGGGTTATTAAAAATTTGGTGGTGGGTGTGGTATGTTTTCATATATTTGTTAAGAATGAACCTACATATGTAAAACTTTGTTTTGTAAATCTAAGTTACCTAAATAAAAAAAAAATCATCCCACAAATATCTATTATGTGTATGTCTGATACTATTTTAGGAGCTTAGAAGTTATTAAGAAAACAAAAAGATAAAGCTGCTCTCTCAGGACTTATATTCCAGCAGGGAAAGACAAACAATAAATGATGAACATAATAAATGATCAATGTATAGTATCTTAGGAAGTGAAAACTAAAAGGAAAAAAGAAAATTAGGGTAACTGAGATTTAGAAGAAAGATGGGGTTGTTTTGTGGAGGACTAGTTGAAAAAATGACATTTGAACAAACACTTGCAGGATGTGACAGTTTACTATAAGACCAGGAGGCTGAAGGAATGTTCCACGCTGAGGGAATCAATCAGCTAAGTCTCTAAGGTGGGAGCATATGTGCTTGTTTGAAGGATAGCAAGGAGGCCAGTGGACCTAGAGTGGTGTAAGCAAGTGAAAAATAGTAAGAAACAAAGTGAGAGAATTAACAAAGGGCTTGTTGGTGTGTGGAATTACAAGTTTTTGAAGTTTACTTGATTAAAATGATTTGATAAGAGAAATGACATAACTTAATTTGAAATGATTTTATTTGAAAATAGTTCTTGATTTCTGTGCTAAGATTAAACTGTAGACAGGAGGTAAGGATAGATTCAGAAAGAGCAGTTTGAAGAGACCTCTTGAAATAGTTCAAATGAGAAATGATACTGGTTAGGAAGGTACCGGTCAAAAGTTTAAAAAAATATCATCTGAATACCAGACAAATAGGCAATTCAATAAAAAATTGGGAAGAAGAATTAGAGAGAAATTTTTCTGAAGAGGAAATACAGATGGCCAACAGGCACATGAAATGATGTCCTACTCACTGGCTCTCAGGAAAATGTAAATCAAAACAATAATGAGATATCACCTCACACCTTATCCAAAAGTCTCAGAAACAACGAATGTTGGCAAGGATGTGGAGAAAAGGGAAATTTTGCATTGTTGGTGGGAGTGCGAATTGGTGTAACCCCTATGGAAAACAGTATGAAGACTCCTTAAAAAGTTGAATATGGAAATTACATATGATCTTGCGGGCCCCACTTCCGGGTGTTACCCAAAAGATAGGAAAACACAAAGAAAGCCACAGAGACCTATGCACTCCCGTGTTTATTGCAGCCCCATTCACAATAGCTAAGAACTGGAAACTATGTAAGTGCCCTGTCAGATGAATAAAGAAAATGTGGTATATATACACAACGGAATACTGCACAGCCCTTAGAAAAGATGAAATCTTGTCATTTGAATCAACATGGATGGAATTAGAGGGGATCATAACAAAGGAAATAAGTCAAAAGAAGAAAGATAGATACCAGATAATTTCACTCATAGGTAGAATGTCAATATATAAAAGGAAAATACCCAAAGAATAGATGAAACAAAACCAAGCCTTGGATACCTGCAATAGAACTGAGGTACCAACAGGAGTGGGATGCGGGGAAGGGCAAGTGGTGGTGGAGCCCACTGGACAATGGTGAGGAGCACTTGTTGATTTGGTAGAGGGCAGGGTGTGTTGATATATATCAGGATTAGGGAAATTGCACATATGGGGAACCTATAATAAGAATTAATTTTAATGTGTAAAATAAAAGTTATTTCAAAAAATAATTTACCTCCCTCCCACAAAAAAAAAAATCATCTGAGTGAAAATATTTGGAAGGATAAAGCAACAAGATTGTTATTAGCCTATTAGATTGGATATAGAGAGAGTTTAAAATTACTCTAAGGTACCAAATGTAGGTGAGGATATGTAGAAACTGGAACACTTATGTACAATTGGTGTGGATGTAAAGTAGTTTAACTGCATAAGTACAAATAGAATTACCACATGATCCAATGATTTTACTGCTATATACCCAAAGTAATTGAAAGCAGGGTCTCAAAGAGATATTTGTATATTCATGGTCAAAGAAGATATTCACAATAGCCAACCTAACTGTCCACCAATGGAAGAATGAAGAGGCAAAATGTGAAGTCCTTTAGGTTGGATGTCATTGGTAAAAGGCGGTATTTCTATTATGAGCCTAAATGGTGCTACAAAAGAGAAAATAGAAAGAAAAAAGAAGGACTCAAAACTCAAATGTAAGGAAATTTGGAAAAAGGAAAATATTTTTAAATTATTTAGATTTCTATATCCCCTTGAAAAGGAGATGAATGTGACAACTCTGTAGTCACATTACTGCATGTTGTCAGTCAGCTGGGAGTTGAATAATTGTTGAGCATTCTCTAGCCTCTCCTCGCTGAGAAGATCTGCTGTCCCTCTAATCAACATCTCCAGCAGTCTGATTTTACTTACATCAACAGCTTTGACTCCGAGGGCATTTGGATTTGCCAATCCCGGTGAAGACCAAGGCATACCAATGATATTAACATTTCTACCTTTCACCTGATGGTAATAACCCCAACCTTGAACCTATCTAGATTTTACAAGATTGTGCTTGGAAATACAGCCAATATCTTCATTAGAAAATATGTAACCTGCTAGTAAATCTAAGTCTGACATTCTTGCCTGAGAAATAAGGAGAAAGATGGCATTGAGAACAATAAACAAGTAATTCATTATTGAGAATTCCAAGCTTTCCCCTAGAAACTCCAAGTACAACCTCAATCTTGGTCAGCTTTGAAGGAGCAGTAACAATTTCAGAAATAATAAAAGGCAGAGTCGTGTACAGGTAGAGAGAAGTCAAAGGAATCAAGTGCAGAATACATTGAGGAAAATAAAAATGAGGTATTCAATTAAATCTGAAAGGTTGAGACCCTAGGCATCAAGGTGATTATTTTGCCTTCATAGAAGAAGAAAAGCATGTTATTAATTGGAAAATTAAAAATAATAAGTTTAGTTTCTAACACGACAATTTACTTGGAAGGTGGCTCCAGGTACTGAGTGAATAGGAAATTGCAAATGAGCCATAACTTGGAAGAAATATGCTTGGCTGTCAGGTTTCAAACAAGAAATGCTTCTCTCCTTTGATATTTCAAATAGTCACCCTTACACTGGACTTCTATGTTCATTGGTTTTAAAGACAATGTTAAGAAACCTGTAAGTGAGAGCATGGTTGGTCAGTCAATAAATATACTAAATGGACACTATGTGGTCTGTAGATTGGTTGAAAAGAAATTGAGAAATCACTGTTAAGGTTTACTATCATTCTCAATATTGACCCATGGAGTAGTAGTAAATGTTGAAAGAGAATGTGGCAGGGTCTTCCTCTAGTTTAAATATTACCATCTGATCTTTGAAAGAGAAGTGGTTACTGAAATCTGGACATCTCCCTGCCCTTACTGTTTCTCCCTGAGAAAATGCCATCTTGCCAATGCATGCACAAAAAAAGGTGTTTAATATTTTCTGGTACCAGATCCCTTTATTTTCTCCATCCCTTCCTTTTATTTTGCTTGCTACTCCTGTCTTCATTAGAAACTCATATCTTGAATAAGTTGGTAAATCGTTCCTATAGCAACAGTCACTGAGTGAAATCTCTACCAGCATCTCTTCCCTCCCTCCAAATCCATTTCTATGTATTAGCTGTTGTTTATTTTTATATTTTCAGTGTTTTACATGACCATGTTTGGGCAGGTAGAGATATTTTAAAACTCATTCATTAAATTTATCTTTCTCACACTCAATTTCTTACACTCACACTGAAAATTTATCAGATAGTTTTTTGTTAACATAGAGAAGCCTCAGACCTATTCAAGAACCACTAATTTTGTAGTATAAGATTGTCGCACTTGACAATAAAATTTTAAAATGTTCTTTTTTAGACTTTAGCATTTTAATTTTGATTAAGAAGTATTCAATAGAAGACCAGTGGGTTTAAAAACCAACACACAAGAAATACTCATTTCACTTAGCAAAGAAGTAAAGCATCAGGAGGGTGTCCCACATGAATACACACATGAGAAAGACACCAGGACTAGTCTACTGACTGTCCTACAATCACTGCCACCAACAATGGGAGTAGCTACCTCTGGAAGGATTCTCAAAGATCATTAAAATATTCTTTCTGTAGCTATGATGGCATACAATAGAAACATGAGAACTTTTCACGCTTTCCACGTCTCTCTGATCTTTGTCTAGAATAGTATGTCTTATGTTGACTTTGGGAAGACAGTTCATCAGCATCTACAGGTTGATACCCTCTAATGTCCCCAATGTACTTTTATGTTACATTATGGATTTACCATTTATAAATGTAGCAGTTATAGCTGTTTATATCCATTGCCAAGTCCTGGTTTAAAGAGTTCTACAGGTTTTATACGTATTCCGACAGTTGCATTTAAATCAATATACATCAAAGTTCATCCAGTGTAGTAGTTAATATAAACTCTGGTGCCAGACTGATTAGAAAGAAATCCCAGCTTTGCCACTGTGAAAGCTTAGCCAATTACTTATCTTCCACATGTGAAATGTGGAAAATGATTGTTCTTTTCTTAAAATATTGTCACAGGATTAAATAAATTAACATATTAAATTATATATTCATTAATATACTGGTTCTAATATAATCCCTTTCGATATCTACCACCATGTTATAATCCTAATATAAAATAAAATTAGCCCAGTTTAGATGACCATCAGTTCCTCTGGTCATCCTGGTTAGTTGTTTGTTTTTGAAGGAAAGGTGCAGGCAGGAATGAAGGCAGTAGTAGGCAAGTAGGCATGAAGAGGGAGGAGAATGAAGAACTTCATTTATTTATTGTTTCATTTAGTTGTTCACACTGGTTGTTCCTTCCAGACCCAGGACTCCAACCCAGGGGTACATGGCCTGCATCCTTTGGAGGCGATTGGCCTAACCACTGTTCTACCAGGGCACATCACCCTGGTTAGTTTTCAATTTTCAGTTATATATTGTCATTTATGAGGTACAGTGACCAGAATTAAGTTAAAATAAAATATGCTGTTTTGATTAATTTTCCAAAATAAATATTTACCAGGAAAAGCGTGGATAGTTAATTTTATGTGTCAACCTGACTAGACCAAGGAATGCCCAGATCGCTGGTTAAACAATATTTCTGGGTATGTCCAAGAGGGCATTTTCAGAAGAGATTAGATTTAAATTGGGGGACTAGAATAAAACACGAGGCTTGGTGGGCATCAGCATCATCTAAGCAGTGGAAGGCCTGACAAGAATAAAAAGGCAGAGAGAGCCTGGATTTGCTCTCTGCTTGACTGTTGAGCTGGAACACTAATCTTCCTGTTCTTTGTGCACCTTGTTCTCAGGCCTTCAGATGTGGACTGAATCTACATCATCACCCTTCTGGCTCAAAGACCCCTTTGGATTTTATCACTGGCTTTTCTAGGTCTCCAGTTTGTAGATCTCAGCCACCATATTTGTGTGAACCAATACCTTATACAAATCTCTTTATAGATAGATAAGTGGATAGTCATATAAATACTTCCTAATTATTCTGTTTTTCTAGAGAACCCTGACTAGTACAAAAACCAACAACAAAAAGCAAAAATAAAATCATATAGAGGCCTAAATTTGTAGATTATAATCTGTTGACACAAAAGTAAACCTACTTTCACACTGTGGGTTCAAGAGCAATGCTTGGGGAACTAGCCAGTGTTTTCCCTCCAACCTCAACAAGGAAGAGTTTAATGCTAAACAAAGTCTTTCTAAATATAGGCCAAAGTACATTTGAATCAAGACTGCTTCGAGTTAGGTAAACTATTTACTCTTTTCCAGAATCTGTTTCCGAGCATCTTCACCAATTGAATTGATTTGCAATGAGTTTTATGTAATAAAGACAGAACGGGAGAATTTTTTCTTTCTTGAAATATATTCCTACTGATATCTAGGGTTTCCCTGATTGCAATAAATAGAGACTTACTCAAGCCAACTTAAAGTAAATTAGATTTATATAGGATACAAGAGCCAAAAAAAGAGGTGGATTGTAAACAATGCTCAGTCTCTAATTAGCTATGACCAGAAAGATCGTGGTTCATCTTATTAAAAGTAGCTGAGTCTACCAAAGCAAGACTTGTGGAGGTCCTTTCTAAAGAGTGGGCACTCTAATCATGTCACCTGAACTGACGTTATACCTTTTTGGTAAGAAGAAGGTCCCCATCCAAAGGCAACAGGCTAGAATGGAAGACGTAGAAAGAATGGAGAGAAAATTGTGATACAGCCATTAGAGAAATATTTATTTTCCACATACATTTTCCATCTCTTGGATAGAAATGCATAATTAAAATAATGTGAAACATTTCTTTCACTACATTGAAGTTGAAGAGTAACCCCTGAGCATAAGGCAGGTTGCATTCAACAACTCTGGATGTTCTCCTGGTTCAGACCTGATACTTAGAAATCATTATCTTATAGGCACATTTGTACCATTTTCCCATAATGTGTTATCATCTTACATCAGTCTGTAGACTTGGAGCTTATTTGCCATTTTTCTGCCCACTCATATAGCCAGGTTATTTCCTTTTACAATTTATTCTTATTGCCTTGATATATCACTATATAGAAAGCTTTGCAGAAAATTCTATTCCAGCAGGCATTTTTTCAGATCACTTATAACAGTATTAAGTAAGATTGATCCACTACTAATTTTGGGTATTTACACATTTCTATACAAAAATTATTTTCTCCCTCAGTCCCTCTTCCTCTTTCATCTCCTGTGAGCATATATTTTTTCAAGTAACTATTATATGCCAGAAATTATTCAGACTGCTTAAGATCCTCAATGAATCAAACATATAAAGATCTTGACTTCCACAAAGCTTATTATTAACTTTTAAAGCTAGCCATAACAAATATATGTCTATATATTATAGACATATATACATAAACACAGACATACATATATACATATATTTGTATGTGTGTGCATATATATATATATATATATATATATATCTCATTACTACATGATAGGCACTGTTCGTCCCTTAGCTTCACAATTTGAGTTAGTTCTTCAATGCTTAAAGTATCTATTTCAGATTGGAAGAGAATTGCTATCATGTGTATGCATGTGTGTGTGCTAAGGAAAGGTACAGGTAGGAATGAAGGCAAGCAGAGGTAGGCAGGAAGAGAGAAGAAGTGCTTTATTTATTTTATTTAGTTGTCCATCTTGGTTATTCCTGCTGGCCCCACGATGTGAACCCAGGACCTTGGGCTCTATGCAGACTGTGCCCCGCCCCTACTCCACCAGGGTGCACCCATTCTTATGTTTTATGTTTCATTTTGAAGAGCTAGAATAATGCATTTGCAAAAAGGAGAAAATGTTTAGAGTAAAATTATTTCACTTAACAAACAGTTGTATCTATAAGACATATATAAGATGATAACTGTAGCTCTGCCTATAAGGATTTAATAATTTAATTGAATAAAGTAACAATCAAGTAATAATAGAATCCAGCATCTCTATCTCATATATTTTAACTGCACTACCTTCAGCTGTCCATAGTTGAGCCCATCTTCTAGCAGTGCTGGTAAGGGGGCTCCCTCCTTGTCCCCTGAGTCATTCTCTCCCATTCCTCCGGTAGCCATTGCATTCCTACATAGTGTTCCCAGTGGAATTTTGACCTTGAATTTTTTTTCTGAATCCTGGTTCTACAAAATCTATCTGGTGTTTCAGTCTGCTTCTGAGGCACCTGCAACTTTCATCATTTAGAAAACATTTAATTAAACTTGAATTAGTCACTGATGTCAGGTGCTGGATATACAGAGTAATAACTAAATTGCTTCTGCTCTTGAATGGTATTATCTAATAATGAGATTACCCATAAAAGCCATAAGTGAGCAAGATCCATGCTCTAACAATGGTATGTGTGGGCTGGAAGAGGAAGCTGCTACCATTGTCTGGGAGAGAAGAGGTCATAGGAAAGAATTCACAGAGAATATGTAAGTATGGTCAATACGTGTTTTGTCTTTTGAGAAACAATACCCTGCACCCTTCTTTTTGAGTTTTTTTTCTCCTCCCATTTCAACCATGGGTCAGGTAAGAAAATTCTTCTTTTGATGTGAATTCACCCTCACTCCTGATTAAAGTTGATTAAGCCAGGCCTAGTCATTTGACTCAAGTTGGACCAATTAAAGACCATTTCCTGTAATTGTGAACTTGAGAAAAAAAACTTATTAGTCTCTTTCCATAAATAGAAATCATAACTTATAAGTTCTAGCAGCTTTTTATAATCATGTTTTCTACCATGAGATGGATAATATAGAATAATACAGACAACATAATAAAGCAGATAAGAAATGAGGGCTGGGGGCAGTGTCCTGGCTGTGCTCAAATCTCTGGATTTGTTCTTGAGATTCAGCTCCTTATATCAGTGAGAAGACAGTTTGTTTAAAAATATGAAGTGAATTTCTAATAGTACTTTATGCCATAAACCTTCCAAAAAAACCTCTCATCTTCTTCCAATATAGGATTAGATATTTCTAGAGTCTTGGTCAATGACTCATAATATAGAGGTTTCTAGTTTACAATCCTTTGGGTGTGCTGAGCTAGGGTGATAGGAGATCCTAAAATGTGTACTGTACTGCTGTTGGCTTGAGATTGCTTATCATCTAAGGAGAAAGAGAAAAAAATATAGGTTAAAAAGGACTGGCAAGTCATCTATAGCAATCATATAATTAATCAAAAGCCAAAAGTGAATGATGGAACCCAGAAGTGTTGTTTTATATTCAGAGGAGGAAAAAGAGTTGTTAGTCAAAGGACGATCAAGCGTTATAAAGTGTGACTCTGGAAAATGAGCAGAGTTCAATCATAGAAAGAGAAAAGAAGAGGTCATTGACATGAGTTCAGTGAATGCAGTCTGTTTTCTGTGGATTTTACTTGTTTTTTTCTAATAAGAACTTTTGGGTCAGCCTAACCCAGAAAGCAATTTCAGAATCCCCTGTTTAAATAATTTTATCCCATTTTACTAGTGGGCAACTTTTATCAAGTTCGGAGCTTTTCCATCCAGTGCTAGCTGACCCTAGCTCTATTTTAGTATAAATTACTATCTTGTTTATATTATTGGATCCCTAAGTTGATCAGACCTACTATCTGAAAGTCAATTTATAATTCTTAGGTTTTGCTAGATTTTTTCCAAAAATACATTTCTATGTTGACAGGAAAAAGCTTCTTTCTTTCCTTTTGCCTTTTCCCTCAAGAAAATTAGTACAATCTCTAAACTACTAGGTACAACTGTTATCTTTAAATTATGACTACTCCCAGTAAACATCATTGAAATATTTTTTAGTTGCATGGTATTTTATACTTTATAAAGCAGTTCCAAATATTCTCATAGTAGCTCATCTAGGTTGGCAGGACACAGATTATGTTCCTTTCTTATAATGAGAAAAGAGGCTCAGAGCAATCAATAGACCTGTCTAGACAGTGTACTGGATGACTGTTGCCCTAATTCTGATTGATGAAAATGACAAATTCATATCTTAAAAAATGCCTGGTTCCTGATATGTGCATCCTTGCTGGTTGAGAATACACAAGATGGGCTGCTGAATCTTCCTTTCCCAGGTCAAATTTTGACCTTACCTAACCCAGTCCTTAATCACATTTCTGCCCCCAAACCATGGCACAAATGAACCTCAGAATTAGGAGAAATGTTGGTTACCATCTAGTGAGAGGTACCCAAACCTGGATATAAATCAGAAAACCTGGTTTCATTCAGATAAATTACCTAAGCCAATCTCCGGTCTGTAGAATCAGATTTTCTGGGGTTTGGAGCTTGGGAGATAAGAGTGGGAGGTGGCAAGAGGATATAGTCTTTTTATTTTAAAAACAGAATTATCTTTAAAGAAAAGAAGAGAAACAATGTAACAAAAATATAAATAGCAAAGTAAAATAAACAAACCATAACATCTTTACATAGTTGTGTAGAGAATAAATGTGTTTTATTGGAAAACTGCATTATCTAGAAGAGTAAGATGCTGATTTAATGGGAGTTGTGCCACTCTGAACGTTGTAGAGGCCTGATAGCAATGCACAACAATTCTTGTCTATAGACATACAAATGCTGTCTCTTCCTCTACCCTGTAAAAACAAGTTAGCACATATTTCTGTATTCCTGATCTAAAATATTTCTGTTTATGGATTTCCTTTTGAACCCATAATATTACACACCAAGTACCCTCAGTGATTGTTGAAGAAAATCTACATGTGTTCATTTTTTAGCTGCATAACAGTCAAGATTTCATAGTTTTTGAAAATCAACTTTTACTGTTTTCTTCAGATTAAAGTAAATCTTTACAGGAAATATATATAAATATAATATATATATATATAATAATAATTATAAAAATGTTCCCTGTAGTCTCATTTTGCTCCTCTCCTTTTCACTTCAGAGGCAACTGCTTGTATGAATTTGCCATGCATTTATACTTTTCTAATATATATGTGTTCAAAGATAATATATAGTATTACTAATTTTTAAAACAGAATTAACTCCAAGAGATAGGAACAATCTAAGTGCCCATCAATGAATGAAGAAAATGTGATAAACATATTATATATGTTGCATGCATTATATATAAAATATCTATATAATTAAGTCATAAAAAGACTGAAATCTTGCTATTTTCAACAACATGGATGGACCTTGAGGGCATTATGATAAGCAAAATGTCAGACTGAGAAAGACAAATATACTCAACTCACTGACGTGTGCAACTTAAACAAAAAAAGTCAAGTTCATAGATACAGAGAACACTGGTGGTTGCCAGAGGGGTGGGGGTGGTTGTGAGGGTGAAATAAGTGAAAGGAGTCAAAAGGTAAAAACTCCTAGTAATAAAATAAATCATGGACTATAATGAATAGGATCATGACTATAGTTAATAATACAGTATTACATATTTGAAAGTTGCTAAATCTTAAAAGTTCTCATCACAAGGGAAAAAATTGTATGTAACATATTCTATAGACTGTGGTGATCAATTTACAGTATATACAAACACCGAACCATTATGTTGCACAATGATTACACTTCGGTTTAAAAAACTTAATAGAGCATAATACTTTATGTGACACTCTGCAGCCTTTAAACTCAAAAATAAATGGTTGAGATCTCTTCATGATGATATATGTAATTAATGTCTTTAATGGCTAATGGTACATTGATTGTTCTATATTCTTTGACAGTAATTTGAGAATTAATTTTCTAAAAAACAATGTTTATGCTACTATGTTCCCAGTTTTCTGGTCTCAAGTATTTTAGTTTTTTTATACTACTTTTTTTTTTCTTTACTATAAATAAATTATGTCCATGTTTTCATTCATTTTTGCCTTCTGTTTTCTTCTCATCTTTTTCATACTCTTCCTCTAAAACAGATGCCTAATTATGCTAATTGTTTCTATTAATTTTGTTGTTGTTGAATTACTTTTTAATCATATTAAGTTCTGTTGTTACCTGGATTATCGACTTGATTCTATCTTCTTTCCTTGTTCACACAATGCATATAAATTATGGCCTCAAATTTTGAAAATTACTACTTAGTTGTTCAATTCTTGTATTTTTCATTTGTTTTTGTTTTAATTTCTTGTCAGCCCTGTGAATTCTTAGTTTCTAAATACGTGGGTTAGATTTTTGTTACTATTTTGTGTTAGAGTTCTAATTTAATTCCGTTGTTGTTAATAAATGTGATATATACAAGATAGAGATTCTTTGTGTCATAAGCATTTTAAAAATGTTCCATTTAGTTTTATATATACTTAACACACATCTATGTATATATAAAAAATTCTCTATATAGTGTGTATATGTGTATATATATGTATATATATGTGTGTGCATATATATATATATACACACACCATAGACAAGAGAATAGGCAGCAATTTTTTCTTATTTGCTTGTTATATTTGAGAGAAGTAGTAAAATCCCCCAGTATGGTTACATTTTTCTTTGTAATTTTGTCAGTTTTTCTGGACTATATTGTTAAGTGCATATGAGTTCATGATTATTTTATATTATGGTGCCCTGTTGTTTTTTTTTCATAAAATGGCTTTTATTTAATAAATATTATTAGAGATATTAATGCCTTTTCCTTAAATTCCATTGTCCCAAATATTCTCCACTAGCTTTCTTTTGTTTAATGTTTGATATATCTTTACATAATTTTTACTTTCAACTTGCCTACATCATTTCTTTATAAGTATGACTTTTGTAAATAGAATAGCTTTTGAAAAACACAATCATATAGTTCTTATTTTTAGGTGTATGTAATCCACTATATTCATTACAACTAATCTATTTAGACATACTACTTTAATTTTGCTTTTTAAAATTATTTTGTCTTTTTAATCTCATTTCTTACCTTTTGTAGCATTTGTAAAATATTCTTTTATTTCACTTTTTTCCTAAACTGGTTTTGATGTTGTAGATTGTATTTTCTATCATTTTAGGGGTTACTCTTACATTTTGTAATAATGACCTTAGATATTTAGCATCTCTTTAATCACACTATTCATTAAATAGTCACCTGTTCCATAATCCTCACATTGACGATCTTCCTTGTTACTTTTGTCTAGACCAGGAGTCAGCAGACTGTAGACAATAGGCCAGTTTCTTCCTGCCACCTGTTTTTGCATAGTTCATAAGCTAAGAATGGTTTTCACTTTTTAAAATATCTCTAATCAAAAGAGTAGTCAAGTGCTCCTTGGTGGAGTTGCAGCTAGGTCAGTTGCCTCCAAAAGAACTCAGCCCACCTACCCCCGGGTTCAAGTCTCAGGTCTAGGAAGGAAATAAACAATGTGAACAATTAAACAAAAATAAAAAAATAAGATGTGTCCTTCTCCTCTTTCTTCCTGGCTGCCTATTTGCCTCCCTTCCTGCCTACATCTTTCCTTTAAAAACAAAAATAAAAATTTTTTTTAAAGAATAGTTCATGGCATTACAACTACGTGAAATTCAGATTTCAGTGGACACTGCAGCAAAGTTTGATTGAAATAGCCACCCTCATTTGTTTACATGATACCTATGACAGCTATCCTGGCATAATGGCAATGTTGAATAGTTACAACAGAAATCATATGACCCATAATATTGAAATATTTACTATATAACCATTTATAGTAAAAAAATCAAAACCCTGGCCTCAACATTAAAGTTTCATTTTACTTAAAATTTTTTACCTTAAATATAACCCAAAACTTATGATTGTTTTTCTCTTATCTATTATATATAATAATAAGCAAAACACTTCATTAATCTATGTGGTTCTCATTATTTTTTGCATCATATTGTGTCTCATTCCCTAAAATTTCACTTTTCTTTCTGCTAAAAATAAAGTACATTCTCCTATCAATCAACGCATGACAAATTCTGTTATTTTTTTTATCCTTCTGGAAATAGCCTTAACTAGTTAGTTCAGTTGGATATATAATTTTGTACTATTTTCCCTCAGGACTTTAAAGATAGTTTTCCATTATCTTCAAGTATTTATTGTTCTCATGAGGAATAAGATTTTTTAAATCAAATTATCTTTATTTGTAGCTTTTAACATTCTTTTTACATTTTGTTTACAATAGCTTTTGAGGTTCTTTTCCTAATCCTTAAAGTTTAATATTTCAGCATAATAAATCAAATTGGGAACTTTTTAAACCACTTTAATTTGCTGTGTCCTTTTAATTTGAGGACTCAGATTTTTTCAATGTGAAAACCCTTTCAGTTGTGATATTTCAACTATTGCTTCTTCACCGTACTCTCTTATCTCTCTCTGAGACAGATAGACAGCAACACACACACACACACACACACACACACACACACACAACACAGTAGAAATACTTCAGTGTTTCTGTATCTCTTAATTTATTTTTCTGGTTTTTCATCTTGATATCTCTGTGTCGAATTCTAGATAACTTTATACTATTTTAATTACCTATTCTTTAACTCAGTTTAGTATATAAATTACTCTGATTAGTAAGACATTGGTTCCAATGACAATATTTTTAATTTTAGGTGTTTCTAATTTTTTTACTCATATCAATCTACTTTATTCTCATAATTCTCTCTGATAAAATTATTTTCTATATCTATTTGAGGATCTTAAATATACTTATTTTAAAGTCATCTTGATATTGTTCTATTTACATTTTGCCATATGTGAGTTTATCTGTCTTAAACTTTTAGCTTTGTTGGTTTCACTCTTGATAGTAAATTTCCTAATTGTCTCTGAAATTTTAGTTTACAGGTTTACCTTGAATAGAAAGTGTTTTCATTGTTTTAAGTTCCTTATCTGTGGTCTCACTCTGCTCTGGGTGATTTTCCTGTTAAAATTCCCCATCTCCCTCATCCAGAACCAGGTCTTAAAAATAACTTAGAATGTTCAAACCAAGATCTAGGCTTATATGGTGCACGTTGACACCATGCACAAGACCATCACTGAAGGGAAACCTATTCCACAGAAACATAAACAGAATACCAAATAGAGTGAATACACAGAGAAATATACATGAAATAATGGATCAAATTACAACCCATGGGAAAATATGACTATAACAGATGTATGTAAACTACCTAAGAATGAATTTAGGGTTATAGTGATAAACATACTCATGGAAATCAAGAAAACAATTGAAAAAGAAAAAGAGAATGACAAAAAAGAAACAGAAGAAATGAAGCAAGACATCAAAGAAATGAACAACATGACAGATGAACTAAAGCAGTCATTAGAGGGACTCAAGAACAGGATGGATGAAGCCTCCAAAAGAATAAGTGAGCTAGAAGATGGGGCAGAGGAATGCATTCAAACAACCCAGCAAAGTAAAAAAAGAATGAAAATAAATGAAGACAACATTTGAGACCTATTGGATAACATCAAAAGAAACAACTTTTGCATCATAGGGGTCCTAGAAGAAAAAGAGAGATAAATGGGGGCAGAAAGTGTATTTGAAGAAATAATAGCTGAGAATTTCCCTAACCTGAGGAATGAAGCAAACCTCTAGACTAGGAACCTTACAGAGTTTCAAACAAAAGAAATGAAAGCAGACCTAAACCAAGATAATTTGTCATCAAATGTCAAAAATATGAGATAAAGGAAGACTAGTAAAAGCTGCTAGAGAAAAATGAGTCACATACAAAAGACAGTCAAAAGATTTCTCAACTGAAACTCTACAGGCCAGAAGGGAATAGCATAATATATTCAAAGTGCTGAAGCAAAAGGATTTTCAACATAGGATACTAAATCCTGTGAAGTTATCATTTAGAAATGAAGGAATGATTAAAAAAAACTTTTCAGATAGGCAAAAGTTAAAGCAATTCATCACCACAAAACCAGCTCTACAAAAAATACTGAAGGATGCTCTATAAAGTATAAATAAATCCCACTTAAAAAGAGTAAGACAACAACATATAAAAAGTGAGGAGGAGGCGAGAATAAAAATATGAATGGTTACAATGAATGTAGGACAAATCTGCTTTCAAGTAAAAATAGAAAATAATCATAGCATTCTTAAAGCTAACCTCAAAACATCTTCAGGGAAATATCAAAAAAGAAAACTAAAAGGGAAACCAATAAAAACATAACTACACTCAACATATCTAATACAAGAAAGAGAAGAGCAAAGGCACTGTCTGGAATAACACAGAAGACAAATTACAAAATGACAATAAACAACTACATGTCAATAATCACCCTAATGTTAACGGATCAAATTCACCAATCAAATGGCACATATTGGCAGAATGGCTTAAAAATCATAATCCAACATTCTGCTGCATTCAGGAAACTCACCTTCTTTCAGAAAATAAACAAAGGCACTAAAGTCGATGGTTGGAAGACAATCCTACAGTCAAATGTCAAACGAAAAAGAGCAGGAACGGCCATACTTATACTGAATAAAACAGACTTTCAATTAAAAAGTATAATGAAAGACAGATAGATATTACACAATGATTAAGGGGACAATATATCAAGAAGACATAATGCTTATTAACACATATGTGCAAAATGAAGGAACATCAAATATATTAAGTTTTATTTGAACTGACAAAAGACATCAGCACAATATTAGTACAAGACTTCAACACTCGACTTAAAACAATGGACAGATCAACCAGGCAGAAAATTAACAGGGAAACAGCAGCTTTAAATGACCATTTGGAACAATTAGATTTAAAAGACACATACCAAACACTTCTTCCAAAGACTACAGTTCACTTTCTTCTCAAGTGAGCATGGAATACTCTCAAGGATAGATCATATGTTGGGACACAAAACATGTCTTAACAAATTTACAAAGAATGAAATCATACCAAGCATCTTCTCTGACCACAGTGGTTTAAAACTAGAAATTAACCACAAAAAGAAAACTTGATGACCCAAAATTAATTGGTGACTAAACAGTGTACTTCTGAATGACTCTTGGGTAAAAGAGGAAATGAAAAAGGAAAAAAAAAATACTTAGAGACAAGTGAGAATGAAGACATGAGCTACTAGAATCTATGGGATGCAGCAAGAACAGTACTGAGGGAAGTCGATCACAATCCAGGCCTACTTAAGAAACAAGAAAAATCACAAATAAGCAATCTAACCCTACATTTAAAACAACTAGACAAAGAAGAACAATTAAAACCAAAAATCAGTAGAGGAAAGGAAATAATCAAAATTTGGGATGAAATACAAAAATTAAAAGACTCCAGAATATCAATGAAGCCAAAAGTTGGTTCTTAAAAAAAAGTTAAAAATGGACACATAATTGGCTAGTCTCTAAAAAGAAAAAAGAGAAAAAACTCTTATAACTAGAACAAGAAATGAAAGGGAGAAGTTACTACAGACACCAGAGAAATAAAAAAACTCATGAGACTACTATGAACAGTTCTATGCAGACAAAATGTACAACCAGAGAACATAGACAGATTTTTAGAAAAATACAGTCTACCAAGACTGAACCTGGAAAAATTGGAAAACCTGAACAGAAAAACCACATGTAAAGTAATTGAAGAAGTAATAATAATAAAAAAAAAATCTCCCTAAAAAATAATAGCACAGGACCGGATGGCTTTTCTAATGATTTTAACCAAACCTTCAGAGAGAATAAATACCTATTTATTCTCAAACTCTTCCAAAATATTGAATAACAGGGAACACTCCCAAATACCTTCTATGAGGCTAACATCACACTAATACCAAAAACTGATAGACACAACAGCAAGAAAATTACAGACCAATAGCTCTAATGAACATACATGCAAAAATTCTCAACAAAATATTAACAAACCAGCAAAGCATCCAACAATGCATCCAACATATCTTCTATCATTATCAAGTGGGATTTATCCCAGGGATGCAAGGATTGTTTAACATATATTAATCTAATAAGATAATATACCATATCAACAAGAGTAAGGAGAAACCACATGGTCATTTCAATAGACACAGAGAAAGCTATTGACAAGGCCCAACATCCATTTATGATTAAAAGAAAATCCTGCATAAAATGGAGCTAGAAGGTACATACCTCAACCTAATAAAGACTGTAGATAATAAACCCACAGCCAACATCATAGTCAATGATGAAAAATTGAAAGCATTTTCTCTAAGGTCGGGAACATGGCAAGGTTGTCCAATCTCTCCACTGTTATTTAACATCATACTGGCGACCTTAGCAGAGCAATTAGGCAAGAAAAAGAAATAAAAGGAATCTAAATTGGAAAGGAGGAAGTAAACTATCATTATTTGTAGATGGCATGATTACATATATTGAAAACACAGAATCTCTGTCAAAAAACTACTAGAACTCATTGATGAATACAGTAAATTGGTAGGCAACAAAATCAATGCATAAAACCCTGTTGTATTTTTATATGCAAACAACATGATAACAGAAAACAAAATCAAGAAAACCACACCATTTAAAACAGAAGTTAAAAGAATCAAATATCTTGGAATATACCTAATAAAGGAGGTAAAATGCCTGTATGATGAAAATTATAAGTCCATCTTAAAGTAAATAGAGAAGGATACAAAGAGATAGAAACTATCCCCTGCTCATGGTTGGGAAGAATCAACAGTGCTAAAGCAATATCCAGATTTAATGCAATCCCCATTAAAATCTTTGGACTTATTTCCAGGAAATAGAACAAAAAAATCTTAAATTTGTATGAAACAATGAAAGACTCTGACTGGACAAAGGAATTACGAGTAAAAAAGAGCAAATCCAGAGGGATTACACTCCCAGACATTGAGCTATACTACAAAATAATAGTGATCAAAACAGTGTGGTACTAGAAAAATAATAGATGCACAGATCAGTGGAACAGAAGTGATTCCCAGAAGCTGACTAACACTCTTGCAGTCAGTTAATCTATAGAAAGGCGTCAAAATCATACAAAGGAAAAAAGAAAATCTCTTCAATAAATGGTGATGGAAAAACTGAACAGCTACATGCAAAAGAATGAAACTAGACTGCTCTCTCTCTAACACCACTCAAGAAAATTAACCCAAAATGGACTAGAGACTTGGACTTAAGACTAGAAGCCATAAAATTCTTAGAAGACAACATAGGAAAGATATTCCATGACATCAACTTTAGAGAGGCCTTTGGGGACTCAACTCCAGCATGAAGGAAAACAAAACGAAAAATAAATAACTGGGACTAGATCAAACTAAAAAGCTTCTTCACAGTGAAAGAAAACATCACCAAAACAAAATGACAACCTACTAACTGCATTCCATATATCGGAGAAGGCCTTAAGAATTCATAACACTCAATAATAGAAAAACAGGCAATCCAATTAAAAAAAAGGGAAGAGGAATTAGAGACATTTTTCTCAAGAGGATATACAGATGATCAACAGGCACATGAAGAGATGGTTACTGTCTCTGGATATCAGGGAAACGCAAATCAAAATAACAATGAGGTGTCACCTTATATATGAGACTGGTTATTATCCAGAAGTCTGGAAACAACAAATGCTGGTGAAAATGTGGAGAAAAGGGAACATTTTTACACTGTTGGTAGGAGTACAAATTGGTGTAATCCCTATGGAAAACAGGATTGGGATTCCTCAAAAAGTGAAAATGGAAATCTCATATGATCCTGCCATCCAGCTTTTGGATGTGCACCAAAAAGATACAAAAACACTAGTTCACAGAGATTATGCACCTCATGATCCCATGTTTATTGCTGCCCTAGTCACAACAGCAAAGAACTGGAAACTGCCTAAGTATCCAACATCCGGTGAATGGATAAAGAAGATGTGGTGTATACACACACACACACACACACACACACACACACACACACACACAAAATGAAATACTACAAGGCCTTAGAAGAGATGAAATTCTGTCACTTGAATCAGCATGGACGAATCTAGGAGGGATTATGCTAAGTGAAATAATTCAAAAGAAGAAAGATAGATACCAAATGATCTCATTCATAGGTGGAATGTAAATAGACAAAACAAAGGAACATATGAAACAAAATTAACCCTGGGACACTTGCAAATAAACTGAGGTTACCAATAGGGAATGGGATTGGGGGAGGGGATGGGTAAGTGGTGGCAGCCAACTGGAATAAGTGAAGAACACTTGGTGATTTGGTGCAGAGCCGAGTGTGTTGACATATATCTGAGGAACAGGGAAACTGCACATGTGGGGAACTACAATATGAGGTTATTTTAATTTTAAAACAGAGTAAATTCTAAATAAAATTCTAAAAAATAAAATTCTATAAATTCAATAAAATTCTAAAAAAAAAACCAAAAAACCTAGAAGCCCAGTTTTGATATGGACTGTGACTATCAAGATCTATTCACTCAGCTGAAGGAAGTTCTTTCCAGATCCTTAACTTCAGATGACATTTTCTGTTTCTTCTTGCCATAGCTTCCACTTTAGTTGAGCTATAGCTAAAGACAGTAGTTTACCTTTTCAGCCTTTCTTTCTTGGGTAGGAAAACCATGATTAGTCCCTAGTTTTGGGCAATGAGTCCGGCTTAGCTCTCTCATCAAACCTAGGGACATTTGAGTTCTCTCTAATCACATAGCTACAGAATTCTGCCTGCTGCTGTCTCCTGCACACAGACTCAGTAATGTACTTCGGTTTAACTTACAGTGTTAGGTTTCTGTTCCATTTCTATTTAAGATGCTCATCTTGTCTTTTACAGAAATATATGGCATATACATAATTGCTCTGTTTGGAGAGCAAGAGAATTTAAAGTGTAAGGTCAGAATTTTGATGGACCCTTTGATATCACAAGAAGTAAGCCAGGAAAGTGTTGAAATCAAACCAACTGGGAAGTTTGGCACTGGAGTCCATTCCATAACTCAGGGGCAGACAGTCTGCTATCTTTGTTGTGTCTGTTGATGTTTTCTTATCTTTATGAGAAAAGGAAATATTCCAGTCTTCCAGTAAAGGTCTTTGGATTAAACTCTCAAAAGGAAACGAGCCTCACCTAATAAACTCACCAGAACATAAAAGGACATGGAAGAGAATAATAAAACTAATGTGCTAATCAGTTCAATAAATGCCCGAAGCAGGACTTAAATCAAATAAAAGGCAGGAAAGCATGTCTTATTTCAGAGCTTTGAGACACACCGTGATGACAAAATATTTCTTTGTCTTTGACCAGTAAGCGGTGGGAAAGCCATTAATATCATTATAAAACCAATTCATATTACTGTGTTGGAAACATAATGCATGTGGCATTTTCAAGGGGAGCAAGTAATATTTATACATTTATGAAATTCCAAAATATAGAATTCCATCCTCAGTGTGCCCTTTATGGAATACAAGTACTTTTAGGTTCGTACCAGTTCTTGACCTCTCCAGTCTGCCACATCAGTTCCAGTTCAGTGGGAAAGAGTCTTTGTTGCACCTTTTCTCCAGGAAACATTAAAATCTATCATCTTTCAGTGCTAGCAGAGAGAAGCATGAGCCCACTGAGGGGTCCCAAGAAGATACAACTGGTGGAGCATGTAACCCCACTGTCATTGTGTCTCCCATCAACTCTGCCCATGGACAGGAATTACAGAGTGAGATTCAAGAGGGCTTTTGAATCCAGACAAATCCAGAATATGAGTCATTCTACAGGCTCTGGGTTAAATCAATGCCATGGAAACTGGGTCAGAGATAGCACTTTTCTGGATTATAAGAGACTTACGGGAACAATAACCAAATATAATATAATACATGGTTCTTTATTGGACCCTCTTGGAACAAACAAGCTTTCAAATACCTTTAGAGAACAATTAGGGAATTTTGAATATAAGCTCTACATTAGACGATATTAAGGAAGTAGTGTTGATTTTGGTAGGCACAATCATTGTATTATGGTTCTATAGATGGATATCCTTATTTTTGTTGGTGATGTTTATAAAGTATTGAGTAGTGGTACCACTTTCCTCCCATAACAAACTGACACAAACCTGATGACTTAAAACAACATAATTGTATTCTCTCATGAAGCCAGAAGTCTGAAATCAATGTTAGTTTCACTGTGTTCTCTCTGATGACCCTAAGGGAGAATCCATGCTTTCTTCTTTCAGTTTCTGGTGCTGCAGGCACTCCTTGGCTTGGAGCTACATAACATTTATCTGCCACCCATCATTTCCTTATCTGTGTATGCCTTCTTCTCCACTGTCTACATCAAACCTCCTTCTACTTTTCTTTTATAAAGATACTTTCATTTGGTATAGATTCCTCTGGAATAAACCAAGATGACTATCTCATTTTAAGATTCTTAAGTTAATTACATTTGCAGAGACCCTTTTCCTAAATAAAGTAATATTCAAAAATTTTGTGTTACCATATAAGGTAATATTCACAGGTTATGAGGATTAGGATATGGACACACTTTTGGGAGTCACCATTCAACTATCATAAATTCATTTTAAAATGAATCAATAAATAAATGTGGATGAACTAAAATGAATCAATAAAATAAATGTGGATGAACTAAAATGAAAGGGTAATAAAAATTGATAAATCTAAGTGGTAGATATATAGGAGTTATTGTATTGTTTTTCTAATTTTTGTATGTTTAACATTATATAATGTGGCACATGGCAAATAGAAACACACAACAAATATTAGCTATATTTATTATTATGTAGACTTTTGTGGAATTTTGGCCTAAAGCCTTCACTGCTAAAATATGACTGCCCTTGTTTGAGGGTACAAGGAGGAAAGTTTACTCCTTAGCCTGTTATCTACTACAGAAAAGATTCTTTGCAGGTTTAGAAGTCTCCCTGTTAGCTAATAACACACACACACTCTTATGAAAGAGACAAAGGGGTACTACAATATGTGTGTGTGTGTGTGTGTGTGTGTGTGTGTGTGTGTGTGTGTGTGTGTGTGTGTGTAGTGGGAAGGGATACAGGAAGTAAGGTAGTTCCATAAGGGGCAGAAGATAAGCTTGAGGGATAGATGAGCTAATAACAGAATAGACAGGAAGATTCTCAAACAAGGGTATCTCTAGATTTTTAACAATCTTGTAACAGCCATGGCTCAGCTCTCAACCCTGAGTCATGATGCTGAAGGAGTTACGCAAATTCCCAAGTTACCTATATATCTAGGAAGCTACTTTGAGGCTAAGAGACTTTGACTCAACCTAAATGGAAATATTATTTCTCAGGACTCTACCTGTGCTGAACCACTTAACTAAGATCAAGTCGTTCAGCCTCATGAAAAGATTACTGCTTCTGCAAAGTTGGAGGAGACTCAGAGTGATCAGGAGACTCAGAGTTATCAGGCAACTAGGGAACCTCACTGTTTTAATGGGGAGTAGAGTTGTCCTGCTCAGATGCAGTGCTGTGGCTGCTACCTTCTCCCACATCTCAGGGTGTTAGCACATCTCTAGGCAATTCACACTTCATATTTAGGGTGTCATTTCATTTTTAGATCGAGAGCATGCAGGATTTTACCCCTGTCATTTCTCACTTAGCATCATTTTTCCCTCAACCTCTTGCAGTTTCAACAAACATGTAGAAGACCAGGAATCAAATAAAGAACTACAATAAAAACTTAAAGATAAATCAGCAAAAACAAAAGGGATAAACTGCCAAGGAGACATGTTGCTTCCTAAAAACTCCAGATGATTTTTTGAAACAAATCTTTGGAAACTCTTTCATGTGTTGTCACTTTTTACTTTCAACTAAATAAGTTTAAATAATGAAAAAAAAATAAAATTAAAAAAGAGTTTAGGGTTCAAGCTGCAAAGATGAAATTCTTTATGTAAACAGTGCCATTAGATCTCTAATGTGACAAAGATTATCTGAAGATGTAGTAGGCCTGAGAGACAGCCTTTCTAACAGGATTCCAATGATGTTAATGCTATTGGATCACTGGCCACAGTTGCAGAGTATAGAGTACCTGTTTCCAAAGCTGACTACACTTTGAACTTATATGGAGAGTGTCAAATAAGGCTGATGCTCCAGAGATACTTATTTGTTATTGAGTGTGACCTGGGCATCAGAGTTTCAAAAAGCTCCCCCATGTTTCTAATCTTCAGCAAAGTTTGAGAGCCAGTGGTGTAAAAGTTGTTGATTTTCTTGAGGTCCTGGAGGGACTGACTAAATGCTTCATTCAATACTGACTTTACTGGTTTAATGTCAGAATTTCTGGAGAGATTTTAAAAAATAACATTGCCTAAGACCTACCCCTGGAAGTTCAAATTTAATAGATTTAAAGAAGGCGCCAGACATTACAATGTTTCAAATTTCAGTTGCTTAGTATATACACCCATATTAAGAATCACTTTTGTAGATATTACAAGAAGGAACTAGAAAACATCTTTAATTGTCAAAGAGGAAAAGGCATCACTTACAGGGAAAAGTATGATCGTTATGAACACACATATAGCACAACAACTACTTATTTTGGTATTTTGTAATAATAAACCTAACTTTTTGGTAGATGATGGTGGAAATTAGAGGAATATGAAGCATGGGTTTGGATTAGCACATCTACTTTAACACCCCCTCTCCCTTTAATCTGCTTATTTACAGAGTTAAAAACAGTATAGTGTTTTGTATATAATAGGTATACAAGGTCAATGCTTAATTAATAGCGTATCAGATAAAGGCACTATTATAACATTTCCTTGGGTGGACACCATACTGAAAAAATAAAAGTATGCTAATAATGAGGATACACAACATTATAAAACTATGATGGCAAGACAGACCTGGAAATATTAAATGACATTCGGAGGCTATAAAATTGGGTTCTCATCAGTGTGCACATCCAAACTGCCAGAGTCAGTCAAAGGGACAAACTGTAGCTATGAGATTTGAATAGGCAATATTACAGCTCCTGGCACAAGTACTCTTTGAATACATGTGAAAAAGACATATCCTGGACTTAGTTCTGAAAAATTCACTAGAATTGGTATTGGCAGATTTCCTGTGTAAACCAGTTTGTGATCATGATCATTACATAATAGAGATCATAAATACCAAACTCTAATGAAGAGAAAATTTCTAAACATTTATCATGTCACTACTCAATTCAGGACAGCTAAACCCTCAAAAAAGGTGAATGTCAGGAAAATGTGTAAGAAATCCTGGAGACAACTTAAAAACAATCTCAGTACATATTCCCCAAGTAGGCATGCCTTAGTTGAAAAACCAAAACACCGATACAGAAAAACTCCATTAAAATGTCAAAGTCAATGAAGACAATAGAAGACTTCATGGAAAGACTCCACGAGAAAACAGTAGCTTGATGAAATTAAGGATGAATGCAAAAAGGTATAAATAGAGATGCTCACTGAAGCACTATCTATATGTCAATAACTTGGAAAGAACCTAGATGTCCAACAAAAGGGAATTTGATTTATTTCTCTTGTTGTTATTTACTCTTTCCCTCAGCATTACTGAGGTCTAATTGATACATAAAACTGTATATATTTAGACTGTACAACATGATGTGATTTGATATACATATGCATTAGAAATGATTACCACAGTCATGTTGATTAACACGTTCACCATTTGGTTTATTATATTAGAGAGTATTATACCTTATGCAATCATAAATAATCATCATGTAGCATGGGGAAATATTAATGATGAATTATTGAGTGAAAAGGAGATAGTACAGTATGTACAACATGATCCTAATAGTGTTAATATATAAAAAGGGTTAGAAATACATAAACCAAACTATTAATATTTAATAAATGGGGAGATTATAGGTGATTCTATGTCTCTTCACTGAGGTTTTTCCTTACCTTGTATATTTATTCCATATACATATGTTTTGAAATTAGAAAAATACATTATTTAAAAAACAATGCTAGCTCTGGCATAACCGTGTGAAACTGGCACTGGGGGCACAGTCCACACATAGCCCAAGGAAATGGCATCCCAGAACCTGGGGTAGGGGTACAACTAAACGATTAAGAACGCTTCTTCCTCCTCTCTCTTCCTTTCTGCTTGCCTACCTGCCTTCCTTCCTCTTAAAAAAGAAAATAAAAGAAATTTAAAAAAATAAATAAAAGCAATGCTTACTCAAATTAAGAGAAAAACATGGTAGGTTGAATGTATGTAATAATTAGGAAGTCTAAATAAGAATTCATGCAACATATTTTGTATTTCTCCAACAAGAAGATTTTCTTTTGTGCTCTAGAAAGGAGGGGAATTTCTGCTACCATTTGAGACCAACAGAAGGGGGATGGTAAAGGAATAAAGGTAAGTGCAATAAGTATGAATTCTGGGTTTTGGTCTTCTCTAAAAGGTGCTAAGTCTTGATCACAAACCATCTTGAAACAGGTTGATTGAAAGAATATGGCTAAGTACGGGTCATTAAAAACAGTGTGGCTCTAATGCCTCTTGCAGATATTTAAAATGAATAAATAATGAGGTGGCCCAGGAATGAAGTGCAGGCAGTGTCTGCTACTTTACTGTTCACAGGTGGCTGTTGTCATCATTTTTGTGGCTAACTCACTAGAGGAAAAGTATTGACATGAGCGTGTCTTTACCCTTGGAAGCTCAGGGAGGGTAAAAGTAGGTAGAGAAAAGAAAAGCTGTTGAACTGGAGAAGAGAATCCAACAAATCCAGAAAACAGACACAGACCATGATGCACATGAGGAGTCAGAGTAAGAATTAACCTGTGATAGGATGATTTAAGATGATACTGAGAGGAAGGAAGGGGATGCTCAGTTCAGTCAGCAGCCATTTGCTGGCTTACAGGCAGAACCAATGGGCCGAGGACAGCCATAGGAGAGGCACTGCTTTCATCACGTGCGGAAGCGTACTATCCAACATTGGAACTGGGAACAAAGTGGGCTCCTCATTATGCTTTACTAAGAGCCTAACATTCTGAAATTAAACAGAAAATACAATCAACCATATAATCCCTTGGCATCAAAATAAAGTTAAATTAAGAAAATATTTAATTAGACAAATAGGACTCGCCAGCAATGAGAAGCATCTCAAGGAAAACTAATTAATATAATGAAAGTTCTAAAGACATAAATATATTAAAAGCACTCAGACCTTGATTATGTAATCTTCAGGTTGTGAACTGAAGAATGCTATGAAAGTTTAGGGCACACTGAGAATTGTGTTCTATTTTTGATCAGGGACAAGGAAACATGTGTTGATCTCTGTGTGAGGCTAAAGAACACACTGAGACTACCAGAAAAAACATGTGAGTAATGCCACTGATACTTTAAAAATCTTCTTTTTCTATGACTATGTACACCCTGGCCACCTCAGAATTTCCTGACAAAAGCAGCACAGTCAGATGATTTCTTCTGCAGCACTCAACTAGGGACTAGACAGAGCCAGGGAAAATAGCTAACAATAGCCTTAGATTAATTGTTTCTGAGTCACAAGTAGAAATTTGAATCATCCCTTGCTTGCATACTTTTTGTTTTTTTTACTCCCCCCTTCCCACCCAGGGAGCACTTGTCTCAAATGCAAGGAGTCACCCCCATCCTCTGCTGAGTCAGAAGCAGAAATCCAAATCCTCCTCATCTTTGCAGTGCTAGGTGGATGCTAGTGTTGACAATAGACTCTCCACAACCCACAGCAATCACAGCTGCAGTGTAAAGCAGAGAGGAGTGGTGTCTCCACCCAGTTAGTTCTGCAGTCTCCATTTTGTGGCCTCTTTCACTAACCACATTTCCTTAAACTTAATCAGAGCTAACCCTTCTCTAATTAGATTTGGACAAGCTACTAGAGCACTGAAAACTAGACCCAAAAAGAACAAAGGGTTGTTTGTGAACAGCTGACTATGATCTTCTCTGGTGATGAAGACACACATGCACACACAAAGACACACTTTAGAGATCACAAGTTATGCATGTTACTTGCTTATTCTCTATTTAACTGATGAGCAAACATATTTGAGGGAAAGGAAGGGAGTCTCTTGGGTCCCCCCTACCCTGCCCCATTACAAACTGCATTTATAAATTCTTTGAGCAATAGCCAGTCAGTCACAGAGCCCTGTGGCTCTCTCCCACAGAGTTACTGAATGAAGTACAAATTCTACCTTCCCACTCCAGTGATGTTGCTTATAATGATCCAATTGTCCTGATCTTTCCTTTCTCAAGTCCTTTCATTTTTCAGAGTTTTACTCGATGATCAGTAACCAGGAGTTATAAATGCTTCTTTTGCCTTCCCATAGGTGTTTGTGTTTCATTTAAGATGCCTCACTTCACTTCCTGTTATAATTCCTCATGTTCTTACATCTGACACCTTTCTGGATGGTAGGCTCATGATGCGATGCCAATGGTCTCTTGAACTGTTCACTTTAGTTTTGAATCTAGTGGACTTTGAAAATGGTTGGTTTTCATGAAAAGATATTAGTTCTTTTGACTACAAGACAGCATATGATAGAAAAATAAAGGATACATTAACTACAAAAGGAAAGCAATCATTATGCCACCCCTTAGACATAAGGCTTTTATCCTTCGAAGTTTTTTTTCCCCTAACACTGCAATCAAGCTATTTACTTTTTCTCAAGTAAGAAACTACACTAAGATCATTGATGAAATAATCCTTGTTCTCATTTGACTGATTTGAATTGTCACTTAAAGCAAATAGAAATAATTTTTTTGTATTGAAATGTTACTTTAATTATACTGGAAAAGATGTCAAAAACAGTAGTCTCCATTTCCTCACCTCTCATTCTAATTGAAATCTCAGACCCACCAACTTCACCAAGATCGCCTTTTTCAAAGTAGGTAATGATTCGCATTTTGTCCTTAACTTACTTGAACTCCCAGCAACATTCATCACTGTTGACTATCCCTCCTTGAAATGTTTTTTCCTCCCAGCTTCAATGCAACTGGTTTTCCTGCAGCCTCACCAGTTACCTCTTCCCTTTCTACTGCTCTTCTGTCTGTTCTCCAAATGTCAGAGAGACCAGTGCTCCTTTCCAGAACATCTCTAATACTCTCATGTGTTCCCTGGCTTGAAATATCACCAATATACTGATTGTTGCCTAAATGGATATCTGGAGCTCAACTTCTCATCAGAACATCAAGTTGTATCTGTTTTGTCTACTAGCTACCTCCTCACAATGCCTGATAGGCCCCTAACACCTGATACACTTGAAAATCTTGATTTCCTTTACTAACACCAATCCAGATCTTCCTCCAGTCTTTCCAATGTTATCTACCCAGTTCCTTTAGCCCATAACTAGGAATTATACTTTATTCCTTTATTTTCCTCAGTGTCCCAGTCCAGTGCTTTTGAGTCATCTGCCAAAACACATTCTAAATCAATTCCCTTCTTTCCAAAGCCACTGCTGTCATCTTAATCTAGTCACCTTCTCTGCCTAATTACTCCTGAAAGCAGGAACTATTGTCACCTGCTTCCATGCTGGCCTCTTTGCAGTCTATCCTGCAAATAGACACTAGAGTGATCTCTATAAATAACAAGACGGACTAAGTAATTCTTCTGCTTAAAATTCTGTTTTATTAAACTTAAAAAAATTTCAAGCTACTTATCTTGGATACCAAGCTATACAAGATCTAGCTACTGCAAAACTCACTTTGTACTACTGCCTCCTTTGCACTCTGCTCCATCTATACTAATCTTTCTGTTTCATGAATGTGTCAAGTCTCATGCCTTTGAGGGGCACATGATATTTCATTACTTCGAAAATTATTTTCTCCGAATTACACATGGCTCACTCCTTCTAGTAATTCATTTGTCAATTTGATGTCCTGTCCTCAAATTACTATTACACTGCCCTACTTGAATGATCTTTCTTTTTTGGTATATTTGTTAGACACTTGTCTCTTCCACCAGAATTTAAAGAGAAACAGAACTGGGTTTCCCATATTCACTTGCATCCTTAGTCACTATGTTTAGGAAATTGTGAAAATGAATATACCACAGAGTAGCATTTAATCTATACTTTTGTATGTTTCTGAATTTTCTTTTCTATTATAACAATCTATTTATTCTTCCACAAAACAAGAAAGTCAGAAACAATACACAGTTCTTTTTTTTTTTTTTTAATTTTACATTATTTAAGTTTCAGGTATTCAGCCTTTTTAACCAACATCTATATATATTACCTCATGTTTGCCACCAGAAGTCTAATTTCCATCCATCATCACATAGTTGACCCCTTTTATTAGATATATTCATGTTCTTTCTCCCTTCCCTTTTGTTAACCACTATTTTATTCTGAGTCTAAAAGTTTGTATTTGTTTTATTTAGTTCATTTGTTTTGTTTTGTTTCTTTATGTGCCACATTAGTGAAATCATATGGTGTTTGTCTTCCTCCATCTGATTTATTGCACTAAATATGATACCCTCTAGTTCCATGCTATTTGTGTTACAAATGGCAGAATTTCATATATTTTTAATAGCTGAACATTCATGTCCATTACAGCATTATTCACAGTAGTAACAGTTGGAAACAACCTAAGCACCCAGCAACAAAAGAGTAGACAAAACACACCAGTTAAATTACGATAGCTGTCACATACATTTTACTATCTGATAGGGATAATTGAAGTTCTCCCTCATTACTTTCATAAACTTTTGTGGTTAGTCTCACTTGTTTATTCTGTAAATGATCTGGAAAAAGAGAATATTTTATTCAGCTTTCATGGTTTTCAGCATATGATTCTCTATTTCTCATTAGCTTTAACTAGGATATATATTTCTTGCTATTGTGAGCTGCATACCCCTCTACCTGGAGAGGTCATGAATTTCATTTACTGCTGTTTCATTTAAGTACTTCATACATGCCTTTAATGTGAATGCCTCAGTCTAGCCTATTAATTATGTTTTTAGATGCTAGTTTCAGATAGATTTTCTTGATATTATTAAGAATAATATAACCTCTCCTTGTTTGCATGCTTTCTTTTAAAAGTCAGGAGTGGATTCTGAGTGTTATGCTATGCCTTTCCATTAACTATTGCGATATGTGCTTTGGTGTCTTCTAATAATCTACTGATTTAAAAGGCACTATAGCTGGGAGTAAGGGTGTGACTCTGGAGCCAGGATGTCTGGATTTGAGTCTGACTCCTCCCGGGTCATTGTATGATTTGGGGCAAGTTACTTACTCTTCTAATACTTCAGTTTCCTCATTTGTAAAAGGGATACACCTTTTAATAATGGGACTCACTTTGTTTATTGTCATGAGAATTAAGTTTATACATCATACATTGAGAAATAAGTGTATACATTATACGTTGATTTATATACATCAGCAGATTTAGAACACTATATATCCTCTCCCATTTGTAATTTTACCTGTTTTTATTCTTTTTTTCTTTGATTAGATGAGCTAGATATTTCACTAAACAACCAACTCATTTATTTTCATTCTATCACTTTCTAATTTCTGATATATTAATTTTTCTTTAATAGAATTCTTATTTTCTGCTTTTCTAAGAGGTGATTTTTTAATAATTTCCCTAACTCCTTGTGTTTTATGCTTGTTATTTTTTGTTTTTAATTTTAAAAGCATTGAATGCCAGACACTTTTCTCTGAGTACAATAGGTTACTTTTATCTTCTTCATTTTTTAAAATAAAAGTTGTTTTAAATTCAGCAAGTACACATGCAGAAACACTATATATTTCTTTTCCAATTAAGAGGCAAATTTCTTTTAAAAAAATAAAGCAAAGAATTTAGCATAACTCCTACCTCTACTTTTTTACTTCCTACTTTGGAGGTATAGACACAGACCATTGTTAATTAAGCATTCTGATTTTACATTATACGTTTTCTATTTTCAGTGGTTTCCATCAAACTTTCTATAATAAAACTTCTTCATTTCTGAGCTCTTAATTTTTCTTTATTTTGATCAAGTTCTGAACAGAGCTTTGAAGGTATTTTTTCAAGTTCATTGGTAGCACATTTTCTAAGTTTCTGAATACTCATAAAAGTGCTGCTATTTCCTTCATAAGGGAAAGAAAGCCTTGATGGAAATACAAATCTAAATCACAGTATCAGCTTCAAAACTCTGAATTTGGACTGTCTAATATGTAGGTGCTAAACATATAAAGCTATTTAAATTTAAATAAAATATAAAAGTCAGCTAGCAGTCACATTTCAAGGGTCAATAACTACAGTGGTTAGTGGCTACCGTATTGTACGACACAGATATAGGATATTTCCACCATCACAGAAAGTTCTACTGGGCAGCACTAAGTCTAAATATTGATTCACTGTTTATCCACTATACTGATTTAGAGTTCAGAGAAAAATGTCAATGATACCTGTCTTTCATTCCTTTATAGAATATAATTTTTCCTACCTAGAGTTTATAGGATTTTAAGTTTTCAGTGTATAATTATATAGATATCAGTTTAAATGTCAATCTAAGATGGAAAATTTCAGCTCAAGAAAACATTCTTCCATTGCATCTTTAAAAATTGTTTCTTTTCTATCCAGCTATTCTATCTAGTTTCTTTCTTGGTTTGTGTTTCTGTTTTCTGTTGTTCTTTGTATCATTTTCTCCTTTGTTCTTACTTGACCTTTCTAGGAAACATTCTCAACTGAGTCTTCCATATAACTGAGCTTATTTCTTGTGTGCCAAATCATGTTTATCCCATAACAACTTGGATCATTTTCCTCTTTTTAAAGAAACGTTTCAGGCAGGAATGAAGGTGAGCAGAAACAGGCAGGCAGAGAGAAGAATGAAGAAGCACTTTATTTTATCTAGTTGTTCATCTTGGTCTTAAACCAGGGACCTTGGGACATATACAGACTGCAGGGTGTGCTAGACAACAAGGCCACCAGGACACACCATGGTATGGATTCTAATTTCACTAATGTACCTTTAGTTCTTGTAATCCCTTATCACCGTGTTCATCTATTTGTTCATCATATTCTCTGCTTTTCGTAATCTTTATCATTATTTTTTTATCTCCTGTTTAACAAAAGCCACATTTTCTTGATTTTAATAGAAATTCCAAACAAATTTCTGAATTTTTCCCCAGAATCCTACAGTTGATCACTTTCAGTGATAGTCTGTTCTTCCAAGTTATAAGCATGGTGCTTTCGTTCCCTTATCTTGTACTTCTTTTTCATGGTTTCTGTTTTCTTCCACTTTAGTTATCCTTAAATGAGGTAAGAACAGAGAGTTGTTATCTGATAATAAAGGACTGCTTTTTGTTCACCTCCCTTCCTTAATATCTAGAGGTCCAGTGGGAACCCTGGAAGATGATATTCATTACCCCAACCCCATCTCAGGTTTTAATGGTCTCCACCTCTATTCCTCACCATTTTGTGGTGATTCTACAAAAAATAGCAAATCTCACAACCACTTACTCATTTGTTCCTTTAAATGATATAGCTATAGATAAGTAGAAGGCAGTTTAGACAATGCTCAGGAAGACACCTGAAGCATCAAGTGTGTGGTAGAAATACAGCTTCACAATTCTGGCGGGAGCAAACTCTGGTTCTCTATGTCATAGTCTGTTTCATGAGGCAAGGTTTGGGAATGCCATTCTAGAGGTCTGGATTATCTTGATCAAACTCTAATAGCCTTGTTGCTTCGAGAGACTGCTCCTACATTCTGGCAAAAGACTTTTCCACAGGTCTTGGTTTTCCATCTTAACTATTTTTATATTATTTTTGTATCTTCACAGGCTTTCGAGAGGAAAGTAGGAAGAGGCTATTCTGAGCAGTTAGTCCAACTCCATTTTTACTACATACAAACAGATGTTTTAGACATACTTACTTTTTGTTGTTTTTTTCCCCTCATTATAAAATAATTGCATTTCTAACACAGAAAATATAGTAAAAGAAAAATATATTCATTCATGATCCCAACACCCAAAGATAACCACTCTTAAGGCTTCCTGATACATGTTTTTTTTTCCTTAATGCTATCTTTATGCTTTTATCATACAAATGTTAGAATATAAGAGAATTTTTCATGTTTTCAAAAATAGATAACAGTGTCTTGACATTCATTCATTCAATAATCAATAAATTAATCAAACTCTAAGTACCTATTATTTCTTAAGCTGTCGGAACCATGATGGCAGAGGATAACGTAGAGATTGAAAATGTGAAGACTTTTGCCCTCAGGAAATTTAATATCTGGCAGGGAAATGGACAGGTCAAAGAGCAAACATCATCTAATGGGATATATGTGCTACTCTAGAGCTGGCACAGAAAACCCTAAGAACAGGAAAGAGGGCACAACTCCCAGACAAAGTAGGTCAGGAAAATATTTCCAAGGAGGAAGAACTTGGACTGTGTCTTTAAAAACTATTAAATGCTCTTTAGGTAAAAAAGCTAGGTGCTGAGGGTAGAGTGTGAAGGAAGCAAAGATAACAGTTTATATAAAGCATGAAAGAGAGCAGAGCATAAACAAGTAATTACAAATAGGTTGACATGACTGGAGCAGAGATTATGGGCACAATGTTGAGAAGTTTATATGCCATTTACAGAAGTTTAGTTTTCAATCTTTAGGTCACATGAAACACTGAAGTACTTTAGAGGAGTAGCCTCCTCAGATGTGCATTTTACATGGTCAACTCTGGATGGATGAATGGCAGGATGAGAGACTAATAGTAATGAGAAACTACTAATAGGAGGGTCAGGGGACTGCTTCAGTAGTTCAAATTTAAGGTGATAAAGGTTTGAATTCAGAGAGTGGAAGTAGTATCTTCTCATCTAGTCGAATGTTAACATTCATGTGTAGAAATCATGCCACACCCACCTCCACAAGAAGAAAGTATATGCTGTGAATATTTTTATCATTTAGCTTATTTCACACATTAGAATTTCACTGATTCATCATCAGTTGACCATCCTTCACTCTTCCAGTAATATACCCCTCCTCATTTATTTGAAAATGCCTCTTCCCTATAATATGTTTCTTAATGACCTACCCCACAGGTCAGCAAATTACAGCCCACATGCCAAATGTGATAAAATTTATAAAGTCTAGTTAGAGTCCAACTGAACCCATTCATTACCTATTTTTCTCTGGATGATTTTGTGCTACACAGGCAAAGTTGAGTAGTTGTTACTGAGACCTCATTTGGCCCACAAAGCCTAAAATATTTACTGTGTCCTTTTATAGAAAAAGTTTGTTGACCTCTCATTCTAGACTTATCCCAATGATGTTCATCCCTAAACCCGAGTTCTAAGTTTCTCTTGAGTCCCTAGAACACATGATGTTTTTCTTTCTTCTAAACTGGTAGCTGTTATCATCTGGACTAGTTGTTTTTGTTCTCTTATTATATATTGTCTTGAGTTTCTTCTCTTCCTATAAGCATAGATTATTTTAACACAACTACAAATATAAGTTTTTTGATAATACTGAACAAATATGTAAAAAAGTACTTTTGATTACTGACAATGGATATTGGAGAATACCTCTGGATTCCTCACTGCACTTGTTTGTCCACTCCAAACCCCCAACCCTTCTGCCAGGTGACATGGACAGTGGTACTTCAGGATAATTGTACACAATGATGGTATACACTTCCAAGAGCTGTGTAGATTAAAGATGTAATTGGAATTCCATCTAAGAATCTCACAATTTAATTCTGTTATTAAGTGCTTCTGAGAAGGTGAATTAGCAAATATCTATAAAGGGCTGACGCTCACTAGGATCATTTTCTTCAAAAATGAATTGCTTAGTAACTCTCTAATCCTCATTATTATTGAAGAAACTTTCATTACAATTACTTATTTAGCCATATGTTGAGATGTGTGCAAATTTTCTAAGCATATGAATTTTTAGATAACCTGATACAATGATTTATTCAATATATTTTATGCTGTAAATGCTGAGACATTTATAAAGAAGTCATATATTTAAATCTCTTGTGTGCTCTCCAGTTTTATCTCCCCTAATTCTTTGTTTCCATGCTCTCAGTCAAGTTTGCTTATAGACTAAATTGTGAACTCAACTAGAGGTGTAAGTTACTATCACTACACACTATTTATGAGACAGTATTGCATAATGATGAAAAATTCAGGATCTTGAGTCAAAACAAGTTCTAAATCTCAGCTCATCCATTCACTAATTTACCTGGGCTCCTTAACTTCTCCGTCTTAGTTTCTCATTGGTAAAATGGAGATAACAGTACCATCTTGGAGAGGTAGATGAGAGGATTCTCTCAGACATACAGGTCAGGTTCTTAGAATAGTGTTCAGAATACCATACTCTATCAACAAATATTAGTTATTACTTGTTTGTTAGTTTGTTAGTGTTGTGTTGAGACAATACCTTTTTCTTAGAAAATAGGTTCAGTGACCATTTAGTCATATGTGTTTTATTTCAGATACAGATTTGATTACTATTTAAAATAATACTATTGATTCAGGATCCTAAATTTCTTAGCAGTGAGACCATGACACCTTCTTCTTTTGGATGATGCACTAGAAAATAGGAAATAAGAGCTCTTACTTTGAAACTACTTTAATACAAAAGTTTCTCACATGACCCACAATCACTATTTCATTTTAAATAATAAAAAAAGAGACAAGGGAAAATAACCTTCTAATACTGACATCACATCCCTTGAACACACTATAATTGTTTTTCTCTTCTTCTGAATAAAATAACAAGCATTATGTTAATTTATCCAAAGACAACCTGGAATGTGCAATCCACTCAGGAATGGAATTGCAAATGTTTGATCAGGATAGCAGGAAGCACATATTCTGCCACTCCACTCCCAAAATAGAAAGCCTATTTAGCACTTTGTAAAACACGTTAAATGAAGTTTGCTCTCTCCTGTAGATAGAGATTTTACTTCATTTTGTGCCAGTGAAATTTTTGAAAATTGCATGAGGAGAGAGCAATTTTTGGCACTTTGGCTAGGAGCACAAAATGTTAGCAAATGGTGCTGAAAGGATCTTAAGTGTAATATTGGAATAATATTCACACAACACAGGCTGCACCTTCATTTTTAACCTATTTACATATTCACAGGAAAAAATGCTTAGCAGTTATTTGTCTAAAGGGGCCTATTTAAAGGGAAAATGGCATTCACAATTTTGAATGCATTAGTCAAGAAGGTAGCTATGAATAATAATTCATAAAGAAAAATATCTTTTCATCTATCATGGAAGGATATCAGTACAAGAATTCTGGACATCAGTGTTAACTCTGGGTACAGAAAGAAAAGGGAGAAGGGATTCAGAACCAAATACTAGAAATTTCCCTTAGAATAAGAAGACCTTGAGAGACTCACAAAAAAAAACTAAACAAGATTGACAGAATTTCCAGCGTTCTAACCCGATTCAATTAATTTGTGACCACTTGTTTAGTTACAAATTTCTACAATGGAAGTGTGCTGTCCATCTGCATAAAAACATCATTTCACTCAGAGTATATTTAACAGCTCTCTTATATGTCCATGGCACAGCAATAAAAACTAGCATGTATATAAACATCTCTCTATATTTCCAGCACAGATCAAGTCAGAGAGCATGCTGTTTTTATGAAGCACTGAATAAGCACATAGAATGTATAGAGAAGTGTATAGTTTGGTTTGTCTAAAAGCAGATGCTGAGATTTTGGAGCTCTGCACATATGAAAAGAAGATGAAGGAAATAAGATTGAATGGAGGTCAAACTCAATTTTTTTACAAGTCATCGTTTTTGTAGACCATTGCAGGTTAACTACAATTTAGGCCTGAGAGAGAATTGGTCTGCCCAGTGGGGACACTAAAGCATATATTGACCATTAAAGCTCTCTCATATTTGAGCCAGAATGGTGAGTTTTCTCCCCCATGCCTGCATCAGTCACTTGATGTGGCCATCTCAAGAAGGGTGTAGCAAGATGGCTCTCTGTAACTGAAGCAGGCCATTCAGGAACTAAAGATTCTCTACTGACGGCCCTCCTCCTTCCTGTTACGAAGCAGCATATTCTGGAAGCACATTCTGGAAGGAGGCTCTGGGGGTATGGCTCCATGTCTACCATAATTCACTTGCAAAGTTCTTTGAAAACTTATGTTAAAGCATTCATTAATGAAGGCAAATAGAAATTCAGCAGCAAGATCTAGCAATAGACATCTCAGGAACTAACTATATATGGCTGAAGTTCTACATGTACACAGATTGATTAGTATTGGGATAGCTCATAAACTAACGTGCTGTTATTTAAACTAGAGGTTAGAAAATTAAGATAGTGTTTTTAATGTACAAAAAAAAACAGATAAAAACATTACCCAGATTATGAAAAAGTCACAAAACTATTAATAAAATATCTCCTGGTCAATGGTATGTGCAAGGAAAAATATCACAAGACAAAGCTGGGATTGAAAGATATGTCTCCAAATCTGGTCTCCAAATTGCCAAATAAACCATCTTGCTGGCCTTTAATAAAAAAATGTTGGTCAAATGCTATGTATGACTCCAGCTGCAATGCACTTAGTCTGATCCTTCATGACTTTACGACAGCCAGTCTCAGTCAAGTGAAGATGGTCAACCTGGTGATATAAAAATACCTATATATTTTTCAATTGCACCTAACTCCTCATTACACTATTACTCCTAACACTGTCTGAAGCCATCATCACAGAGCATACATGTACATATAAGAAAGCAGCAGGGAATCTGCAGATCACTCTGTACTAAATATTCCATTGTGTCACTTGACTCCAGGGTGTATTCATCAAAAGAATTGGATTTAGGAAACCATAAAATATACAAAAGTAAACATGGGTAATTCAGCTATTGATAATTGTCCTTAGAGATGCCTTTGGGGACTCACTCAACTCCAATAACAATGAAAATAAAATTTTAAAATAAACAAATGGAACAGTATCAAACTAAAAAGGTTTAGTACAGAAATTATCAATAGAACAAAAAGATCCCACTGAAAAGGAGAAAATATTTGCATGCCATATATCTGATAAGGGGTTAATGTTCAAGATATATAAAGACTTTATAAGTCAATAACCAAAAACAAACCAATAAAAAATTAAGCATAAAATCTGAATAGACTCATTTCTAAAGAGGATAAGCAGATGGCCAACAGGCACATGAAAAAAGGCTCTTCAGTACTTATTATTAGAGAAATACAAATGAAAACCACAATGAGATATCACCATACACTGGTGAGAATGTTCTATATCAATAAAATGAGAAACAACTGTTGGTGATGATGTGGAGAGAAATGAACTCTGGTCTAGGCTGCTGCAGCCTCACTGGAAAATAATATGGAGATTCCTCAAAAAATTAAAAATAGAACTTTTGTATGATGCACTAAGCCCACTTCTAGGCATCTGCCTGAAGAATATAAAAGTATTAACTCAAAAAGATATAGGCACCCTATATTGCAGTACTACTTACAATATGGAATCAACCTAAGTACTTATGAAAGGATGAGTGGAAAAGGAAGAGCTGGTATAGATACACAATGGAATACTACTCAGTTATAAAAAGTTGAAATCTTGTCATTCAAGGTAACTTGAAGGGAACGTGAGTATATTTTGCTGAGTCAGATAAGTCAGTAGAAGAAAGACAAATACTGGACAATTCCATCTACATTTGGAATGTGGGAAAACAATACAAATGAACCGATAGAATAAAATTAGAATAAACCTTTGGACCTTGGCAACAGAACTAAGGTTATCAGAGTAGAGGGGGATGAGGGATGGAATCATATGGTAGAGGGGGTTTATTATTTTTTTAGTATCTTTTTGTTTTGTTTTTGTTTAATAAGGATTAAAAATTAAAACAAATTGAAAAGCAGGGAGGAAAAAATGAGTTCAATTTAACCAATGTTCTGTCAAGAACTAGTCCTTGGTAAGTGCCCTGTGGAATAGTGGTTGGGCACAGTCAACATACATTCCGAAGTCCTGGGTTTGGGTACCAGGGAAGTGGGAACGACCAGGATGAACAACTAAATAAAAAATAAATTGAATGCTTCTTCCTTCTGTCTCTCTTCCTGCCTGCCTCCCTCTGCTTGCCTTCATTGCTGCCTATACCTTTCCTTAAAAAAAAAAAAACAAAAAAAACCCTAGCCCTTAATCCTCTTACAACTGCCTCCTTGTATCCCATAAGTACCCTGTGTAGTAAACAGTATTATTATTTCCAATTTTCAGAGAATAAAGCTGAGAATGAGAGCAGTCTAGAGATTTAAGTCAAAGATTATTGCAATTTTTGGTAAAAAGCAGATTTGATTTGAACATAGGTCTGTGGTTCCAAATCCATTGTTCTTCCCATTACACATTTGATCCATCTTCTTAACACTGTCCATCAGTATGTCTCATATATTTTATGTAGCCAGCTAGTCCTATGAAATATTAATAATGTTTCCCAAAAAAGGATTCTGTGGCCAAATTTGTAAATTACTGAACTAAACAAAGTTGTTGTTTTTTTTTAAACACAGGAAGTCTCAGAATATGTTCACGCTAACGTGCACTGTGAATCTATAAATAGCTCAAAGGCAGAGATTTCTGTAACAAACTGAATCACAAAAATCTTTTTTACTATGGGTAGCTTACAAAACTAGGAATCCACAGAACAAATGATGGGAAACTAAGTTGTACAAGACTCAATACCATCTTCCTTCAGCCAGATGTCAGAAAGTCCTGTTGGTGTGGCATGTGACACTATAACCCTGTTGATGGGAAGACAGGTTTTCATCCTGACAGAGAACAGGTTTCAACCACCCAGGCATGCTCTCCAATGGACAGGCAGTAAAGGAGACACCTCACCACTAGGTCCTTCATCAAACTCAGTGTACCAAGTCAATACCAGAAGGCTCAATCATCTGAGGACACAATTCAGGAATTTTTCTGGCAGCTTTAACATGAAAGGATAGAAAGATAAGAAATCCTGAAGAAAAACAGATTTATTTACAAGTAAATAACATTGTAGGTTTTCTGTCCCTGAAAGACCTTATTTAATTCCAATGAGAATCAAAAGAGTTTCTAACGGGAAAAAACAAATGAAAGAGAGTACACATACACACACACACACACACACACACACACACACGCATACAGCTACAGATAATGTCCATATTTTTCACCACTTGAAAAACTGACATGAATATTTCAAAATATAAAATTTTCTTTTTTGAAATTTTTGTAGGTGTTTACTTTTTACTTTTTTTGGTATAAAGTTAGTCCCATACATGCAATTTGATAGCAGTTGCTTCCCATAGTAAGTCAGGCAGTGAGTGAGTTTGCCTATGGTGTGTTCAGGTGTGAGGATCTGGTATTTAAGTTTCTATTTGAGTGCTGCCTTTGGACTTCTGAGTCTCTGGGGTTACTAGGACTAGGAGGAAAGCAGTAAGTCGTAGAGAAAAAAAAAAGGATAGGTGGGATGAATAACAACAAAGTCAGGAATCTAAAATGCCACAGTTTCCAGGTCTTTAAACAGCCTGTGGGTGGCAAATCAAGGACTGGTTTTTATTAGTATTGCCATAAATTTTCTAAACCTCGTAGGAAATATCACCTCTCATGGCCAAAGTGGTAATAAATCAGAGATCAAGAGAACTTAAAATTCCACACTGGAAAGGTGTTAGGCTCTTCCTTTAAGATTCCTATTAAAAACACTTTTACTTCTCTTATTTTTCTTCAAGAGATGTAGAGGAGGAAGAAGGTTTTTAAAAAGATTTTTTAAAGGAAAGAAAGAAGAGGAGAAGGAAGTACCTTTATTTGTTTTGGTTGGTCCCTTCCTCCTCCCTGGCCCCGGGTCATGAACCTGGGTCCTTGGGTTTTACATGGTCTATGTCCCAATTGCCAGCTTAGTGCCTGAGCCACCAGGGATCATCTTATTAAAATAGCAGGTATTTTTAAATAACTATTATTACTTAACATAAATATAAGCTAATACTTAGGAAATCTTTCTAGAATATCCACACCAACAATTGTAATCATGTGAGGGGGACTTGAGAGAAAGAACCAATCAGAGTCAAGTACCTAGTCCACCAAACTTGAAGTCTGGGAAGACACTGAAAATTACTTTTCCATGGATTTCAGAGAAGAGAAGATGGACTTTATTTTTGAATATCTAACATATTTCCCTTTTCTATTTTACTTTATACCTCTTCCTATGTTCTTTAAATTTTTAATGGCTTTTTGAATAGCATATACAATTGAAATAATAAAGTCATCTGAAAGGACAGACTGTCTCTTAATCTGCAGGTTCAATTTAAATGCAGTTGAATCAGGAATAACTTCATAATGAAATGCATACCTGCGTCAAGTAAAATTTTTTATATTAAATTACTATTTGTTTTATTGTTTAATGGGCATTTGTATTTCTTATGGCATAAATTGCCTGTTCATGTCTGTTGCCCATTTGTTATATGAAAGCATGCATTTTATTATCAATTTTATGAGTCATTTCTATAATAAAGATGAACATCCTTGACATTCTATATATGTTATACATATTTTGGTAAACTATGTGAACTTTGAGCATGTCTGGGATATGATGAAACCCCCACTTTTTTGTTAAAAATTGAGAGAAATTACAGAAAAATAAGCACCAACAGGAAAAGGGGGAACATTTTTTATCTAACTGATCATTTCAAGGTATATGATGCATAATTAATCCAATTAATTATTTGGATTACTTTAATTCTTACGGTGACCAAATATCAATTTTTTATACTTCAAAAACATAATAGGTTTTGCATATAATACTATTTAAAATTCCAAGTAATGTCTAAGTTACTTTAGAAAAAAATTCTTTTTCATCTTCAGTTGTGTTCTCCAAAAGTGGAATTTTTCCACTATGTACTCAAATTTTTTGATGTGAAATGAAAAGCTAATTGGATGAATTAAACATAAAACACACATACTCATACAAATAACCACTCAAGCAAATACTGAAGAATCAGAACAGAATAAAAATGTCTCCCCTTTTCTCTTTTGATTTCTGCTGCTTCTATAGTTTTGACAGCATTGAGTGTTGACATACAAACACAATGTGAGAATATTTTATAGCAGTTATAATACCATGGTATTGGAGATCCCTCAATTTAAAAAGAGTAATAATAGAAATGGCTAATGTGCCAAACACTGGGCTATATGCTTCTACACTTTATCTGATTTAATACAAAAATTCTGTGGTGGCAGGTACTATGATAGTTTCATTTTACATATGAATAAATGAAGGCACAGAGACTTAAATAGTCATGTGGCCATTGTCACACAGCAGGGACCAAGATTTCCACCCCGGTCACACTGGTTCCAGACCTATGTGTTTACTACTATAGTCTACTGTCTGTCAAAACATAGAACAAAACAATAAAGGGAGATGTTGTTGTCTCATTTGCATCTTTAACAAAGGAAGCAGATTCCTAGAATAAAGAGAGGAAATCTGATTGCTTTCTAAATCTGATTTATTTAACAAATTACACAAAGTATCAATGTCTACAAGGATGATTATCCGGCCCCTGATTTCAGATTCTAAGGGAAACACATAAGAAAATAAATATAATTTCGTTTCCAAGATGGTTACACAGAAGTGGTGATATTACAGCTAAGGGTGGGAAGAGATACAGGGGTGAAGTGATTGAGTAACTGTTGTAGCCAGAACCCCTCGATGGAAACAGAAATGTTACCAGGAGGGCAGGTAGAGTTAACCTTACGAGGAGTTGCCACAGTGCTGAAACCAGCCTGTTTGCATTAAGTACTTGTTAAACACCAGGTACTGAGCTAAGCCTTCACTTTCTCATGTTTCCGTCCTTAAAACTTAAGAAACCAGTACCATTATTGCCTCTCCATTGCAGATGAGGACCCCAAGACAGGTTACATAACCTTTCCAAGGTCTCTATGCCAGACCAGACAGGAATCCAGGTTATCCTTCTGAAACTAGAAGGAATGTAGTAGTAGAAAAAGAGTGCAGTCAAGGAAGGGAGCCCTGTATTTGTACTGGAGACCATCTTCATGGCTATTCTATGTTGTACAAATAATGGCAATTGGCAAGAAGCACTCATACCAGTGTTAACGGAGAAAATTCATGGACAGAGGATACACAGATCCCCGTGTCTCATTAAATTCTATGGAATTTTACAAAGATCTATCAATGCCTGGTTTCATCTTTGAGAGGGTAAACTTTGGGCTATGGAGCTTTTAAGTTATTCCATTAGAAAGTTCAATCTTTCTCCTGGCATAATCAGGGGCCAGGATACAAAAGCTACACAATATGATAGAACCTTGGTATAAGAATGCCCTGACAGTTCAGGGTTCATGACTGGGGTCACAGGCTTCTTCTCTGATGTGGTCTGGGATTGAGGTCCACAATTTCAATTACAGCTATATGACCTTGCAAGTTTTAAGCAGCATTCACCACATCGACATCCATGGATATAAAACACCATGCCTTTCCCTGGCAGTAAAAGAAGAGGCTGATCTCCATGCCTGGTAGTTGACCAGGAATGATTAATTGCTGTAAACACTAAAGTCTAGTCTCTTTCCATGGAGTTTTGCAGCAGCCCAACTCCTTTTCAAAGAGGCCACCCAGCAGGGAATCAATCTTGTCATCTTATTCGGTTTCTCCCTCTGTCTTGTTGACAAGAAGAATAGAGTGGGCTATTTTACCCAGAGAGTCCCATTTGCATTGTCATGTGGGTAGGCAAAAATTATCTACTGTTCCACAGTTGATATCCATCAACTGTTGATATCATCAGTTATTTTATTCAATATTTTAAATAGTATATACTTTGTCCAAGTATATTTGACATCCAATCAAATGAAAATATTTAAATTGTAAAATCTGAAAAGTTTTGAAAATGTCCACACCTCTGAAAGTAACTCAGGATAACAAACAAGTCCGTCATGCCCCCTTTGTAATCTGGGTCATTCTTCATCACAACAGATGGTGGGCATCCCAAGTTGGTCACTTGATTTTATTTTAGGACCTAGGTGCCTAGGCTTTGAACAAATTACTCTTCTTCCATTTCATCATTTCCATAATTAATATAAGGCCACCTTCAGAACCAGAATATTTTGAGGATTAGTGATTGTAAAACAAAAGACAAGAGATACCGCTGTTATTATAATAGTGAACAGAAATGGAACTGACTACATTTTAATTAGTCCTTAATCTTGGTGACAGAAACTTGTGGGTCAGATTCCCACAACAGATACCATGCAGCCTCTAATGGGGAAATTCAATAAGGAAACTTGCTCTGTGGGGTACTTTCAGCCCCTCTACTTTTGCTCCTTATCTAGAGTCTCCATGTTTCCAGAGACTCAGAGTATTCTGCTCATAGAGACAAGCTCTGACACTGTCAGGAGCATAAAAAGGTTCCCTCCACCCAAACTCAGAGCTCAAAATAAATTCCATTCTTGTCAACGCTAATATCTGCTATGTACACACATGTTGCCTAATCTTCCTGGTTTCAATTGCTGGCCTCAGTTGGTTGCCTGAAGTCACTAGTCTCTAACCTCTTTGCCATCAGCCCCTTACTAATGCAGGAGCATTCTTCCTCTCAGCTTGGTTCATCTTCCTGAGCTTGACCCTCTTGTGTCTCAATGATGCTTGAACTGAATTCCTTCTTGCAGCTTCCGATACACCGAACACATCAATTCCTGCCCCATCCTAGGAACCCCAACCCACTTGATCTGTCACCAACCATCGAAGTCCCAGCATGACAATTTAATTCTAATGTCCATGCCCCCATCACCCCACAGGAGACCAATTAATTTTGCATTTAAGCAGCTCCCATAATAAATTATACTATCTTCTTTAGTCTTCAAAAGTCAGTTTAGGACTTATTAAAATAAAAGTGGGATTCTTTCATTAAAATACATAGCAGTGTTTAGAAATCTACCTTTGTACATCAAAAATCATCTATAGTTATTTACTTAGTGATGCAAGATGAAGGTTGAAAAAGAACTTCTGAATCCCATAAAAACCTGTGAAAATTCGATAAAAAAAGAATGTTAACTTCTAGGATTTTTAAACATGTATGCTTTTTATTGTAGTGGATGTAGTCCATCTGAAGAATATACATGCTAAAAAAATATAATATATATAAATAAATTTTAAATACATATATAAAATATAAGTTGGGCCAATTTAAAAATTAAGCTGTAGCTGTGACTATAAAAATATGCAGTCTACAGTATTAAACTGTGATTTTATATCCTAAATAAATATTGCCTTTAAGCTCTGAAAAAATATGAAACATCTGTTATTCATCTCCACAGGGACAAATTTAAAAGGCAGCAAGAAAATTTAAATGGGACACATGGAAAAACTTTGGAAGAACATAGGAGAACAGTAAGAATGGTTAAACCAAGGAGCAGGTTAAGGGAAACATTTCTTATCTCACCAGTGACACAGACATATTTTCTTAAATGACTTTAGAAATGCCATTTATAGACTCATACTATAGCTGGGCTATGGAGATGATTCTAAATTGTGGGAGGCTTACACTAATAGCAAGGAGCATATTTCAGCTGGAAATTTCCACTGCAGACAGAGATGCATGGTTAAGAATACGGATATTTACAAAGATGAATGAATGTCACAAAGCTAAAATCTCAGACATCTTTCAATTTGTGACCCTAAATTCCAGTACATTTATACAGGACTAGCGTCACTCTTTCAGATTTTGCTTCAGACTATTTCCATTCTGTACAAGAGGGATTAAAGCCTAGGGAAAAGAGACCATCTCTTGTGACTCCAAAAGTACTCTGAGCAGAGTGGTTGCTCCCAGCTTCACCACTCACTGGTGAAATCAAACAGAAGAAATTGCAAATTCTTTAGGGCCACCTCTAGTGGGTTTTCTCAGTTGGCTGGAAAACCTCAAAGGTAAGGATTTAATTAGGAAGTTAACATTGGCTTCCAAAAAGAAGTCACAATATCTAGGTATTTCACACAGCGGAGAAGTCAAGCCACTCACAAAAGAGTTTCCTGCTAAAAATTCTTTAGTGGCAAGGAGTATGTCTCACTAATTGGGGTGATGGCCAAGAGGACGCTGAGGGCCAGCCCTTTGCCCAGGGTGACTGCTTCCATTAGGAATGGCAATATGCCCTTTTTGTACACTCTGAAAGCCTCCCAGTGGGAGGCCTGAGGAGCCACTGGCCGTCTTTGTGGAGAGGGCAGGTCTGATCAGGTTTTGGGCCAGCAGGGTTGAGCAGCCACCTGCTGACAAGGCCTTTCTTCTTCATGAACTAGTCCAGGGGATTCCAATAGAGAAAGTACTGCTTCAAGTAAGCTGTGGCCACCTTTAATGATTTCCAGGGAAGGAAATGAGTCTCCCAAATCAATTATGACACTCAATTAGGTTATTTAGGCTGATGAATCCCAGCCGAAATCAGAGGATGGGATGTGTGATTCAATGTCCTGCAACTTTCCTGCCTTCAGAGTCCAGAGACTGTCATGTTAGCATTCTGCTAATGTTCCCTTTGTACATTTGTGGTACATGCATGGTGCCAGTCCAGCCTTGGACGCAGAGTGGATACCTAGTGAAAAATGGCTGAGGATAAATCTTAGTATCTCTTTTTTTCTGCATTTGATAGGTATCTAAACACCCACTTGGGTAATCAGGAATGTCTAGTGAAAGTATGAATAAGTGCTAGACATCTATAATGTATAGGTTGTTATATTTCTTTAATGATTCAAATGGCTAAATCACAAGGATGACTTTCAAGAGTAAAAAATGCCTAAATAATTTTTTTATATGAACCATGGCCTCTGAGATATGGTACAGGTAAAAAAAAAAAAAAAAAACTAAGGCTAAATCCATAGAGAGGAATCATGCAATTCTTAGAAGACAGAACTCATAAAAGGGCCAGAGTCTCTGTGTGATGTCAAACCAGTCTGACATCAAGCAGTTTTGTCCTCTGCACAACATGAAGATTTCCCTGTTGTCCTAATGGACCTTTCAGGCTCTCTGCCCTGGCCTCTGATAACGACTGTACCCGGTGTCCCACAGCAACCACAAGGTCTCATCACATTAGGAGGACTGCAAATGGCTGTGCTGCCCAAAGCCATCAAACAGCACTCAGCAAGAGATCAGCAAGTAACTAAATCCACCCTGAGGCCACTGTCCATGCCATACCCTCTGCTCACTAAGTCACATGCCCCATATCCACCTGAAGGAGGTGGATACACACAAAGGCGCTCTGTGATCTATCAGAGGCCCTGCATTTAGTTGTATTGTCCTGACTCTTGGAACTACTTATAAAAGTACAGCACCTTCATTGAAAGTAGATGTCCACCTGCACAACTGCACTGCAGCAAACCTCAGAAAGAGATTAAAGGGAATACAGAGAAAGTCAACATCCAAAATAAAGGCTCAGAATTTTTCAACATTGAGGAAATATGAGTTCACAGACACAGGAAGAATAACCATATGCCAAGCAAAGTAAGTTTTTTTTAAAAAGTCACACTTGGACACATTTTAGTGAAACTGCAAAACACCAAAGACAAAGGAAGAATCTTAAAGCAAGATGAAAAAACAATCCACAAATTACAAGGAGACTGCAATAAGGAGAACCAGAAACAGTTAAATGGTATTTTCAAAGTGTTGACAGAAAATAACGGTCAATTTACCTACTCAGCACAACTGTCTTCCAAGCGTAAAGGCAAAAGAAAAATAATTTTGGCAAACAAAAAATTTAAATCATTATTAGAAGATCTTTACTGAAGGAACTTCCAAGCGGTGGTTACCTTCAGAAAAGGGAAACTGTTCTTGTGAAGATACTATGATAGACGTTAAAAAAAGTGAGCAAAGAAATGTTTAACAAGGAGGTAAATTTAAACAATGGTGTTTATACAAAATAGCAATCATTTTTAATTTGATGGTTTAAAAAGACAAGCATTCTAGATGAGGCAGAGGGTGATCAGAATATATTCTTCCAGAGAAAACTAAGGCATTGATTCCAGACTGTGTTAATAAGCTTACTTGCAAATTTTCAAGGGTGATCACAGAAGTAAAATAAAGAAAGCAATAGTGGGAAGTAAATGGAATTAAAGATACAAAATAGTCTATCAACCCCACCAAGAGGCAAAAAAGATAAATGGAAGAAACAGAAAATATGAATCAAATAGAAGCGACAAAGAAAAGTGGGGGGAATGAAAGCCCAAATATATCAGTGATCACAGTAATGTAATTGTATTAAATGTGCCAGTAAGAGGGAGTGGGTAGAGGTGTCAGCTGTATGGCAGAGGATATAATTAGACTTTGAGTGGTGAATATAATACTGTATACCAAAATCTTATATAATATTATAAACCAAGTTAGTTCAATAAAATTTTATAAAAACAAAGCAATGAGTAAATAAAAAAATAAAATCCAATGGTATATTCTTTATAAACATTACATCTTATAAGTAAGTGCATACTTAAGGACATGAGACATAAAATAAAAGAGTAGGAAAAATTAATCATGAAAATACTAATCAAACTAAGAGTTGCGATAGCTATAATAACAGTAGATGAGACAGACTTTGTGACAAAAAAGTTCTTATGGGTAGAGTGTCCCAACATAATGACGAAAGTTTCAATTCCCTAGGAAGACAGAACAATTCTAAAATTGTATATAACTAATAAAATAGCTTCAGATGATAGAAATCAAAAGTTGATAGACCCATAGAGAGAAATAGACAAATCCTTTCACATAGTAAGAGATTTCAACATATATATCTCAATTCTCCATAGATCAAAGAGATATTTTAAAAAACCAACTAGTCAGGATATAGTGGCATTCTATTACATAATTTCATTTTTTTTAATTAGAAATATAATAACTGCTAGTCTGAACCTAAGGACTTGATCTAATCCCAATGGGAAGCAAAGGAAACTTATGCTTTATTTAAGCTGAGAAGTTTCATAGTTGTTGTATGTATAATTTCTAGATATTTTGCAAGGTTAAAGTTGTTTAGAGATCTTCTACATTACTAACTCAATTATATCCACTGATCTTGTGAAACCCACATACTTTAAATATATAATGTAGAAGATTTGAACAACATAATTCATAAGTTTTATTTAATGAACAAGCAGAAAAATCTGTATCTAATAACTTAAGAATATACATTCTTCTGAAGAACTTACGGAATATTTATGAAAACTGGCCAAATGTAGATCACAGAGCAATTCTCAAGAAATTTCTAACAAATGGTATTTGACCACAATAGAATTAAGTTTAATATCATTGTATAAAAGCCAATTCAATGTGTGTATACAGAGAGAAATGTAATTACAAAATAATTATTCTTACTCTATTTTATTTGAAATAAAATAATAAAAGGAACCTAGGAATAAATAATACTAGCAACAAAAACTTACATGGTTCTTATAACTTAACTTTCTTAACTTATGTTTTTTATCAAATATTTCCTGAATCTATTTCTATGTGCTTTACATATTAGTTCATTTATCATTTACAGTATTCCTTTGAAGTAGGACAATTATTATCTCCATTTTAAAACATGACAGAGAGTTTTACCTAAGTTTACATGTTAGTAAACGGCAGAATTCAAATTTAAGCAGTCTAGTGTCAGATTCCATACTCTTAGCCCCAATTCTTTCCTACTTCTCCAAAAGACATTCTTCTGGGAAATACCTAAAGACTTACTGAAAGACATTCAGACCTAATCAATGGATATACCATATTTTTCATTTAAAAGACACCATAACTTTAGTTAAAATCTCAACAAATTGCTTCTAGAAATTTAATAAATTGATCCTAAAGTGTATATGAAAAGAACAAATGGTCAGGAAAAGACATTCCTGGAGAAGAAGAATGATATGAAATGAATTAAAACATTATTGCATTAATTATGGTGGTCTGGAGCTGGCACAGAAATAGAAAAATATGACCAAAAAAACTAAAGAGAGAACCCAAAGAGAGACTCACGAAATCGTTGACATTTAGGATGACAAATGTGCCATTGCATGTTTTTGGAATTAGAATGAACTCTTACATAAATGGTGCTTGGACAATGAACTATATGTGAAAAAAATTGAAACTTTCAAATCAAATACAAAAATCAATTTTGTGGGGCTCGTGGCTTAAATGTGAAAAACAAGAGTAAAGAATTTAAGAGATAATATAGATATAGATAATATTTTATTAACCAGATGGTATCAGATAATTGCTTGAAGAAAATATAGAATGTGTAACTTATGAAAGAAAAAGTTGATAACCTAACTATGTTAAACACTTCTGTTCAACTATGAAAATTTGAACAAAGATTCAGTGTCAAATGGTATTAAGAAGATATTGTTAATTTTACTAGAACCATGAGGGTATTGCATGTTTGTTTGTTTTTTAAAGAAGGGCTTTATCTGTTAGACATAGTAAAGTATTTCCATGTGAAATAATCTAATATGTCAACTTTCTTTAAAATATTCCAGAAAAAAAAATGTGAAAGGAAGACACATGAAAGAAGATTGGGAAAAATGTTGATAATTACTAAATTTGAATGATTATGTGAAAATTATTTTATAATTCCCTTTACATTTGTTTATGTTTGAAATAGTCCATAATAAAAAAAAGAAGAGAAAGAAGAAAAGAAAGATTAGACAAGGAGCTCTATTCATCAAAAACATTATTAGTTTGGGTCCCTCAGGAAGCAGATGAAATTAGAAGTCTAAGAGATATGATGGAGGAAACATCTGTGGAGAAAAAGATGAGAGGAAGTAGGTGTAGGTGGGGAGAGACTCAGAATATGATGCAGGCCTGGCAAGTGTAAAGGAGAAAAGGCAAGAAAGAAGACTGAGTACAAAGAGCCTCAGACTGCAGTACCACACAGAGACTCTGATCAGGTCAAATGGGGTGCCCAAAGAAAGGATTGCTAGTAGACAAGTCTCCCATCGGGTAAGAATCACCTGGCCTTACTTAGTACCTCCACCACATTTTAGTCATTGGGTGGTAATAAGTGATCCCAAATGTGTGGTACCTCAAAGTCACTTATATTTCTCAAAGCAGGTCCTCTCTTAGCAGCGTACCCATGATTGCCACAGACAATAAAAAGGAAGTGAAAAGACAACCACAAATTTGAGGGAGACATTCTTAACACTTTAAAGACATTGCTGACCAAGACCAAGAAAAGCAAGACAAATAAATAGAAAAATGGGCAAAAGCAAATAGGCATTTAACAGAAAATAAAATACATGTAGCCCATAAGTATATGAAAAATTCCATTAGTAACCAAAAGAACTGAAATTAAAACCAAATGAGACATCATTTAATACCCATAAGATTATTGGCAAAAAATTTAAATTTGGAGTGTCATGGGTGAATAGGGTTTGGGCACAGTCCACATACATCCCAAGGCCCTGGATTTGCACCCTGGGGCCACAAGAACTAAGATGAACCATTAAATAAAATAAAGTGCTTCTTCCTCCTCTCTCTTCCCACTGCCTGCTTCTGCTCACCTTTATTCGTGCCTATACCTTTCCTTTAAAAGAAATTAAAACTGAATATACCACGTGTTGGTAAAGTTATGTAATAAGAGTAATGCTCTATCCATGCTTTGTGCAAGCATAAATTAGCTTTGGAAATCAGTTTGTCATAAACTAATAAACTTCTGGTGTGGCTAGTCCTTTTGACAACCACACGTGTGCTAGCTCACCCAGAGTGGAAACAGGTTAGCAGTCTTCATGGATTTTTTTAAATATATCTTGGACAAAACATATCACTTCTTTGCTTCTATTGGCGCTCTGACTTTACTAAATATTTATTAGTCGTTAAGTGCAGTATTATAATTTACAAAAAGATTCTATGAATTAATACAGCATCCATCATATTTACCCATATCCACACTGAAAACAGATCTAATGTAACAAATTTTTATTTATATTATGAATTTATAAAGCATGACATTTGCTTATAACCCCATTAGAATGGGTGGATTGTAGCAAATTCTTGGATAGCTCAAGAACTTGAATTCTAAATTATTTAGACAACTTCAGAGAAGTTTAATCTTCCCAGACATAATTTCCCTAATTTCTGCTGTCATCTTGCTGGGCAGATTCTGACTTAAAAGAGACTTCAGCTTGTGGAACAATTGCTCCCTTAAAGTGTCAGACTATTCTGATGAGCAATTTTTACCTTCTTCCTCAGAGTTGGTCAGACACTAATTTCTGAAATTCTAATTAAATCTGTTATAATTAATATGACCAGTTCCAATTTAGATGAATATGAAACTCCAAGACTCTTATGTACAGGGAATCATATATATATATATATTTTTTTTTTTACCAATTTAAGACACTTTTGAGAATGAAAGGGCATCCTATTTATAATTAAATGATACCTGGCAAATCAGGATGAATAGTCACCCTGCATTCACTCTATTCTGTGCTCTGTCAATTATACCAACTATTTCTAGGCCAACTTTTAAAAAGTATTGTGATCTAAGGGTCAAGATATGTCTTTTTATGATGCACCCACCTTGATCATTAAACCGGCCTGATACTCACAAATTTGAACAGTCGATAAACTGATACTTGAGACAATCATTTTACATCCTCTTTACTTTTCAAACTGCTCCCAATTCAACACTATTTCCCTTTAGTTCTCCCTCACTTACAATTCCATGACTGCTTAGTAGACTCAGCATTTGCACCTGGGTTTTCAGTTTTAAACTCTCAGCACCCCTTGCAGGACTGGCCTCCACATTTCTGACCAGCCGTCTCCACAATCCTCTATTCTAGAAAGTCAGCTCTACCAGTGCCTTTCCCTGGGAACCTGCAGCTGACCTAGGCCTCCAGTAGGACAGCCCCCAGACTATCAAATCCCAGAGGCGGGATTCAGACACAACTGAGCACATACCTCCCCCTCTACAACATGGAGAATTCAGGAAATATAGTGACTTTGAACTTCTAAGAGAGCAAATACGAAAACTTAGTTCTCTACTTATAAACAGGAAAATACTCTTGCTATGGCTAGCATTTAGTCACATTTATTTTCATTCATGAATCTCCAATTTTTGCTATACTGAAGGAAAAAAATATCTTTAGCCTAAACAAGAGAAACATATTACTAGCATTATGTGCTGGCACTCAACCTTGACAGTACATTATGATCATATAGGTTGCTTTGAATAAAAAACAAACACCAATGTCTGGATCCCATGACTGGAATCTAATTTAAATGTTCTGGAGTGTGCCAGGGCATTAGGAGTTTTAATTCCATCTGTCAGTGATTCTAATGTACAGATAAGGTTGAGGACTGACCACCTGTCATAGGTTCAGCATATGTATATATACAAGTCAATGACTCTTCACATTGACCCTTCACAATAATCTTGTGAGATGACAGTCCTGCAGATGAGGAAATTGTGGCTCAGAGAGGTTAAGTTAGTTATAATCATACAGCTAGCATAAGCATTTGGAACAAGATTTGAAATAAAATCTGTATGACTTCAAAACCCATGTACTTAACCACTAGTAAGTGAGGAAAAGCAGTCATTATGGGAAAAGATAAGGATCTGTTTAGCAACCTCAATTTCCCACTCCAAAGTCATTCCATTCCATTCCTACTTGATCTCTGGGACTAATCTTTTTCTTAAAAGAAATGTTAAAAGTTTGCCCAGAGCCTCCATCACCTGGTAACTAGGCTCTCATTTTTGTGCTTATGAACTGAGGTCTTGTCCTCTGCTTCAGTGAGGATGAACACTAATCTTGAAAGGTGAAATCAGAGTTCTGGGTTCAAATCCCATCTCCCTTCCATGTACTTTTGTGACATTATGCATTAGCCCCTCTGGGTCTCAATTTCCAGGCATACACCCAGCTTGTAGGAGGTACCCAATAAAGGATAGTATGATTATTGCTGATATTAATATGATTGTTATTACCTGGTACCTCTGTTCAAATGATCTTTCAAAAATAGTTTGAAAGATGTCATTGAAATTCATTCTTCGAGCCTCAACCCCAAAGACGTACAGTACCACCCCCATGATACTTGAGGATTGCCATCCAGAACTCAACTTGGTATCCACAGTTGGAATCTACTTCTGTCATGCTGCACCTCCTGAGACACCAAAGATTTTCTCAAAGCAAAGCACATACTCATTCATATCCCTGCAGATCACCCACCTCAACTTTGTTTCAGATCTGTGGTTGACCCCAAGAAGTGTGCTCTCTCAGTTTCCAATTCTCCAAATCTCTCATCTCAGGCTCATTTTGCTATATCCAAGACAATTCATTGTATGACTTCTGCAAAATAAAAAACAAAATGTAGCATGTTAATTTATGCATCATAAATTTGACACAACTAGAAATTTGACACAATTTAGATATTGGGGTATAAGGCTAGGCAAATGTTCCCAGCTTCCTAAGAGAGACCCCAGTTGAGCTTAACTCAATACCACAAACCTGGTGTGGACAGAGGCCTCATTTATTTCAATCATTGCATAATCAGCATAAATAAAGAGGCATAATTCCCTTGAGAGATTTTTCAAGGTCCTCCTTAAAATGCGTTTCCCTCTCTATTGTGGTTCTAAACTATGGCCACAGGCTCAAGACCAAATTACAGCCTTTGGCGGCCGGTTTCAGTCTGGTGGTTACGGCAATGAATTTGGAGTCAGGAATCCTGGAATCTCAGCCAACTATTCCCTGGGTAACCACAAAAAAGTTAGCTGCCCTTGTCTCAGTTTTTCTACCAGTCAAATGGGGTAATTTTTCCTTTCTTCCAGCTGCTTCAAAGGCATGTGCTATGACAATTAATTACTGCATGCCCACAGTAAACTTGGAACTTTCCATACAGTAACAAAGCTATTGTCAGCTTTTTCCTTCAAACTGTAATCATTTAATCCCAGGATATTTTAGGTTTGGGATGTCTGAATGTTACAGTGGAAGGTTCACCTAAGGGTATTTTTCTCTTGTGTTACTGAGCCACATACCCAGTTGCCTTGGTGCTGGCTGATGGAGGCAGCAGCATCTTTCAAAACATTAAACCAAAACATTTAAATGCTGCGTTAGAGAACAGCATTGCTAAATCACACCAGTACCTTTCTTTCATCTAAAATGTTCAGACTTCTATACAACATAAGCATATGATACCAACTGAAAAAGATTCTAAAGAGTACAGTTTGGTAGCATCAGGTAAACACAGCCTGTGAAGTCTCTCATCTCCTCTTCCTGCTCTAGTGTAGCATCAATATCTTTATTTACCATTTTCCATTATCTTTAGTTCCCTAGGCATCCTTTTCCCTCCACATTCTTTACTTTAATGATATTTTACCACCAAGAAATTTGGTGCACTCTGGTGGCTCAGGTGTCTAGCTAGCAGCTGTGGTGTAGATCATGTAAAATCCAAGGACACAGGTTCCCATTCCAGGGCCAGATGGGAACAACCAAAAACAAATAAACAAATAAAGGTGCTTCCTACTCCTCTCCCTTCTTTGCTCTCCTGTTTTTTCTTTCTTCTTTTTAGAAATCCAATTAGCTCCTTTCATATAATCATTAACAGACCTATGAAGTAATATCCACTCACAAATATACTAACTTTAGAGTATATTTGGAAAAAAATTTTATGTTTTAATTCTTATAGTTGATAAAAGTGATAACCATTAGGAAAAATTATATAATTAGAAATATGATACACATATACATACATGTATATACATATACATACATATATTTTAAGGAAAGGTACAGGCAGGAATGAAGGCAAGTAGAAAGGCATGTAAGGAGAGAGAGAAGGAAAAAGCATTTCTATTTGTTTTATTTAATTGTTCATCTTGGTTTCTTCTCCGGGACCTGGGTCTTGAAGCAGGGACCTTGGGATGAATGCGAACTACTTCTGGTAAACTAAACCGCTATGTCACCAAGTCATGCTGAGATACCTCATATTTTAAAGAACTTAAATTATTAATATTGCTAATTTTTCCTCTTTAATATTGTTTTGCATGCATACCATTCCTGAATAACAATGTAAAATAAACTTTGACAGTTTAGCAGAATATTAAAGTGTCACCACATAATAGATAATGAAGACATTCTATTCTGTTTTCCAGAATGGTTAGCTGACAATTGATATAGAAAGAAAAAAACCTCATTACACTCATTGTATCCTGGTATAAATAAATAAAAGATAAAGTACAGGGGATTTTAGCCAATTATAATACATAACTTTAAATAGTATTATTGATAACTAAATATATATATGTCCTAAAATGACTCAAAAAAGTTTTGTTGCATACTGCATATATATTAAATATGGGAGATTAATTCATTTTGAACCTACATATTTGTATGAAAGGTTATCAACTGGAAATTCAGTTTCATGATTCTGGTTCATGCCTGGACAACTTCAAAGTCTCACTTTGAATCTGACACTCTTTTTGTGACTCTGGGTGAACCCCTTCATGTTTTTGAGATCCAGTTTCCTGATTGTTATGGGCTAAATTGTGTCTCCGATCCCACTTAAAAAACAAAAAAGGTTGGAATTCTAGGCCCCAGTACCTGAGAATATGACTTTATTTGGAAATAGGGTTACCCCTTAAAAATGTGATTAGCTAAGATTAGGTGATACTGGGTTAGGGTGTGCACCTGATCCAGTAAGACTGGTGTCTTTATAAGAAGACTGTAATCGAGAACAGAGACATATGGGAGAATACCATGTAACAGTGAAGGCAGAGATTGAATTTATATGGTTACAAGTCAACAAATGCCAATGATTGCCAGCAAGCCATTAGAAGGTAGGAAAAAGCAAGGAAAAATTTCTCTACTGGTTCTAGAGGGAGCATGGCTCACCTGGAATTGAGACTTGTAATCTCCAGGACTGTGAGATATTAATTTTCTGTTGGTTTAAGCCCCAGTTTATAGTATTTTGATATGGCAGACCTATTTTGGTCATGCAGTCTCTGTCACAGATAGTCATTTCTGTCACAAAAGACAATATATAAATAAAAGTGGCTGTATTTCAATTAAAAGTTATTTGTGGAACCTGAAATTTGAATTTTATATATTTTCCTAACCCACAAAATATTATTGTATTTTTAAAATTTTCCCTACTATTTAAAATTATGTAAACCATTCTAAGCTATCAGATTATATAAACACAGGCAGGGGATTGGTTTGGGTCTGCAAATTTCAGTCTGCTGAACATTTTCCAAGTTGTTGACATAAGTTCAACCAACTTGGTAGAAAGCATGGTTTAAAAAACGCAAACATCTAAAAATGTATGAGAGCAATAGTTATTTAATACTCCATTGCTTTATCTCCTTACTTTAGTGGATAGTAGAACATAGAAAAATATAATTAAAATGATCACCATTTATTGAGCATTTATAGAGTACAAAGCCTTCTGCCAAATGCTCTACATAATTATTTCATTAACCCTACAATAACCCCACAAGATACATAGTCCTATATCTTCTTTACAGATGAAATTTAGAAAGGTTAAATAATATGCCTAAGGCCACACAGTTATTTCATTATGAAGCCAGGAATAAATCAGATGGCTTTTACTCCAATTTAAGCCAGTTTATATCTATTGATAATTTCTTATTAAGGATCATTTCAAATATCCAGTTTCCAAACAAATATTGCAACTTATTATTACAATTAATAGTAAGCCTGTAATTTTATTAATAAGAATAAATAAGAATAATTAATAAATCATAATACATCTATTATAAAAATAAAGAATGGAATAAAATTCTGCCTCATTCTACTCATCAAATATAACATTTGATCTCTTTGCCTCAAATACTAAATTACATGAGCAAATGACGTAGACTTAGTCTTAAACTATTTGGCTCTGGGAAACACATAGAGTATAACATAAAACTAGTTACTGTTTTATAATAACTTTTCTTACCACCTAATGAAAAAGGTGGGAAAAAAAAAATCTAACGTTGATAACATATGTGATAAGTTCCTCATTCAGGTGTATTGACAGATGGCAGAAAAGAGAAGAAAGGATAGAGATGCCAGGGAAATGGAGAATGGTGTAATCAAATACAAAACCATCTGGATTGTGTCCCTTGGTGACCTAGTGTTTGTATTTAAGTTAAACCTTTTGTATCATCACCTGACAGATCGCAGACCAAATTTCAAACATAAAGCATTCTTTCATCAAGTGCAGAGCAGCAAAGTATTCCTTGAGGAAATTATACACTTGATCTACAAAAAGGTTAAGTCAATGGAATTATTAAAATAGTCAAACGGATTTGAGGGTTTAACCTCCAAGAATGCCATCATGCCTGGCACACAGAGCACACAATATGCCCAATATAAAATGTTCAAGTGCAAACCCAGAAATCTGCTTTGTGTTACTTTCTAATAAATGTCAATGAGGAAAGTATGTTTATAATTAGAAATATAGGGGGATGCATCCAGTAGCTTGCCACACGGAAACACATCCTTCTTGTCGAGTCCAGGAAAATGTCAAAACAGTACAACTGCCCCAAGACTCTTGGTCTCCACTTCTACATCAGTTAAGATGCCTGAGCTATGTTTTTGGTCTAACAAGCTGATTCATGGTAAATTGACATACATCCATGGCAGGTTCAATAAGAACTGCAGGTCTCAAAGAGTCAATGAGTGCAATATACACAGCTATTCTGCAATTGAGAAAATTAAAACACCTGGAATAAAAAAAAAATAACCTTGTTTCAAACATGTTAAAATTAGAAGTCAGCAATATGATTCAATTCCAGCATCAGGTCTTCTATTTATCTTTTCTGGGAGGAATGGATTATGGAGCTTGATTTTGGTCCCACTGTTTAATTATAGCTGTATGGAAATAGTTCTAATTTACAAAGCTACAATGGAATTTTGGAACTCTCACTGCATCTTATCGGGAATCAGATTTTGAGCATTTAATTTGACTCAAGTGAAATTTATTTAAGGATATTAGTAGATCTGACAGTGAAAAAGCTGACTAAAGACATACCTCACCCATGAGGATTTAGAGTCTAAAGTTGGGGAGAAAAAGCCACAACCACTTCAAAGCCGATAACTTCAATTCAATGAAGCCAAAGGGTAAAGTTAAGGTATGGAGTATAGTGGGAAAGTAAGCAAGGAACCAAACTGGAGGATAAGCGAGGAACCAGCACTGAACCAAACTGGGAGTCCAAAAATGACTTCCAAAAAGGATTGATATCTAAAATGAGTCCTGAAGGTAATGAAAATTTAGCCAATTGAAGATAATAGGAAAGGGCATTCTATCCTGGGGAAACTACCTAAGCAAAGCTGAAAGGCAGGAAAGATCACAGAATATGTTTGGAAATCATGTTCTGAGGAAAGTCTGCAGAACTACAAACCTTTAAACTTCATCCCCAGCCATTCCCAAACTGAAAAAATTGTCTAGACAACATTATTAACAGCTTTAAATTTAATAGTGTAAACTATAACTGGGAATGACATCCATATCAGAATGGAGTATTTGGTCTTAGAAATATTCTTTATAAAAATTGATTCATTTTTAGAAAACCAAAACACTCTGTCTCCTGTCTGGTGACGTGATCAGTGTGCTCACTGGGTAAAAGCTTTCTGTGACTCCAGGTAAGACAAATAGAGATTCAATGATCTCTCACATACAATCCTTTGAAAATTATTTACGGAACATACTCAAAGCCAGTATTTATCCCCAGGACTTCTAGGTGGTATCATATACTTCTATTTTAGAGTCACTTTTTTTGAGGAAAAGAACAGCAGCGAGCAGGAAACCGAGAGTGGTGTCTTTTTGACTGCAACGTCACTATAGGAGCCAAAGTTGTAGAATTTTCCTTCACAGAGGGGGAAAAAAGAATAGGGACAGGATGATGTAAGATCCTGGGGACACTGTGCCTCACCCCAGCCCAGTAGATTACACTGCTGATTGTAGGACACATTTCTTTGCTATTTATGGCCATGATCCTTTTTTTTTTTTTTTAAAAAAAAAAAAAGCAAAAAATCAATTAGCAAAAAACACAGTCCTATCTATCCGAGAAGAGATAATAAAGATTTGAGATCTTCTTTCTCTGTAGAAAACTTTTCTACATTCAGTATGAGTTAGACAACACAGAACTAAGAGGAATAATTCATTTACAATATTACTTTTTCCATAATTCACAATGAACTTTAGTCTGAGAGTCTTCCCTTTCCTGGGTCATCTATTTCTGCCATCATTTCTGTACTTGGAGAAAAGGACATGCACTAAAACACTGGTCCAGGAAAACCCACTACTTAAGTGCTTTTGGTTCTAACAGGTTTTGTTGCCTTTTTTAAAAAAAGGAAAGTACAGGCAGGAATAAAGGTGAGTAGGCAGGCAGGCATGTAGAGAGAGGAGGAAGAAGTGCTCCATTTCATTTCCATGCCAGTTGTTCACACTGGTTGTTTCCCTCCAGAGCTGGACTCAAACTCAGGGGTGTGTAGTTTGTGTTCCTTTGGAGGCAATTGATCCAACCACTGCTTTACCAGATTTTATGTACAGAAGCTAGGACTGGATAATACATTTTGTAGTTAATAATAACAAATATTAATACCTCAGTCCTATATCAGACATTTATCATTTTGTAGTTATCCAGTGTCTAATTTTGTCCCACAAACACATCTCCCTTATAGTGCCCTAGTTTTCCCTCAGTGATAATTCAAGTGTGAGTAATCTTAGTGAGAGGGCATTAAGTGCCACCTCTCGCTGCCATTTCCCACTTCCTTCACCATCTCCCTGGTATACTAGGTCAGGTCATCAAATACCACTCCTGGGACTGTAAATTCCAAATAAGCAATGTACAGAAAGAGAGTACAGGCAAAGGTCAAATCCACTGCAGTGGCACTTAGGGTCCAAAGGCCAGGCAGTGCTGAAGTGACACCTTGGTTAGTTAAGGTCCTAATGCCAGAGCTGCTCTAGTTCTTGACACTTTCTCAGCTTCCTGCAGCCCCCAGTAAATTCTCCTTGAGCTTAAAATATTTAGGGCTGGTTTTTGTTGTAGGCAATGAACTCAAACCAAAGCGATTATATCCAGCTATCAAGGTTGCACTTTTTACAAGGAAACCCAACAAAAGAAATGGGGCTGAAATCCAACCTGTGCTCCACTTGTCAAGCTAATGAGGCTATCTTCTCTTGGAGGAAGGGTGGTATTTTTCTAATTTACAGGCACTATATAGGTAGGCAGTGACCGTCTCCATTTTTTCAGTTAAAAGCCTGAGGTCTAGAGATTTATGTCATTGACATGTAAAAGATAATTGCAGTAATGCAATGTTGCATTGGGCTATTCTGCAACCTTTATCTCTACCTATAGATTGAACCACCTATTTATTTCTGGAAGAAAAATGTGAAGAAGGAATGTTCTTGCACCATTCATCTCTCTATAATAGGGACTACCACAGCCGTAGGTACTGTAACTTGCCCATAAGTATTAAAAGGTTGGAATTTTAATTTAAAGTATTTACAAATATCTAACACTCATGCTGTACTAGTGTTTAATATTTAACATTTTGCGTTTATAAGCACTGGTAGAAATACAATTCAAAGAATCCAAAAACTTTGCAGATAGCTTGTTTCCTACAAGCAAGATTTTCCCCAATTTTATAGATATCATGGACAGACAATGATTCAAATTATGCTGTCCAATGCTGTATTCTGATCTCTTCAATTTTCTCATGATTGTTTTACATTTCTCACATGTTCTTTTTCTAGCAGTTTAGATCACAGACTTAGCCAAAGAATATGTGGGCTAGTATATATACCGTCTACAACATGTGAATGGCATTTATTTTAAAAAGGAAATTAGAGCATCACCACTCCTTCCATTAGGAATCTAACAGTTATGCTTCCTTTCCTTTACAAAGTTTCCTTTTACCATATTAAATCCTTGTCTTCCTTTTATGTTACTTTAAGATGCTGATCAAAATCTTTTGTTCCTACCTCCCCTCCCATAAAAGAAAATTAGATTTGTTTTCAGGCTTTAATCCTGGTAAGATAAAGGGAATCAGCTCCGTTTTCATTACAGTTCAGTTGTTTCATCAATCACTGGAGGGAATCACTAAAAGCAATCAGTGAACAAGGTCAATAGCATTCAGCTGGTGCAATGGTACTTAGCAGACCAAAACGAAGACTGGGAAAGGGATGGCAGTGCTTCACAACCCCAAGAAGCCCAGTATGGCTACTTAAGAAGTTGTCTCTAAATGGAAAGAAAAAAGACAAGCAAATGACAGGGAATTCTCTCTATTGCATAACAGGGCTCCTGATACCAAACTTGTTAATGTAACAAAGACTGAAGTTTCATTTGGGAAGTAGGGTCATCATTTCTGAATACAGTGACAGCAGGGTTCTAGAGCATGAAACAAGACCCCAAACTTTCATAGACTGTTCTTCTCTAGCAATTTGTGTTTGTCATATCCAATAAAGAATTACAGAATCCTTCACTGAGAAAGAGGTATCATTTGGGGTCTGGTTATAAAGGGACAAAAAACAACTTTAAAACAAAAAAGGGAATTTAGTGGAAGTGAGGATTACAGGATTCAAAGGTGAGGTTGAAGTGTCAGGCTTTAAAAAGATAGATGATTCAGTTAGGATTTAGTGGTCTGGACTGACTGAATTCTGAACACCCCCACCCCCCCATCTTTGTATTTCTCTGCTTGAAATACAAAGTTTCAGGAAAATGAATTTAATTGACCTGGAATTGGTTATATGCCTTCACTCCTATGACTAGGCCTGGACAACAGGATATTAATTTTTGGTCCCATGAATACTGCCAAAAAATCAAGAAGGGGCAGTCATCAAATGTGGAATGGGGTGATAGTGTAATTACACATAAGGAAATCCAGGTATAGTTAAATATTAGAGGTAATGTATCCTAGTAGGCCAAGATGAAACTAATGTCCACTATGATGTTAAAGCAAATTGCTTTAACCCTAAAGGTCAGGTGCCATCTATTCAGCTTTTATTAAGAAACACTGCAGAGGGCACATGTACATTTTTCATATATAAATTAACAGGCCGGTTCAGTAAATAACAGTGATGGATAAATGGTAGCTGCTCAATAAATATTTTTTTGAAAGAGTGAATTTCTTCTACAATGTTCTTATCCACTCCTTTATACCAGTTATATTTCCTAATATTTAACAAAAAAATTTCCTTATTTATGATTGATTAAATTGAACCCCTAACATAAAGTTCAATGGAGTAGAGAGAGTACTGCAGGAAAATCTTTTTTTGCTTCTGCCCAATGTGACTTTGGAGATAGGTCATAACCAATTTAGGTTTATTTCTTCATCTGTAAAATGAAGTGGTAGAGGTAGATACTCTTAAAAAATCTGCCCAATTCCAGTCTAACATCATGGTCACAAGTATATAGATGATAGAGACTTAGCAAACTTAGAAGAAATGTTTATAATTTTCACAGTATGAAGTGGTTCTACCCTGAATCTGGACAGAAAGTAAATCCTAACCTACTTGGTAGTATTTAGGAGAAATTGCCAATATTGTAGAAAATCTAGATCACTGTTATCAAACTTTAAAAGAAAGGCAGCAGAATCAATTTTTCAAATGAAATCTTACATTGAATCACAATGTCTAAAACAAATAAAGGTCAAAATACTCCAACTGAAATAAAGAGGGGTGTGTGGAGCCCCATCCTCACACTTTTCCCACAGGTTGCTGGGAATACCATCTAAGTCCCAACTGACTATCCCTAGACTTTTTTGTACCTTATGACAATTCTAAAATAAGATTAGCAATTTCATTTAGACAAGAAAATTAAGAAAAATATTTCCATGGAAAAGGACAAGTGCGTATGATCTCTTTCAAAAGCATTAAAAAAAAAAAAATACTAGTCTATCAATAATTAATTTTAATTTGAAAAATCTAATAGCAATTAATCTAAACTGACAATTATCAATATAGACTAAGACTACTGTATCAGTGAAAATTTAAATTCCAAAATGTTTGACTAACAAGTTAAATTGTAAACTATGAAAAACTTCTTATAAATCAATAGCAATTAAAATTTTGCTTATATTCTTGATATTTTCAGCAAATCATCTTCCTCCTATTTTTTCCCTATAGCTCTACTTCAGAGGATACATATAACTACAATGTCAAGTAATTTAGCATATGGCCCTTTTTTAATCAACAAAAGGGAAATTACTGAAGATAATAAATGACCAACAAAATCTGTCATCTTTGTGACTAATGATAGTAACTTTTGTAGTTTTAATAAAAAGAAACTATTGTTCTCATAAAATCAGTATCTTTGAAAACACCATCAAATATCTCTATTTGAAAACATCAAGACATATCCTGCTAACTTGGATGACAGGTATACAAAATGCCAACCATGAGTCTTTATGAAGTTTGCAAAATTCAAATATGCTTATTTAAATCCTCTTTATTTACTTATTAGCACTAATGTAAACAAAAGCATACCATTTAATCTTAAAGGACTAATCTTGAACATATAAACAAGATCCCTGCTATCAATATATTAAATAATTATTGAAATTCAATGATGCATACTTTGGTCAAAGCAAATTAAAAAGATTTCTCTGCAAGGTCTTTTCGTTACAGGCAACAGTATATTTCATAGCTATTGATGATTCTACTGACCTCTCGGCAGAATATAAGGTTTGAATTGCGTAGGTACAACCAATTAAATGACATGGGTTATTACAGAGTTTTGTGTCTTATAACCAAGAAGGAAAGCAAAGTCAGCTCTCAATGCTTAAAAATGTCTCTATTCTACTCCCTGATTTATAATTCTGCCAATCTTTTTTTTTTTTTCAAATGTCCTGGTCAATAGTTTAAAGATTTATTTTAAACATTTAAGACAGGCTTTGTGTAGTTTAGGGATGTATAGTTGTGCCCTACTCTTATCCCTTCATCACTTACAATTTCCAGTTAGAACAACCCAACTTCTGTCAGTAGCAATGATTCTAAAGGCTTTCTCTGGCAGTCAAATCTACTCTGCTTGCACGTGGGTTAGGTCAGGAGTTCCTGGGAAATTAACAACTCTCTCTCAAAGTAACCCTCAAGTAAGTAATGACTGATAGGAGTTGGTCAACACCCTGGTTTTCCAGCCCCTTGGTTGGAACAACTCTGAGGTATACTTTACAGTTTACACTCATGGAATTTTTAAGTTCAATTAAAAGTTTTAATTGCCTACAGTGGTAACCTGATACACACTCTTTATTAGCATACTCTTTCTTCTCTCACTTTCCCACTCCCCAATCACCTGTTATAAACTACACACATTCAAATCCTTATCTCTAGGTCTGCTTCTAAAGAGTCAAACTAACACAGGTATAAAGGTGAATAGATCAATACTTTTAAATAATTTACAAGCTATAACAGAAACCAGTTATAAACTAAATAAAAAATAACCAAGTGTACATTACATTGCAAATAAAGGGTGTTGGCCCAGGTGACGACAATATGAAGTTTTAAATGTTTTGTGCATCTTTAGGATATTAGCTAATGTATTCTAAATATTATCTCTACTGGGAAAAAGCTGAAATATTTATTTCATAGTCACCTTACCCTAAGAGATCATCCTACCTTGTTACTAACAAGATATTGTTCTACTACTTCCTGAATAATCATAGACGAAGTGTAGTAAGAGGGTAGGAGTAGAAACTCCCTTCAATTCTAAGACAGATACAGAACAAAAAGAAAAAGAGAAAAACAACAGTGATTACAATTGACAAGTGAATTCTAACTATACTATAGTTGTCCTTGCATTAACATATTTAACAACCCATTACCCCTCAAGGCAACTAGAGAATACCATCACAAATCAATATTCTGACCATCGTTAGTTTGATTCACAGGGAGATCATTTGCAAAGAAACATTAATGGAAAAATCAAGCAGTAATGCAGAACATTTTTTAGAAGGTAACTTGAGTGACTGGATGAGTCAAACTGAGTGAACAGGAAATGCCTGACCTGTGAGGATGAGGAGGGAAAACATTCCAAGCGATAACTGATATAAAGTCCCGACATGTCCAAGCAACTGTAGTTGAATCATTTTCTGATTTTTGTTGCTTCCTCTTGAGAAGTGACCGAAATTGGCACTATTGAAAATCAAATGATGTAAGCTGAAAAAGGCAGAAGCCAGATCATGTTGGGATTTATAGTTTAGATTTTATGCTGCTCTAAGAAACCACTAATGGCATTTAAAGGGTTACACGATCTAAATCTTAACAAGATCTGTTTTTTTCCAGAAAATAATATAGGGCAGAAAAAATAGTAGGGAAACTAGTTGAGAAGGTTGTTAACAGATTCTAGTGAACAATGGTAGTGGTTCAGACTAAGGTATGAGTAAGTGGGAGTATGTACCATATTGGATATAATCAGTTAAGATGTCCTTAGGTGTAAATAATCAAATACCTAATCCGTCTCACACATTAAATTTTAGTCTTATTCTATAGGAAGACTAGCTGGCACAATGACGTCAGTCGCTTTCCCAGACTTTCTCGTTGTCTTACTCTCAAACTGGAATGTCAGAGGATTGTCACCAGCAACTGAAGACTAGATGCTCTTTTATTTATAACCAGAGGGAGAGAGGCTCTATTTCAAGAGGCAGGATTTCTCTGTCATTGTTTCATTGTAACACATTTTGTAAGTCAGCCTGTTCCTTATCTAATTATTTGCATGGAAGGTAGAGTTATGATTGGCCTAGGTCAAGCAGTCCAGCCAGAGCTGGGAATGGGATTGGTTTTCCTTGCATCGCATAGCCTATGTGGAGAATGGATACATGAAGGAAAAAAAGATTGTTAGTAAAGGCGATGCGGGGAAAGATTCTGAGCAAACAGCATCAACATGTGGATATGCTTTGTAGGTAGAATTCACATGGCTTGCCAATGGACTGAAAGCTGGGAAGAGGATTCAAGAATAATTCTTACAATGTTAAGAGGGGGCATTTACTGAAATGGAGAAGACTGGAAAAGCGATTAGGTTTGAGAAGAATCAAAGCTTCTATTTCCACCAGGTTGACTTTAAGATACTAGAATTCAGAGGAGAGATTTTTTCTTTTAAGCAATTGAGACTGGATAAGATTACTAAAAAGAGCAAGAAGTGGACTCAGAGCAGAGTTGATATGGGCATGATTTAGAGATGGAGTAAACAGGAGCCATTAAGACAGCTAGAAAACTGGAATCCAACTCCCATTATTACATCTACAATTTGAGTTCAAAACTATTTCAAATGGGATTATGGAAAACCACCAGGGAAAAACCTGGATTCTAGTCTATGTCCGAATCCTTTTAGTTATGTAATCTTGGATCATTTCATTTCCTAACTTATTTTCTTGAGATTGTTTTGTATTTGATAAAATGTTAAGTCACACCCTTCCTGCCTGCTTCACAGGGTAGTTATTAATATCAAACAAGTATTATCTATTAACTGCAAAGTCCCACAAAGATGATTTTCTGCAACTGTCTAATTAGTCTAACCCTAACACTAATTTGCTGCTTATCATCCTGATGCCAAATGTCAATTTTCAGGTTAACTTTAAGAAAACCAACCTGAAGTTTGAAATTTCATTAAGGACAAAACACTAAAGATAATCCATTAAAGCCCCTTCTCAATTCCTATGAGGTTTCAAAACTGTACTTCACCAATTTAACCTCAGTCACATGAGATGGCCATTCATTGAGTACTAATCTGACTGTTATGGTGGCCAATGATATGGAATCTGATGACCTTGTAACAGAAATATTGAAAATATACACGTCAAAATATTTCATGTTCTATAAACTTATTATAAAAATATCACAATATATAAAGTGTTGTTACACTTTACTGAGTTCTTATGCTTTATCCCATCTGATCATCTAGCAGTTTTACCAGGCAGTCAAGGCAAATTTATGCTTGTTTCAGAAGAACAAATTTATTTTCCAAATCATTTTGAAGCATAACAAGTTATATTTCAGGTGTCCAACTCCTATTTTGGTGTTGACTGCATCATTTTACATAAATGTTACAATTTCAATTACTCAGCAGTACTGATGATTCTACTTATAAATCAGTCTAACATATTCAAATTGAAATATTCTTAACAAAAATTATATTAAGTACATTCTAAATCTTATCAAAAAGAATTATTTACTAACCAAATTAAATCTCACTCAAAAAAGTAGATGTAAACAAAGTTTCAGTTTACAGAAATTTAATTGTACTAAATGAAGCTTTGTGTCAAACCAGAGAATATGCAGCATATCCTAACAAAGTATCCTGTGCCCACTTCCCCAATTAGAGAAACTATTAATAGAATGATGATCAAACCACCCTGAAGTTTATGTACTACTCTAACTACCAACAATACTCCACCTACCATTAACAATATTATTAAGGTTCAGGAACTAATTAAGATAATTTAAATGATTAATATTTAAAAAATAGAAGTTTTGAAGGGTTACCTTAGCAATGTCTATAAATGTCTGCTTCCAAAATATAGATGAAATTAAGATTAAATGTGATTTAAAAGTAGCTTCTTAAAATAGGATTAACATTTAATTGACGTGGTTTAAGAAAAGTACTGAACTGGGGATCAGATGAATTCTAATTCCAAATTATTTAACTGCTCTGAGTCTCAGCTAACATTGAAAAAAAACATAAGTAGGAAATTTTACTTTATTTAAAAAGGTTCTGGAAAATCAAGAAGAGTATGAGAAAATTACGAGAGGCAAAAGATCAAAACTTTTTAACCAAGTCAAGATTAGAACAAAGCATTTATTTTGTGCATGTTACAAAACCAAAAATAAATCCAAGCAGGTAATGAAATAAACATTTTTAAAAAAAATGTCCAACCCTGGGTTTGCAGTGGCTAAATTTACTAAAACAGTTCAAATTTAGGTTGCTTCAACACGTCTTCTGGATGCTATGAAGTCTCCATCTTATAACCATGTTTCTCTAGTTCAGCTCTATAATAAAACACAAAAGAACGGCATCACTATACATTCTTTATAATGAGAAAAAAGATGGTTTTTAGAATACAAGAAATAAATCCATGAACTAAGCCAAGGCACCAATTTGAAATATTACTGAATAACTTTACTCGAGTCCCAAAAAGGAATATATAAGGAAGGTGGATGTAAATCAACATAATGCTAATAAAATTTTTGCTTCCCCTTTAGTAAACTTACTAAAATCTATTTATGGCATCTGAAAAATTTACTGTTATCTTCCAAATACAATAAATATCTTCTTTACAATAAATATTTAAACATGAAATTTGAGTTCTTAACCATATGGCTAAGAATCCAACACATTTATGCTAAAATTTTAGGGATTTTATAATCAGCCTAATAGAATTACTGTTATTTACACATAAGGAATAAACAGACTACTTTCCATATTGACATATGTATATACTACTAGAAGCAAAAATCAATAATATTTAAGAACATGTGAGAATTATACAATAATAAATATAATATTAAATAAGACTACTTTCCTAATTTTAAAATGTGGATAAAAATCTAAAAAAATTTATATTGGTATAAATATGCACATAAAAGAGACATTTATAATTTTAAACAATTTATTCAACCCAAAGCTTCAGCCAAACTTTGAGAATGTCAAGTGTAATTGCTAATCTGTCTTTTATAAAATACTTGTGCAACCAATTTCAGCTATTTAAACTATCATTCCAAACATCACCAACAACTTATCTTCCCCATAATTCATGTCTTATAAAAATTCAGAAGAAAATTTGAGGGCTCATTTATGATAAAACATTGCATAAATGGGTACACCCTGGTAGAGCAGTGATTAGGTCAATTGACTCTGAAGGAGCTCAGGCCACATACCCCTGGGTTCATGTCCCAGTTCTGGGTGGGGGGAAACAATCAGTATGAACAGCTAAATAAAAATAGAATAAACTACTTCTTCCTCCTTTTACTTCCTTCCTGCGTGTCTGCCTACTCACCTTCATTCCAACCTGTGTCTTACCTTTCCATTAAAAAAAAGAAAAAATATATAAATGTACAGAATGACTAATCTACCTGACATATCATCACATCGAATAAGATTTAAGAAAATTATCAAATATATGGCTGAGATACTTTCACACCATCCAATACAAACACAATGCAAAAAAAAACCAATGGTGGCAACGCTATATAATATTCATTAATTCATTATTCATTTCCCCAAACTCCATCACTTCCCTAAGATAGTTATTTATAATACAAATACTGACCTAATGTTCCTGAAAAATGTTAAAGGCCAGAGATTATTCAAATGAGGCATCTTTGTCTTCTGCTCAGATGAAGAGGACAGTATGGGCTGGTGGTAAAACACTGGTTTAGGAGTAAAGAGATCAGTACGAGCTCCTGACTACTCTTTCCTTTGCTAAATTTAACTAAAATACTTTCTTGGCCTCCCCATAGGAAATTAAAGATGATAATATGTGTTCTTCATATGTTTCCTATTTAAAATGTAAATACTTTTGAAACTTCCTTAAACAATAGTTTCTGCTGCCTTTAACAAAAGTAATATAGATTATTCAGTTTCTCAACAACAAAAGCAACTTCCCAAAATTCAACCCAAGATTTAGGTAACAAGCACACCAAATCTGTCCAGGTTTGTGTCTGCGTTCCTGATAGAAAGTGGTCACCAATTACACTTATAAATTGTTTCAAAACACAAAGGACATAAGGCTATCCCTTTCAGCTAAATTCTTAGAGAAGGTAGAAAGTTCTTTGCTAGAATTTAAGAAACCGAAAGAAAATAATCAAGGCCATTAAGCACAAAGCAACACAATACAAAGACACGAATCTCACGAGCCTACTGAATGAAAAAATTCATCAAAGAGGTGGGGAGAAAGCCATTAGAACATCACAGGACACACGCACACATATATATATACTACTTGAAACAAAAACCAACAAAACAAAAATATAAAAACTCACTATCAGGCTTAAGAACTCCTATTACTATCTAAGAAACTATTACATGACAGTGCCTAAATTGAAAATGGTAAACCAGTAACTATACTGGCTTCTTAAGAATGCTTATATAAAACGTGGTGCAGGGTCAGGAAAATTTTATCTAGTTTTAGTGATATATAGAGACACAAATGGTATCAGAAACAGCAAAGAGTAGTATGATTTCGTTACTTAGAGACACAGGTTGCCTTTTTCTATTTCTACTGATAAAAAAATATTACCCTTAAGAGACAAGAGAGTAAGCAAAGTGTAAGGCTAAACCTTTGCTAAGGACCTATCTATATGACCTTTGTGTTACAGTTAATTTAATGTAGCTAAATAAGAAGCAGATTCTAGAGGTGGAATTCAGGGAATCTGACTGACTCTAGATTATTAACTGTCTCTCTAAAGTTAAAGAGATTAGGACCCAACAATATCAGAAAACAGTAAAACATGTTCTGTACCTTGGTTTATGATACCACATCAATGACCTCAATGAATTTTACAGACTAGATAGAACATCTTTGCAGGAAAAGTGTTCATCAAGACAATTTTTTTAAAGCAAGGATATAAATATTTGGGCTTGTACTCTTCAATATAGTAGTCAACATGTGATGTTTATTAAAATTAAATAAAATTTAAAATTCAATTTATTGCTGCACTAGCCACAATTCACAAGTTCAATAGCCTCATGTGATTACTGGTTTCTGTAATGGATAATACAGCTTATAGAAAATCACCTCATTAAGTTCTATTTGACAACACTGGCAATATTATCAACAATTTTATAGAAAAAGCTCATGACCCACATAGGGAAATAAAAAGAAAAATCTTATTCACCGATGGAGGTATGAAGATTTAAATACTTAACAGAAATCCACAAACTTAAAAGGCAGAAAGACAAAGAGAACATAAGAGCACTGTAGAGGTATATTATAAAACAACAGGTCACGAAAAATATATCTGGATAATGTTCTATTTCCAAACCAGTAAAAAGGTAAGATGTAGTAGTGGCAAGAAATATAATTATCAATACTTTCATGCCTGAAAGTCTTTGATAAAAATTATATAAAATTGAATTCATAATGGGTGGCAGAACTGAATTCCAAGTGAAGTTCTAAAACTGTTGAAAGAAAACAGGGCTCAATTTTCATTACCTGGAATTTGGCAATGAATATAAAGTAAACTGGATTTCATCAGAATTAAAAATGTTTGTGCAAAGAACACTATGAAAAAAATGAAAAGACAATCTAACAGAATGAGAGAAAATATTTGTAAGCAATGTAACTGATAAAGGTCTAGTACTCAGGATATGTAAAAAACTCTTACAATTCAAAAACAAAAGGATGAATAACCCAATTTTAAAATGGGCAAAGAACTTGAATAAATTTTCCTTCAAAGACAGAGTCAAATATACATGAAAAGAGGTTATTATCATTAGCCATTAGGAAAATGCAAATCAAATAATGAGGTATAGTTGATACCCAATAAGATGATTATAATAAATAAATGAAAAATAAGTTTTGGTAAGGATGTAAGGAGGTGAGAGCCATCACACACTGCTGTAATGTGCAATTATTTAGCTGCTGTGGAAAAGAAGTTTGGCAGTTCCTCAAAAAGTTAAACATACAATGACAGTATGACCCAGAATTCCTACTCCTATAAACAGTCTTCAAAATTGAAAACAGGTATTCAAACAAAAACTTGTACATGAATGTTCATATCAGCACTATTAATAATAGCAAAAGCTGGAAACAACCCAAATGCTCATCAATTCATGACTGAATAAACAAAACTGTTAAATCCATCCAATGGAATATTACTTAGTCACAAAAAGACTGAAGTATTAATATATGCTATAACATAGATAAAACTTGAAAACATTATGCTAAGTCAAAACTTAGAAACATAATTTACTGTATGATTTAATTTATATGATAAATCTAAAAGAGGCAAATCCACAGAGACAACAGATTAATGGTTGCCAAAATATAGAGGTAGAAGGGAATGCAGAGTAATTAATAAGTATAGTGTTTCCTTTTGGGGTGCTGAGGATGTTTTGGAACTAAACAGATATGGTTGCATGTCATCATGAATACACAAAATGCTACTGAATTAATTATTCACTTTAAGATGATTAATTTGCTATATGAATTTTACCTTGATCATCAATAAATAGGAAGTATAAGTGAACATGAAAAAGTACAATCCCATCATCAGAATCTCTTTTCCAGTTTGAGAATCATGACTCTACTGAGTCCTAGTACTCTATGATTCTAATTTCTGTTGAGTTATTCAATATTGGTAGACAATTAATTACCACTGGCAGAATTAATCCCAAAAGGATAAAAAGTAATATATATGCTTCAATTTAACTACCTTTGCAAAGAGACTAGAAAGAACTAAAGTTCTATGTAATTACAAAAAAATTTTATATTCAAATATAGAGGAAAATAATTCAAAAATATATTTCAAAGATTAATGATCTTTTAAGAGGTCAATTATCATACCCAAGTTATATATCCCACACTTAACGACTAATACTGAGTTATATAAAAATCTGGCTTAAAACTTACCGTAACTGATTGGAAAAGTCATCCTCTACATTGTCATCATCCCAATTATCCTCCCAGACATGTGCATCTTCATCTTCATCTAAGCCAGCCCAGTCTAAAATCAGAAACAGATACTGTATAAATATCATTCACATATTATTTCTATAAATACAAAAACTTCAGAAGATTTATTGCTGAAGACTCTCACAGTTCAAAACATCTAATATCATATCTATGAGAAATAAGAATAATTCTCTTTAATTCTCAATGCCATCGGTTCTCTCAATTCTTCAATTTTCAGATAATCTAAAACAGAAGTTAATTCACATAATTTCAGAAGGATATTTTTCTCATTTTTCCTTTGGCAAATATTTCTAAGGTTCAATCTTTCAAACCACAGCAACAAGACTAAAGCAAGTTGAGTAGCAGGAAGATCCAGGCTGGAATTTAAAAGTGCTAAACAAACAAACAAATAATAATACAGATAATAAAAAGTAGACCAAATTAGAAGCTATAACTAACATTTGACTAAGATCCATATATATAAAGTACATATTATATATAAAAAACATTCTTTTTAAAGGAAGGACAAATATTAATATGCATGAAAAGAAACAGCTTTCCAAATTTGCTAAAATGCTGGCCCTGAATTGTCTCAGGAGGAAACTTTCAGGCAAATGCAGGTAGGATTTTCTGTAACTGGCCTCAAAAAGTTAAGCTAATATCATTAAAAAAAACAAAAAAAAAAACCCTGAGGGGCACTGTTCTAGATTAAAAAAAAGACTAATATGATATATTTATTAACTTTTTCTACCACTATTACCCAAGTTAAGCCTAGAAATAGGAATTGTCAAATTAAATACTTGTTTCACTGATTTTTTTTTTAAGGAGTCTTTATAGACTTCTACGTTCCTGAAGGGTGGTATAACTCAAGTCCCAACTACACTGTTTTAAGTTTCTAAAACACCCAATTTCACAACAGCTTGATCTACTAATACTAATTAACTTCCTAAATTGTAAACTAAGTAGTTTCCATCTCCACTGGTCCCTAAAAAGAAAATATAATGTGTCAAATGATTAAAGTTAGAAATACAAAATAACAAGATTTCATATTTCTCTACTAACCTTGTAAGACTACCCTTTGCAGAAAAGTACAGACCCCAGAAAATTTTAATTATTATTTGATTCAAAATGTTGACTTCAATATTATTACTATTTGATGTTATTCAAATGTCTTCAAGGGGGCTTCAATTCTTCACTTTGAAAGACTAAAAAAACATACTTGTTAGTTTGTACCCAACTTGTTTAAAGATTCATCACCACCAAGAAACAAAAGATTCAATAACTAACTTAGCAGGAGCTCTAATCCTTAGTTCTAAAAATGTTAGAAAAAAATCAAAATTCTTAAATGTAATATGGGAGATACTCATTTGAATAGAGTCTTTAAAATTTTTAAGAGTGGTACAATTTTGAATTTATCACATTGAATTCAAGTGATCATTTAGAAAGATAAAGCAACTCTCTCCTTTAACAACCATCTCATGCCTTTTTAATGGCAAAGTCGGGGGGAAAAAAGTATTGTGAGCAAGTTTTAGGTAGTAAATACATATGAAAGTAGTTTTTTTCTTTGGCACTGTGCTAATTCACTTCATAATTATAAAACTATTGAATATACAAAGATACAAGAAAAGCTCACTAAATATATAAATTTCTATTTCCCATGCCTTTTCACTGCAGTATTTGGATAACCTCCTCACCCTGTCCAGGTTCTGATATACCAACCACACTACGCAGCCCCTCCACAGAAATGCTCTCCTGGCCTGCTTGGGTCAGACACATCATCTGGGACCAGTTGCATTTAATGTTTGCATGTATTATTAAATTGCCTTGGATAAGGATTACACCAATTAATATTCCCATCCAGTTCATCTTCTGCCTATATTCCATATTAATTATTTCAAGTCTGATGAATAAAAAAAGGAATAACATCATTTTGACTTGGAATGACATGTTTGAGTGGCACTGACCATTATATTTTTCCTTAAGCAGTTACCGTCTTAATCAGTTTCTTCACCTGTAATTTGTCATGTAAAAATTACATGATTAATGTATTATATTAGTCTACCCAAACTGCCAAAACACCACCACAGAAATTTATTTAGCTATGGAGGCTGGAAAGTCTCAGATCAATGTGTTGGGCTATTCACTTCCTGGTAGAGCTGTTTTCCTGGATGGTAGACTACTGACTTCTTCACTATGTCCTCACATAGTGGAGAGGGAAAGAGAACAAGGCTTCTAGAGTCTCAAATCATCATGAGGACTCCACCCTTCATGACTTCATACAACCCTAATTACCTCCTAAAGTCCCTTTTCCAAATAACCATCACAAGAGAGCTTAACATAAAAATTTCCAGGAGTGAAAATTGTGGGATCATATTCAGTCCGTAACAATGATGCATGTAAAATGCACAGCACAGAGCTATGGTACAAAGTTGGTATTCCATAAACATCCATCTCATTTCTTTTCTCCCATGCTAAACTCTTAGGGATTTTGGAAGATATTTAATTTAGAATTTGAGTTATTCCTAATTTATTTGAATTATGTGTAATTTTAGCTATGTCCAAAATCAAACTTGTTAAGTTTGTAGATTTGATAATCGATTTTCTAGTATTAAAAACTTTTAAATTAAAAAATATTGCCAAGTATTTTTCCCCCAATGTGATTAATCATATAAATCCCCCAATGTGATTAATCATATACAATATAAAGGTAAGATATAGATATCATTTATATATATATACATATATATATATATATATATACACAATAGCATACATTGTTTAAATGGATGCATACAGTGTACAAAGGTATGAAGAAATACAATGAGATGGAAAATCTACAAATCAAGATACTGGTTCTTAGAAGGAGGTAGTGAGACATGATTCAGGATATTAAAGAGTACAACCACTTTGAAAAATGATTTGATTAGTTATTTCACTGTTTCTATAGAATGTGCAGCAAAAAGCAATTGTGATTTAAATAGTGTTTAACAGTACTACTTGGTTGTTGTTAAACATCACTCACTGAAAGATGTGAAGAACTGTGAAAATGAGGGGAAAAATAAAGTTTCAAAACTATCTTATACAATTCTTCGTAAGTATTTAAAACTCATCCAATATCTTTTTTTCCCTCCTCTAATTCTGTGTTCTAGCATACACGTAATGCTGGCTAGAAACTGTATTGTGTGGAATGCATTTTCTTACCTCCTTCACCCCTCAAGATGCCTTGCAGTGATTAGCACATAATGATTTATTCATTTCATATATATTTGTTGAGTGCTTCCATGATTAGCACTAAGTTGTACAGAGAGAAAAAAATGCCATTTTGCAACTGTTTTATATATAGTCTCACTTAATCCTCACAGCTTTATGATGGTTTTACACGTGGGAGCCAGGAAAATTTAGGCAAATCTGACTCCTAAGACAGTTTTTTAACTCAGTGACTTCAGTGTAAAGGAAGATATGAGATATATATCAATGATTTTCTCACCAGTCTTGGGCTCTTTAGTACCAAACTTGAACTTATTAATCTTCTGAGGGTTCTGCTTATCCTGAATCTTTTCTTAGTTGATGAGGCTCCAGCCTTCCTTCCCCCATTCCCAGTTAAACCAGAGCAACTTTGCTTCTGACTGTCTTTATCTGTTGGGTTTCTATGTGAGATCTCATTTGGTTTACTTCCTTGGAGGGTGTGGGAGAAATAATTAAACAACCAATAGCTAAAATGCAGTCAACAGCAGTTGAAAAGAAGGGGAAATGATTTCCAGTTACAACATAAATTGCAAGATCCAAACAAAGCTTTCAAAAGAGAGAAAGGGATTTCCAAAAGGGGAAAGGAGTATATATTTGAAGGTGGAAAATCATTATGTAGGTGTGTTTTGTCTGTGAAAAATAGTTGGACATGCAGATAATATGAGGCCTAATCATGGTAGATGAAGAATGGAGTTTTTTTTTTTACTTCATGTGTGTGAGTAAACCGAGTAAACCTTTAGTATATAGGAAGTTTAGGGAAAATGAATGCAAGAGAATTAATTTGAAAATTAAGAGACATAGTCAACGAAATTAGCAAATTGTTGAAACCACTTAGGTGAGGACTAAGGGGCTGAAAAGTTTCGTATAAGAGATGAAATAAAGAGACTGATGACAAGAAAGCTTTACCAAGTAGTTTTATATGGAATGATGGGAATAAGAAGAAATCAGGTATTGTGATTTTGCATTTGGCACGTCTAATGGAAGACGGATGGTGGAGTTCACACTGAATACCCTTGATTAAGTAACAAGGAGGGTCAGAATGAGGGATTTGAAAGAGTGTAGAACATGAGAGCTCAGAAGAGTAATGACTTTTAAGTATTTTATAGAATTAAAGAGAAATACATGAAATAATGAACAAAGAAAACCAAAATGAGCATGATTTTGTAGTGGAACTATTTTGATAAACAGATATATATTCAAATTATTGATAAAAAGAACTGTCTGAATTTCCTTTTTTAAAAAATGCAAATAATTATAAATGGTTACATAAGTCACATGAGCCTCTGCTTCAGACTCCTGGCCACATAAGCTCCCCAACAGTCTGCTAGTAATATCACTTATGATCAATTTTTTAGCCACCAAACAAGAAACATTAGATCTCTAGGGTTTACATGTCTTTGTTTGCTACAGAAATAAAATTTAATAAGAAATTTTAATTCATTTTGTACAACTTAAAATAGGAACACATGCAAATTTGTCAGAGTGACTAGATATGGTGTGGATAATATTCATGAATATAATGATACTTATTTCTAACTACAGCTATTCTCTTTTACAATCACCTATAGTGAATGCACATATACAATTCTTGAAATTTCATCTGTTTCTTTCTTATTTTTCTTCATGTAATGCTCTGCATATACATGCCCAAATTTTATTTGAAAAACTTTGTTGGAAATTAGTTTGTTTATATTCAGAGTAGCTTTACTGTTAAGGAATGAATTTGGTGCTTCTGAAAATTGGTATAAGATAGAATATTTGCAACCTTATTGGTATAAATGAAATGATACACTTATACTTTTAAAGAAATTGCAGAATGTATGTTGGAGGGTAGGGATAATAAGTAATTTTAAAAATGTTTTTCAAAGTTGAGAGAAAACCCTTTTTCACACTTAAATGTCAAGGTGATGCTAAGAGAGATGAAGTATGTAGAATCCGATAACTTAGATTTTTGAAATTTAAAGCTAGTCATAGATGTAATTCTCAATGGCAAATGTTAACAAAGCCAAATTTAGAGGTTAAGTCAAATAATTTAGAATTGCTAGAAACTTACATAACAGTCATCTGCTATTGATTCTTTCCAATTCTGACTTCTTAAAATGGTAATTTTTTTTTTTAACCAGTACACATCTGGAGGCCTAAACAATTAAGTAAACACAGCTGTGGTTATTTAAATAATTAATCACAATCCTGGCAATGCATTTAGTGTTGGAAGATAAAATGTATACTTTATAAGGTCATCTACCTATTAATTAGATTGTCTTGTCTGACTTTATTATTTTCCCTTAAAAAAAACCTTTTGGGTTTAAGGCTTTAAAAATGAGTTATTAGATAAACTTGTATGGTTTTCAATGTAGTATTATAATTAAAAATTAAAACAAGATTCAGAGATGTGTTGCAAGAGATATCAACTAAAACCAAGAGATTAAAATAATCACTAGCTTTTTGTTACATTTTCACTTAGAATTTACATACTGTATTTTACATAGATTATATGTGTTGGAAATAATATTTAGGGTTTAGTACACCTTATTCAATTAAACTTTTAACATAATATAGATCAGTACATTCCTAATTAATAAAATCTTTAAAGTCTACACCTTAAAAGATTATAGATTAAGCTTCATCAGTATGAATACTTAAGTTTCTTAATGGTGCTCTTATTAAAAATTTTAAAATGCTCAGATTAATTATAATCAAAAGGTTATTTATTGTCTTGCATTTGTCATCTATGTCATCTATGACAGAGACTTCAGTGCATCTTACTCCTAGAATAAAGATATTAAAGTTAAAGACTATTACTCAAGAATACATTTACAGGCGTGCCCTGGAGGAAATATGGGTTGGGGCAGTGCACATACATCCCAAGATCCTAGGGTTGGGTGATAACAACCAAATAACTAAATAAAATAAAGTACTTCTTTCTCCTCTCTTCCTGCCCGCCTGCCTGACTACTCACCTTAATTCCTGCCTGCATCCTTCCTTTAAAAAAAGAAAAAAAGACTACACTATGAAGAAGGCATCTCTGGGTAGATGACCGTAATGTGCCAGTGTGTTTAGCTTTAATTTTGATGGCTGTACTACGGTTATATTTGGATAGGAAATAAACATTAAAGATATCTAAGGGCAAAGGATATCAGGTTGGCATCTACAGTTAGGGGGGTGTTGTTTGTACTGTATATCCAATTACTTTGTAAGGTTGAGATTAATTCAAAATAAAAAAATTATATTTAAAAGAGAAATAAAAATGAACCTACCAATCTGATCTGGCAATTTCCTCTCTAAGAATATACCTAAACACAAAAATGTAAGATTAATTGCAGTATATTCATTAATAGAAAACAAACCATAGGTGCACCCCGGTTGAGTAGCAGTTGGGCACAGTCCACATACATCTCAAGGACTGGGGTGTGCATGCTGGGGGTGGGGGTGGGTGGAGGACAATGATGACCAAGATAAACTAAATAAAATAAATAAAATGCTGATTCTTCCTCTCTTCCTGGCTACCTGACTCTTTCCTTTAAAAAGAAAAAAGAAAACAAAATATTGGAAAAGCCAGCAAACAAAGATGTAAAACCATCTAGATAGCTATCTATCTATCTAAGAGCAAATTAGTAATTCAACATGCATACACTGAACTAGGTAGTTCATGACTATTAAAAAGGAAGAGATTTTTATATTAATGTGAAAATGTGTAAAAGAAAGTATATTATGAGAAGCAAAAGTAGGAGAATAGTATATATAAGATCATCATTTTGTATATTAAAGGATAAAAAACCACAATATGTAAATTAAAGATTCTGAAGGATACTAAAGATATTATTTAACTGCTACCACTGGAGCATGAAAAACGTTTTTAGGGAAAGGTGAAGAGAAACAATGCATTTACTTTTCAATCTATACTCTTTTAGAGATTTCAGTTTTTACTACAAGCAGTTACTTGTATGATTAACTCATAAATATTAGACTCCAAAAATATTTTAAAGAAGTTGAAAATCATATTGTCTGTATGATCTTGAAAATGTGAGTTAATAAACTAAAAATTGATGAATAGTGATTACTGAATTTAGGTCTGATCCTACCTCGATTTATGATCCTTACTCCATTCTCAGGTTCAAAAAGTTTCTTCTTGCATGCAATCTCCAGAAATGGAGATTCGATAAGCACTCTGCTACTCGCTATATTAATATATTTTTCTTAAAAGATTTTAGTACATGAATTCTCTATTTCTTGCTACCACCATGTAACTATGAGATTTAAATGTCTGATGGTATTTTTCATGTATCCACTATATTAAATTTAATAACTGAAATTAGCAAGCCTCTTTTGGCATTAGGTGAACTGACATAAACAATATTAATTGTATCTATACCTTCTACATTTAAGATACTAAGGAATTCTGTTAATAGTTTAGTCCAGTTAGTGTCCAATGCAAATGTAAATATTTCTCAGTGGTTTTTTCATAAGGACAATTCTTCCTTGTTCAGGACTACTAGATGTCTAAAATCCTTGGCCTCCATCTTACCCACTAAAAGCTGGTAATTATTCACATTTTACCAGTGAGGTAAACGTGATATCCAAAAATATTCCCTTGGTTAAGGAGCACTATAAGATGTTCCACTTTGTTAGGCACAGGTGAGAATGCCTTACTTATTCAAGGATGCTGGCAACATTTGGGGACTACCAGCCTGCTGTCTGTCTCAACAGACAGATTCCCATCAATAATAATGCCTTCTCTTCAGAAATTTCTTAGTGGAGATGAGGAGCTAGGTGGTTTACCACTTTTGGTTTCTTCAAATTAAACAGTATTACTGGATATAGAAAGATACAGACTATTTAGTATATTATTAAACTCTTGTAAATAACATTCCTCCTGGAGGAAATTTACTTTCATTTAAATATTCTGAAGAGAGTTTTCTTCACAATACACACACACGCTCAATACTGGCACAAGAAGGTGAAAATAAAATAATCTAAAGACCCACTCACTTTTCTCACTTCTATGCTTGTCCACTTCTAAATGTCAGAGAAAGGAGTTTAATGTAAATATTTTAACACCCTTTCAATATCAGATATGAAAATTGAAGTTTCAAATGAATTAGGAGTATTTCAGTTCGAATCTCTCTCTACTACTACCAATTTAGTTACATGGTCTCAACAAGTTCTACCTTTAAGTTGTTTTCCAGTTCTAAAAATCAAACCAGGCCAAAGCCTCCAAAGCCATTCATGCCAAAACACTGAATATCTTTCTAATAAAGCCTATTCTCAATTAGTCAAGAAGTTAAAGAATGCATTTTACAAAAATTCTAAACATAATTTAAAAACCCTAATGACCAGCAGAATACACACCCATCAAGCAGAATAATTGTGAAGAACTGTCAATGTAGCACAGATCCACAAACTAAATAATGGGGGGGGGGGGGCACAGAATTTGCTCCTTGTACCTTGCACCTCACAATAAAGAGATACACAGAAGAAACAACGATGCCACCACGAAAACACGGTATCTTTTCCTTTTTAAAATAAAATTTCCCTTTCCTTAAAAATGACTAAATTGGGCACACCCTGGTGGAGCAGTGATTAGGTCAATTGCTTCTGAGGGAGCAAGCCACATATCCCTGGGTTCAAGTCCTAGGTCCAAAGGGAAAAATACAGTGTGAACAACAAGAGAAAAGATAAAATTCTTCTTCCTCCTCTATCTTCCTGAATGCCTACTTGCCTTCATTCCTGCTTGCATCTATCCTTTAAAACAAACAAAAAAAACCTAAACAATTAATTTGATATCCTACTAAATAAGTTCTTATCAAGGTGAGATGAAGCAATCCAATTCCAAAAGATAGACAGTCCATTAGTCAAACCAGGGACATATATTTTCAGTAACGGCTTTCATCTAGCAGACTCTTAGCTGCCAGTTACCCTAGACAAAGGATATCACCCACTTTCTAGAACTTGATGACTTAAGGCCTTTAAAAGTAAGACCTCCTTTAGTCTGAAAACATTTTTGTAAGTTAGTATGTCAATAACATATTTACCATAAAGATACACACGAATTTACAAAGAAAGCAAAAAAACTTTGGAAAGTAATCCAGGAAATTTAATAACTGAAATGAAAACTCAAATACTGAAAGATTCACCAGACCACACTTTTAAAGTAGTTGCTCCCATTTTAATATAGATACAAATCTTTTAGGGCTGATTCAGCCCAAACTGATTCAGCAGGTCTAGGCTGAGAGACAGCCTTTCTAATAAACTCCCAGGTAACACCAAAACTGCTAGCCTATGGATCACATTTTGACTAGCAATAAGAGAAATGACCTTTTGGTGATTTTTTTCTATTTTTTTTTCCTTTTAGTTTTGTTACTTATCAGAGCACTTTTCAATAGTAAATACTGATTGGTTTCACCTAGTTGACTAATTTTATATCTAGCAATAGCTCACTAATTCAAATTAATGTAAAAGTAAAACCCATGTGAATTATGAACCAGAAAAGAAACATAGAAACTTGAACAAAACAAAAGCATTTCAAATGTTACTTCTCATTCTAATGGAAAGTTTCCTGAATGATTTAGGGTCTACACATTCAAACCTGAAGACAACAAATGTTCTGAAAGGTGACCACTAAACAGTGAGTTACTTACTGCTAATAAGGCAGACTTGTGAGGCCTTTACCTGCAGAAAAAAATACTTTGCTTTTTTTTCTTATTTTATTGTGTTACCAACATTTTGAACAAATTGTCGCTGACAATATAAACTTAGGAGGACAAACTGTATAGTGTGCAAAAGCTGATGAAATACAAGTTATGTAGAAAAACCAAGTGTGTCATAAGGTACATAGTTAGTCTAGATCCTTTTTAAGCAGTCAATGCTCAATGTATTCTTTATAATACAGGTTCATTACTCAACAAGCATTTACTGACCATCTACTATGTGTTAGGAACTTTGATAAATGTTAAGGCTAAAGTTTGGGCAGAGGAGTCTTTTAAATTCTAGTTGTGCCATTTAAGAGCAACCTTGTTTAATTTCTGAGCCTCAGTTTCTTCAGACTCTTCAGGGTTGTGGTGATAAACAATATATTGTAACTGAAGTACCCAACATTGTACCTTATATGTGATAAACAAAGAATAGCTGCTATTTGAAATGTGAAGTTTGAGTAAGAACTGGATTCTGCCCTTAATAAACCAACTCATCATTCAAAGTTGGAGTATAATAAAGTAACTTGAAAGAAGGATAAAGAAAACATGTATAGACGGATAAATCCACTACCAAAATAAAAACAATTCCCACAATATATAATGAATCCCACAATGGAAAAGAAATGTGCTTTGAGTTAGTCTGAATTTGTATACTTTGCATACTAATGTCGTCTTCCTCTAAACAAATAATAGAGTACACTGTAAATAAAAAGAACAAATGTTCCAGCTATGTGGTTTTATGCACAATAAGATCATGATGGGGTACAACTTAGGATAATTTTGGTGAAGCGGAAATTGCTTAATGTAACAGATTTGTATACCATTAACCACAATTCTCTTCCTACCACCTTTGGAAAGGCTACCCAATAATAACCTTACGTGTTATTTATCCTACACAAACAACAATTATCCAATAACAAAGAATTCTGGAAAGCTAACCAACCAACAGACCTAACAGAAGCAGCAGAGCCAAAGACGTTCAGAACTTTGGCGTCAATTAGGCCAGGTGTGCAAGTTTCTTAACTGTTTCAAGCTTCACCCGGTCTATCTGAATAAAATACCAGTATCTACTTGTTAGATTTGTAAAAATAAAAACGAAGGACTTAGACAAGCAACCACCTAATACATACTAGCTACTTGCAATTACCTATAATGAGAAAACTAAACTCTTGGTAACCATAAAGCTAATAAAAAAGAAAACAGCTTAGTGTCTTGTAAATCTTTAAACTTAGGTCAGTTAGAAGTTAAGCGATCCGAAATGGCGAGGAACAAGAGTAAGGAAGTATTAAAACCCAACACCTGATCCTCCCATCCTACTTAACAGGCTTTTGTAAAGTTCTAAAAGTAAACACCGTTGGCCTAACCCACAACAATTCCATTCTAGAAGGTTTGAAGGCAAAGAAAGGCTGCTAAACCAAAAGAAAATAAAGGGGAAATAGGTTATGTAGACGCCAGCCAACTGGCTGGTAACCCGGCTGGAGTGAGAGGATCCACGATCCCGGACACCAGGCTAGGGGCCCAAGATCACTGTGGCTCCTCCCAGAGGAAGCAGAAGGCTTTTGGCCTCACCAGCTCGTCCCACCGTAACACGCCGACCCCGAAGTCGGACGCACCGAGGGTCGAGCGTGCCAAGTCTACAGAACTGGCGGCTGGGGGTTCAGACTCCACGCGGGGCCGCGCCGCCTCCACTTGGAGGCCTGAGTCACCGCGTACAACGCCCAAAGGCCAGGGCCCAGGGCTTACCTTCCGCAGGGAACTCCTCGAACTCGTCGTCCTCCTCCAAGAGACCCAAGTCTACGGGCTGCTTTTTCTCTGACATCGCGACTCCCTGCGCCCAAAACCTCTCAGACCAGTAAGAAAGTTGGAAACCTCAACCTTCCTCACCGCCGCCACCGCTTCTGAGGCAAGCCTACCACAGAGACGCGGGCGAAGAGCAACGGGAGCGTCGCGGGGAATGCTGGGATACTGGAGGTCCGCCTAAGCGCTTCCTGAGGGTTCAGCAAATATTCAAAGCTAGAAAGCTGTATTCACGTTGCCTGTCCGGTCTTATCTGGGCTCTCTGAATTGACAAACTTGAGGTGAGGGTAGAGAGTCATAAAAGTATGCACTTTTACTTAGTCTCTGTAGTGTCGGTTAGAATTCTTTATAGACCTGCCAAGTCCCAGGCCCTTAATGTAGATTTGCCCTATTCTTAAACCAATTTTATTAATCCAGTTCCCTAACCCATTCCACATGACAGAAAATTCAGGTTCAGAAAGAAATAAAGTCGTTCAGATAATGCTAAACAACCAAATGCAGATTCGTTTGCCTGACTTCAGTCTGCAAACTTTGCTATTACTCATTGTTCTTCCATCTCATAATAACACTGGTGAAAAATCCTGTTAAAAAGTGTGTGTGTGTGTTTGTAATAAGTAGTTTACAGAGTATTATAAAATAATATGTAAAACACGAAAAACGCAACATTTTTTGGTGTTCAAAATATTTCACTTTGATTTGTTCAGTTATTGAATATCATTTTGAAGGTATTTGAGCTATATGAAACTTTATAGTGTATGTAAAATTTAATATGTATAGTACTGTCATAAATGTCTGTGTATATATGTGTGTGTGTGTGTGTGTGTGTGTGTGTGTGTGTATATGGTATTGCAAGTGTTGATATCTGTGTCTATTTAAATTCCTTCCTTGTGTTTGACATTAGTTCAAAATATATACCAGGTACTGTGCTAGAAATCAGACATGTATAGACAAGGACCTTCCCTTCAAGGATCTCACATTCCACCCAGGACATGTAAACAGATAAACCAAAGACACGTAGTAATACGTTTGAATCTCTTTTTAAAAATAAAGTTATGGGCATATTGAAAGTGGAGAAGCTTACTTATTTTCTTATTTAGAGCACAAATTTGATCAGAATTTGAGAACCTATAATTAGATGTAAATTTTTTGAATAAGATGGCCCTTAAAATAATATTTTGATTTATATTGCATTCCGAAAACATTAGCTGTCTTCAAATTTATTCAAAATATATTTAATTTGGCATGTTATATAAATAAGTACCAAATTAATGAATGAAAAGTTGAGAAAAATCTAAAATTAGAATTAAATATAGACATAAATGTACAAAGTATGTAGTATATTTCTTCATATTCAAGTATTTGTAGGGTAGCTTTTGCTAACTTTGCCTATCTTCATGAGATATTTTAGAGTTTTATATTCTCTATCACACATAATACATACACCACTGGGAATCACACACCAAAGTGAAACTTTTGGTAGGCAGTTTGATCTAGGCAGCAAAGAATGAAGAACAAATCATAGATCTAAGCAGCCATTTTGTGCAAAAATAGATTTGCCTAAGTACAAATCCATAGAGACAAAAAGATTAATGGTGACCACGAGTTGGGGAGAAGGGCGTTTGAGACTAACTACTAATATCTAGGGGATTTCTCTGTAGGCTAATAAAAATATTCTAAAACTAGATAATGATGATGGTTTAAAACATAGCGAATATACCAAAATCCACTGAAGTGAACCCTTCAAAATGGTGAATTTTGTTACGTGACGTATATCTCAGTTTTTTTTTAAATCCGTAAAACCTTTGGCCAAAAGTCACTAAATTCTAATTTCTAGGCCTATTAATTTATCTGCTGTATGATGCCATTGGTATCAATTCTTAGCAAAAGAAAAAAATCAAAGGCAATATAATGACTTTTACCCTTAAAGTTTAATATATTTAATTTGAAGAAATAATTTAAAAACAACCAGCTATGTTAAGTCCCAAATTGATTAAATTTATTTTTTATAATTATACTGGTTCATTAAATCCAGAATGCTGGAATCACAGAAATAATGTCTCATTTTAATTCTTGTGGCACATGGCACGATACACATGTTCTCTGGCATGCCCATGTGCCTGGGAAACTGGTGTGAAGATCATCTATAGCCCAAGGACCCAGCTTGGAGACCTGGGGTCAGGAGAACCCCCCAAAAAATGAACAACTAAATAAAGATGTTTTTTCCTCTTCTTCCTTCCTTCCTTAAATTTCCTCCTTTCCTTTCTTTCTTCTTTAAAAAAAAATGACTTCTCATTTTACTTGGGAAAACTTTGGAAAATGATATTCAAGTGTAAGAGGCATTATTGCTTAGTTAAATTAAGCACATAAGAATACGTGGTTGATGGACCAGAATACAAATCCAATTTCTTCTAAACATTAGGTTTAAGCACATTTCTTTCCCTGAAGTGTACTTTATTTACTTGTAAAGTTAAAATAAGAGTAAATGAGAATATGTGAGTAATGTTCTGCTACCCCAAATCCTGTCAAGTAATAAGTAATCAATTCATGTTACCTATTATTAAATAAGCAACTTAATTTAAAAATATCTCCCATCTTCCACATCAATCCTAGAAGTCTCTAAGTGTGGGTTTTATTTCTTAGATCATATCTTGATGATAAATTTGCAAGAAGTTAGTCCCTCTGTAAGCTCATGATAATATATTATTACTAATTATTAATAATTAATATTATTATAGCTAACATGTATTTAGTGCTTACTTTATGTCAGGCACTATGCTATGTATTTGCTAATTTAATCCTGTTAACAACAACCCTATTGAATACAATTTCAATCCATTTTATACTTGAAAGAACTGAGGGACAGGGAGATTTTAATGTGGCCAAAGTCACAGTGCTCAGATAAGGGGGAGCTATTGTATCTAAGGGATCTCTCAAAGTGCACCCCAATGTGTGGAGTGGCAGATAATTGACATAGGAACCCCAAGAATTATTTCTAACACTACTAAACATATGCCACATGTTGGAAAATGTCAAAAAGATGTAAATGTAGACTGAAGTACAGCATGCAAAGAGGTAGAATGAAGAAGAAAATTGAAAATTAGGGTTTACTTAGCTCTCTGTGGCCAGATAACCCTCTATAACTAGTAAGAAGCCTCACAGTGAAAGTTATACCTTTACCTATGTATCATATCATGTCTGTAATTGGTTACTTATATTTAACTTCACACTTAGGAAATCTATTTAGCAGCATATTTTATAGTAGGTGATTCCATTTGTCTCAAGCAAATCCCATTTTTTCCCCCTAAGAGTTCCATTTCAGTTCCATATGCTATTAGTTACATCACAAATCCCTGAATCCTTAAGTCTGCCATGGAGCGACCATTCAATAACTAGGCAGAATGAATCATACAGTTAAACTTTCTGCATCTATTTCTTTACAGGAAAAAATGGTGAGGGGCTGTTAAATGGCTAATATCTGGAGGAGCATTTAAAGGCAACTTCATTTTGACTTTAGGAAGGTACAGCTAACCAGCCATTAAGAACTGAGAGAGCTGACCTACACTTCAAGTTTCTCTGACATCATTTAACGGTATGTAAAAAGCCTTGACTCCAGAATCACCCTTCTGAGTTCAGATTCAGGCTCTGCTATTTAACAACTGAGGATCCCTAGAAAATTACATTCTCTCTCAGTCTTTGGTTTACCCATATTTGAAGTGAGAATAGTAAATAACTTTCCTCAAGGTTTTTGTAAGAATTAAATGGACTCTCATGCAGATACTCAGAAAGGTATCTTGTCTATGGTGAATAGGTAATAAATAGTACTAGTGTGAAGAAATAACTAAATGATAATGTTAATTCCCAACCTCTAGCAATGCATAAAACTCAAGATTAGACAAGAAGTGATGCTGTTTCTGACAGCATCACTTCTTGTCATCAGTAAGTACGAATTTTGCTGTATGGTAACTATCTTCTTATCTGCCTTTTGTAACCTCCAGAACACAACCATTTGTTACAGTTTCTCTCTCAGTCTTGCAAGGACAAGTCCTAGATGAGATTAAATACATAAAGCTAGTCTGCCGCATGCTTTTAGTGTCCTCCTCTCCCCACCAGGTCACAACATCAGCACAATTCCACATGTAGTTGTGGTAAATTCAAGTGTAATCCTATTAGGAGAAAATGGAAATTTGGAAGGGAAAGACAAACCAAAACATGTATGATTTATAGCAATAGAAATAAAACAGAGAAAGTACAGAAAGGATGATATTGGACAGGAAAGATTGGGATATCTTGTAAGAGTATATCTTATTTTATATAAACCTATAGCTCCCTGTTCAAAACTTCATTCTTTCTGGACCTTTAAATTTCATTCACTTTCACCTGAAACAGATCTTGAAGATCTCTAAAAAAAGTGGTCTCTGAATATGAAGGCAGACTTTGGACAGCTGTAGCCAGCTCTGAACCACAGTGTTCTATGCTTTTGGTTTGTTTTGGTTTGGTTTTTGATGGCAAGAACACTTAACATGGAATCTACCCTCTTAACACATTTTAAAATTCATAATACAGCGTTGTTAACTACAGGCATTGTATAACCATTGTATAGCAGATCTCTAGAACTTACCATTTTGTTTTTCTGAAACTTTATAACATGTTAAACACCAATTCCTCATTTCCTTTCCCCGCGGCCCCTGGCAGCCATAATTCTATTATTCCTTGTTATTATGAATTTAAATACTTTATAAAACTCATCTAAGTGCAGTCATATAAACATTTGTCCTTCTATGACTTATTTCACTTAACATAATGTCCATCATGTTTGTTGATATGACAGAAATTTCCTTCATTTTTAAAAGCTGAATGATATTCCATTTTATGTATATAAGATATTTCCTTTATCCATTCATCTGTCAATAGACATGTAAATTTCTATATCTTGGTTATTATAAACAACGCTATAATGACCATAGGATTCCACTTACTTCTTCTAAATTCTGATTTCTTTACCTTTGGATAAGTGCTCAGAGGTGGAATTGCTGGATCATATGGTAATTCAAATTTTTTGAGGAACCTCCATAATGTTTTCCATAGAGGATATACCATTTACATCCCCACCAATAGCAAGTGTTGCAATTTCTCTATATCCTTGGCAGTACAAGTTTAATAGCCATCCTGACAGATGTGAGGTGATATCTCATTGTGATTTAGATTTGCATTATGTATAAATGATTAGTTATGAACACTTTTTCATATACCTGATGGTCATTTGTGTGTTTTCTTTGGAGAAATGTCTTGTCAAGTCTTTGGCCCATTTTTTAATTAAGTTATTTGCTTTTTAGCTATGGAGTGGTAGGAATTCTTTATAAGGAAATTAATCCCTTATCAGATAAGTAGCTTGTTCATGTTTTCTTATATTCTGTAGGTTGCTTTTTCACTCTGTTGATTTTTTCTTTGGCTGTGTAGGATTTTTTTAGTCCTATATAGCCCCACTTGTTGATTTTGCCTTTTGTTTTTTATATTTTTGGTGTCATACCCCAGAAATCATTGCCTAGACCAATGACAGAAGGTCCTGCCCTCTGTTTTCTTCTAAGAATTATATAGCTTTCAGTTCTTACATATAAATACATATAAAATTTATTCTGAGTTGAATTTTGTCTGTGGTATATGTTTAATGGTTTGTTTTACGGGGTATAAAAATAAAATAGAAGAACATTTTCTTTAAAAAGAACGTAAAACTTGAAAATATATTACTTTTGAAGTAAAGGGATATTTTACTTTCTCTTTTCTCAAGATTTTTTAACACTGGTTGTGGATTCTTCTCTCAGATACATGCTATTCAATATAGATACAGTCTCTCCCCTCTTAGGATTTACATCCTGGTGGCTTCTGTTAACTTCCATCTGAAATAAAGCTTCTAAAATTTTTCTGAAGCAAATATTTGTGACTGGATGTTTCTAAACTTCAATGTACTTATGAATCTCTGGATATCTTGTTAAAATTCAAAATCTGATTCATTGGGGTCTACTGAGAGCCTGAGACTCTACATTTTTAGCAGGCAATGTCAATGTTGTTTATCTAAAGACCACATTATAAGAAGCAAGGGTTAGATGAAATGGGAGACTAAATATGAGTTTCTGAAAACTGATCCATCTAATAATACTCTGTGACTAGTTTATACTTTGTTTTGGCTCCTTTAACAAGATAAGGAAGGAAAGACTTGGCTCTTCTAGTTTCAATAGCTGGGTCTATAAAATAAACTGACAAGAGCTATATTAATAGAAAAAGTCATAGGAATGTATTAATTTTTAATACTTTATGCATGAAGTCATCACAGGAAGAAAAAACAAAAACAAACCCAGCACATATGAATATCCCCTAAAGCAGTAGGATTTGAGTTTATAAAGACAGGCGGTCCCCTACTTATTTTGGACCAACTTATAATGTTTTTTTTTTTTTTTTTACTATAGTGGTGCAAAAGTATTATGTATTTAATAGTAACCATATTTTGAATTTTGAATTTGATCTAGCAACATGCATTACCATATGTTCTCATGATGCCATCTAGTATATATTCCTGGTCAGTCACAGTTCCCAGTCAGCCACAAAATTACAGGGGTGAAAAATCAGTGCTCCACAGTATCTTCTACCAGCTGTTCTTAAGCCTTATCAGAATAAATTGATGACTCTAGCATCCCTATAATCCAGCAATTTTAGTTCAGTGCTTCAAACACTTCAGGTCCCATATGATTTCAACTGTATATGTTAATTGGTAAAAAACCTATACAATCTTTCTGCTTTCCACTTTCCATATAGTATTACATAAATTACATGAGATATTCAGCACTTTACTTTAACATAGATTTTTTTTGTCCAACTGTGCGGTTAAGTGAGTGTTCCAAGCATATTTAAGGTTGGCTAGGCTAACCTGTGATGGATTTATACAGACACAATCCCAGTGAAAGTTGAGGAATAGCCGTATACCAATAGGAGAAGAGGAGAGAGGAAATAAGCAATTCAGGGAAAAGTATATAAATTTTAGGAAACATAGATGGGCCTTTAGAAGAATGGTTGATAGATATGCTAGTTTGTAGCAAAGTTTCTCTGGACGTAGTGTCAAATTTTAGTTTCCTCTATCAAGATAAGAATGAGTCCTGGAGAATGGATTTATGACAATGAAGATCTGTTATTAGGCAGTTGAGAAGTTCCAAGAAAACATGTCCTTGCATGTGTCGTTTTTCAAATGACTTTCAGCCCAAAATGATCACTATACCAAAGCAGCAAATTTTAGACTGGCATTTCCGATCTCCTACAACAACCATACTAAGTATAAATGTTTACTTCTAACTGCTGGACATTTTCCTCTGAAATGTTCTTACTCCTTAAACATTAGGAAGCTTAGCTATTGTTAAAGGGATATATAACTGTGATTTCTTGTCTACCTTCTCATTAATATTATGAATGTCTATAGCCAATGATTGATTCTGGGCTTTGGGAAGAATTATGATCCCAATAAAGATTTCTTGGCTTTTTTATCATGGCAAAATTCTTGGGAAAATAAAATATGAAAAACTGTAATTGTAAAATAGCTCTCTAAAATATCTACATCTCATTGTAGAGCAATTAAAAATGAATAAAGAAATGGTTGTGTAAATACAAATGCTAGTAAGAAATACTTAATCTACTACAAAGTAAAAGCCCAGTCAAAAAAGGCTCATCTTGCACCAAAACACATGTTGAGAAATCGATATTTGCATGCCCAAGACTTGTTTGAAAAGGCGATTATGGTCTCACAAGTAAATCATAAGAATTTTTAAAATTTTGTAAATGCTGTATTTATATGACAGACAAGAACCACTCTGAAGGAATCATTATAGTTTGGGAAATGATATGCAATTTCAGAATCATCTAAATCATTTCAATTGCCTGTATTTACATTTATATAATGGGTATTTATAATGGTGATTATTTTAGAACTTACCTTGTTTTCTGGGATTTCACATTGGTTTCTATGGGAACAAGAATGGCTCTGAAGAGGAGCATTTTAAGAACTGTTTTCACATTCAGTGACTGCTAACTGAACTGCAAATTCTGTTTGACTGTTAATGGTTTTAACTCTAAAATTTAACATGGAAATAAAAGTTGGGTATTCTAACTTCATAAATCATTTTAAATAATAAAAACATTTTTTATGAAACATCTGGAACATTGAAACATTTGAAAACAAAATAACTAGCTTTAGGAGCTAATAATCTGTTCGCTTTACTAAATTCATTAGTGATTAATCCACATTGGCCATGTGCTTGCACTTGGAAAATTGTGCAAAGAAAACTTCATATGATATATTGTTTCAAAACATTTCCTTGTATACATTAAATATGTATAATAGAATATATACTTACTTTTATTTTAAAAATCCTTTAAAAAGTGTCGTAAAATGTTTGCAGTTAAAATTTCCCTCTGTCGATACCATACCCATTCTGTGCTATTATTTACCCTGGTAATGGGTTGTACCTTTACCATGTTCTCACACCAACTGGAAATGATTTTTACTGTATTTTGAACAAGCTCATAAGTCTTCGAATTTCCATGTTTTATTTTTTTTGGAATAGATTTTTAGATCATAAAAGGCCAACATTTAACTTGCTTATTACATTTGTACAATTTACTGTATTTAATATTTCCCCTTATTTCATGTTTTTCCATAAACTTTACTTTTTTTTAATTCCCTGGAGAACTGATATTTCTGTATTTTTTTTATTTAATTCACTCTCAAAGTAATTAAAACTCACTAAAAATAAGAGAAAGCTATTTCAGAAGAGAGTGCTAAAACTAAATTTTTGTTACACCAAACTGTAAAAGATGCCGGCATCTTATAACAAGCTTATGTAGTAGCTACTCCTGTTATATTGACATATAATTGTGGGGTTCAGGTCGCTCAAAGAACCCACGACAGAGTTAGGCAAGTGTGCAAACAGATATTTAATTAGAGGGTGAAAGAATGGAGGAGACCAAGGGAGGTCCAGACCTGGTTGGCCCTGCTGGCAGCCCGGATTTTTAAATGAAAAAACCCACATGGTGAGGAAGGAGTATGGAGAGAGGGTCGCCAGGCCAGGTTTCAGTTCCTGACTGGACAAGGTGAAATTGTCCTTTGAAGTTATTGGTGGGCTTCTTCAACCTTCACTGATCCTTTGTACTTTTGTGCAGAGGGTCTGTCACATACTACATGTGGGTCATATCCCGCAAGTCAGACTCATCCGTGAGCTTTACTTATTGATTCAGATGATTGCGTTGCTTTGCTGGGCCGGGTGGCACCACGGGCAATTTACTGCCCTGATATCCGAACTTTGGTCCCTGGCCTAAGGCTTGCTCTTGTGGGGGTCCTGACATTCCTGCCTTTTTTTAAAATTGGGGAGAAAAAAAGATTGGGGGAGGAGGAACTGGAACAGGGGCACAGTATTTCTCAGACTACTTCCTGCTAAACAGAGGTGCCGGATTCCAGTTTGGGATCCTCCTCTTCCCCAGGGCCGGTTCTGAAGTGTGGCTGTTTGCCTTCGATGGCCTTTAGAGGCTGGTGCCTGTATTCTCTTAGGAGGAGTACATGTTAATTTGAGTTTGGGTTATAGGTTTAATAGTTCTTTGGAGGAACTGATTGAACAGCTTTAAGATGTAAGGGCCAAGGGAAATAAATTCTACAATGAATATAAGAGGAAGTTGTAGGGGAAGAAAAAAAGTGAGCCATGAGGATGGTCATAGCCAAATTCCTGCTGTTTATCGCAAGGACCTGGACTTTTGGTTGTGTTTGTGAAGCCATTCTGCCTGTGCATATATAAGTTTAATTAATGTTGGTTTCTGCCTTGCTGGAACTGTTGATATACATACAACAGGTTTTGTTAATTATTCCAAAACTCCGCCCTGTTCTGCCAAGAGGTAATCTAAGGCTAAATGGTTATCAAGTACTACACTGGCTAGAGAATCCAATGACTGTGAGAGAGCTGAAAGGCCATCTCCCATGTTTCGAGAAATTTCTTCAGTCATTGTGGTTATCTGTCACTGGGTGTGTTCATGGTATGCGAATCCTCCCCATGGTGTTATAGCTGTTATGGTTCCTATGACCCCAGCTATTATTAATCCAAACGCCCTTTTTGTTTATTTGCTGGGTCTGGAGTGAACTGTAGCATTAAGGATACAGATTCCCATTCGTGTTAGGGTTCCCAGAATGTTTGCTGTTGTCCAATGTGTGAGAGCTACTATTTGCGGGGAGGAGGATATAATATCTAAATTGGGGTGGAGGCTGCATAACCAAAACGTTCCTTCTGGTGCCTGGATGATGGTGTGTTTTGTGTTGTTGAACAAGGAAACAAAGGGAGGCATAGTATAGGAGACAAGGTAGTTAGGTGGTCCATAGGAGGGCTGGTCAGTTGTGTGTCCTTTGGGGCTACTGGGGGTAAAAATGTAGGCAGGGAAAGACCCGGAGAGGCGCTTTCCCAGTCTCCAGGGTTTACAGTGCTCTGCCCCAAAAAGTTCATTAGTTCTAATTGAAGAGGGATCTAGATGCCACTGAGTGTTACAAGGAGCGCAAAGGGTGGTATTAAGAGATTTACAGATGACATTGCTCCAATTGAGGGATTTTATTAGGGACTTAGGTAGTTATGTCAAGATTACCTGTGGCTGTCTCCTCCAGAAGTTGGAAAGGGTCAATTGCGCTACTGTGAGTGTTGCTGTGGATGGGATGCAGACAGACTTATCACAATAAAGGGAGGTCTTGGTTATATTAAAATATTGTTTATTTGGTTCAGTTAAGTGGAAGCATGATACTGGTGGAGTCTTAAGGTTAGTGTAGAGGGTGGAGGGGGTCTAGAAGCTGCCCCCTGTGAGTAGTTATGTGAGGTGAGGAGTGAGGACTGGTTTTGGAGAAGGGTATGGAAAATGTCATCTGACAGAGGGTTTGTCTGCAAGGTGGTTCTGTGAGAACTGGGGAACTCAGGGTTGCTGTGGTAATGGTTTAGGAGAGGTTGATGAGGGAATTTAGTACCCATTCATCTTTCATGCCTTGTAGTGAGGTGAGGGAGTAGAAGAGCAGGTAGGGAAGATGGGGCATGTTGATTAGGTGCTAGAAGAAAAAGTAAGACCCCCTGGAGCCCAAAATCTGTGATGAAATTAAGGACACTTTCTATCCCACAAGTGTGGCAATCCCAGACAAAGCAAGGTAGGTTTTTGCTTACAGTTTGTAAGTAGGAGAGAGCCTGAGTAAGTTCCATAAGGCAGAACCTGAATGACTCAGATGAATAAGGGACACATCATAGGTGGATAATGAAATTGGCACAAGAGGAAGCGTTATGATGTAAGGGAAGACTGGAAGCCCACTTGGCATTTAGTAAAGACAGGCAGCAAGCCCAGGTTAAAGGGGGACAATTTTGGTGTATCACAGCCAAGGGGAGAAGCAGAGCCCACGTGATTACTAGGCTGATGAGAAGGTTGAGCCCACACTTTGACACGTGGAGGGTTAGCTCTGCAGGCTTTTTGAGATCTTTAAAGTGTGTTCTCTAATGGGCGTGCACCAGTACTGGGACGTAGGGTCCATGGGATCTAGTGGGGAGGCGGGAGGCAGAGTCTTCAAATACTGGTGGCAGTGTGTGCTTACCTCTGGATCCTGCAAGTTGGTGAGTAAGTTTTTACCTGGACATATGGATCCAGCGGGTGACACCCATAAGTTTTGCAGCTGAGAGAGTAGTGTGGAGAACCAAATGAGGGCCAGACCAAATGGAGTTTAGGGATTTGAGCTGTAGAGATTTTATACAGACATAATCTCCCAGGGAGACTCAAGTGGTAGGCTTGTCCTGTGTCGAGGGGGTGGGAGCATCTTTTCAGCATATTCCCTAACCAGGGTGCAAATTTGCTAAAGAACAGGTAGATAGTTCCTGTCTTGTGAGGAGGGTGGAGGTAGATTACCTATAGTCAAAGGCCTGCCATACATGAATTCAAATGGGCTGAGCATGTGTGGTTTTCTTGGTATTGACCTAATTTTTAGGACAGCCTGGGGAAGAAGTTCCAACTGAGGTAGTTGGGTCTGGGGTTGTAAGTCAGGTGAGGTGTGATTTCAGAATCCTGTTCATTCTCTCTACTTTCCCTGATGACTGTAGTCTGTTTGGTATGTGTAGCCACAATTTGACTCCAAGTGCATCAGAGACTGGTTGAGTTATTTGTGACAGGAAGGCGGGATCGTTGTCTGACTGTATGGTAGCAGAAGGGAGGCCAAATCGAGGAATGATTTCATGTAATAGTGCCTTTACCACCTGGGAGGACTTTTCTGAGGTTGCCAGAAAGATTTCAACCCATCCTGTGAAGGTATGTACGAAATAGAGTAAATATTTAAAATTTTTGGTGGGTGGTAAGTGTGTGAAATCTATTTGCCAGTCCTGTCCCAGGACCTGTCTTCTGGCCTGATGGAAGGGGTCTGGGGAAGGTCTGAGGCTGCCCTGTGGGGTTGTTTGCTGACAAATGGGACAAGATTTAGTGATTTCAGAGATTTGAGTATAGTGACGGGTATGACCGGGACTGAGAGAGGAGACCAGTGAGAGGCTTACATCAGTGTGAAATTGATTATGTAAGTCTGTGCGACTCTCTCAGGCATTTTCCATCAGAAGGACCAGCTTATTGTTCTAATAAAACCATCCCTCTTTGAGCCCAGAGTTGTGTAAGGTCTGTCTGTTCTTGATCACTGTAGCTTGGAGCTTGATGGGGCATAGTAAGAAATTGAAAGTGTGTTGTGGCCCCCTGTGCCTATCTTTGCTTCCACATCTGCCTTGTTGTTGCCTCCGAGGTAGGGTCCTTAGTAGTTTGGTGTCCTTTACAGTGTGTGCTTGCTACTTGGTCAGGCTCCTGGGCTGCTTGGGACAGTTTGGTGATGAGTGTCTTATTAATGACTGGTGAGTTTTTGGAGGTGAGGTATTCTCTCTCTTTCCATATAGGGATGTCAGAATGAATAACGTGGAAGGCATATTTGGAGTCGGTGTAGATGTTAGTAGGCTTTTTTTTCGCTAATATGAGAGCCCTGGTAACAGCAGTGAGTTCCGCCTGCTGTGAAGTGGTACCAGGTAGGAGGGGACCAGACTCGACTACTGACTGTGACGACATGATGACATACCCAGCCTGCTTTAGTGGGTTCTTAAAAGTGCTACTGTCAATAAACCAGTTAGTAGCTGGCTGGCAGTAGGAGAGGGGTGTCCTTAATATTAGGGATGGGTGTAAGAAGCTTTCAGTTATGTCCAGACAGTCATGTGGTTCGGGTGGAGGAGTTTGTTTGGTAGTTAGTCTGATCGTAAGGAGACTTGCAGGGTTAGGAGTAGTAGGTATATGTGAGATGTGACCCTGTGGTTTAGGAAGGAGCTGTGCATGTAGGGTTTGCACCCAGGAAGGGGATGCACTCGTGATAGCCTGGGGGTTAGTAAAGATGTGAGGTTGTGAGGAGAAAGCACCTTGAGGTGGGCGTAGGGAATGAGTTAGGGGGCCTCTTGTATGAGTAGAACTGCGGATGCCAGAGCCCTAAAACAGACCGACCAGCTGAGGAAGGGAGTGTCTAGGGACCTAGAAAAATAAGCAGTGACCCATGGGTCTGGGCTGTAGGTCTGCATGATAATTCCCATGGCAAACCCATTCTGGGTGTCTGTGTACAGGTGAAAGGTTGTTTAGGGTCTGGAAGTGCTGGGGTGGAGGCCTGGGTGAGAGCAGCTTTTAATCTTTTGAAGGCACTTACTAACAGCTCATGAAGGTCTCCTGAGGTGGCTTTGTATAGCTCCTTAGCGATAGGGCCCAAGTTTGGAATCCAAGTACAGAAGTAATTAGCTAACCCTAGGAAAGAGAGGAGATCCTGCTTGGTATGTGGGCGGGGCATATTGAGTATTTAGTTTTGTCTTTGGGAGGTAATACCCTTTTCAGTGGGAGAGAGCGAGAGACCTAAGTAGGTGACTTGGGTTGGGAAAATTGTCCCTTACCTTTGGATACCTTTTATCTCTTTCTTGGAGGAATGTAAGGAGTATAGTGTGTTGCTAGGAAAAGATTTCTGAAGGGCTACAAAGGAGCAAGTCATCAACATACTGTAGGAGAATAATGGGACTAAGGTTTGGCCCTAATAGGTCAGAGGCCAATACTCGACCAAAAAAGTGAGGGCTGTCTCTAAATCCTTGGGATAAGACAATCCATGTAAGCTGTTTGGTGACCTGAGTAACTGGGTCAGTCCAAGTGAAAGCAAACAGATCTTGGGAGTGAGGGCTGAGGGGGATGGTAAAGAAAGCGTCTTTCAGATCTAGGACTGTCTAGTGTGAGGTGGTTGGTGATATTTGTGAGAGAATGGAGTATGGGTTAGGTACTACAGGGGTGATGAGGAGCGTGGCCTCATTAATTGCCCAGAGGTCTTGGACCAGGCAATAAGAGCTGTTAGGCTGCTTGACTGCCAGGATAGGAGTGTTAGCCAGAGAAGTAGCTTCCTTCAGTAGTCTAGCTGAAAGAAATCTATGATGGGTTTTAGTACGTGAGAGGTCTGGGGCGTGAGGGGATATTGGACCTGACTGGGGAACTGTCCTGGGTTTTTAAGAATTACCCGGACTGGGGTGTGATGTGATGCTATCAAGGGCTGAGAGGTGTCCCATGCCTTAGGATCTATTTGGGATAGCCAGGAGCGGGTAGAAAGGACAGGAGGAGAGGAGACTGTATTCCCTACAGCAAGGAACAGGATGTTTCAGGCTGGGCAGGGATATTGGTATGGATCCCTGGGAGGAGGATTGACACACCCAGTTTACTAAGGATGTCTCAGCCTAATAAAGGCGTTGGGCAGCTGGGCAGTACTAAGAAGGCGTGGGTGAATATTTGGTTTTCCAGCATACATAGGTAAGGCGGAGTTTTAAATGAATGAGTGTTTTTCCCATTTATTCCTACCACTGCTATGGAAGAGGGAAGGAGAAGCCCTAAGAATTCAGGCAAGACCAAATAGGTGGCACCCATGTCCAAAATAAAAAAAAAATGAGCTTACCTGCCACTGCCAGTTTTGCCCTGAGTTCTGCAGTGGTGATGGTCAGCACCGGGGTAGTTCCGGAACCTGGGCCCTGTCACTTGTCAGTGGCTAGGGCGAGGAGCTCGAAGACTGAGAGTCCCAGAGGCGCCGGTGCAGGTGCCTGTGGGGGGACTGATGGAAGCAGGTCCATCCCTCGGTTAGAGGCCGTTGGGCAGTCCACCTTCCAGTGTCCCTACTGACGGCAGAGAGGGCAAGGGCCTGGAGGAGGCTGGGGCTGCAGACAGAGTCTGGCCCAATGTCCCTCCTTGCCACATCTGAAGCTGGGGCCGGTGGAGTTCCATTACCCTTTAACCTTTGACCACGACCCTTTCTGGGTTTTAAAGCAATGGCGAGGAACAAGTATCAGGTGTCCTCCTTCTCTTGTCTTGCCCTTTCTCTGGCCCTTTCCTTCTTTCTATCTTCCTCCCTGCCATTGTAGGTCTTAAAGTCCACTTGAATTAATCTCGCTGAGGAGACTGTGGGCCTTGCTCTATTTTTTGTAATTTCTTGTGAATGTCTGGGAGAGACTGGGTAATAAAATTAGTGTGAAGGAAAAGGGTTCCTTCCTGGGAGGTTGGATCTATATTGGTGTATTTAGTGATAGCCTCCATGAGGTGATTTATGAAGGCAACCTGGTTTTCATCGGGACCCTGGGTGATTTCTGAAATTTTGTTGTAATTTACTGCCTTAAGTCCTGCCCTGTACATTCCCCCTATTAAGCAGGTAAGGAAATGATCTCTTTTTAAGCCGTCTGGGGACCCCTCCTGGTAATTGCATTTGGGGTTGGCCGTGAGTGCAGCATTAGTGCTGTCCAGCCAGTGGAGTTTGGGGTCTCTCACTGTTGCATTTTTCAGCAAAAGGTTTATCAGCATGTGCTATGGCCCCGGCCTTTTCCTCAGAGGTATTGGTAGTAGTGAGAATGACGGACATGTCATGATAGGTTAGATCATAACGCAAAGTCAGATATTTAAATTCTTTGGCAAATTTAGTGGGATTTTTGGAGAAAGAACCCAAATGCTCTTTTATTTGACCTAGGTCTGAAAAGAGAAGGGGACATGGACACTCAGGGTACTTTCCTGTCCTGCTACTTCCCGTAGTGGATAAAGCCCAGAGGGGGAGGAGGAATCAGGACTGTGAACAATGGGACCCTTTGATCAAGTGTGGGGAGGGGACCGGGCTGGAGTTGGTTAGGCCTACAAATGGTTTGTTGAGGGTGTGGGAGGGTAAAGAATGGACTGGACCCGCTGGGGAGGCAGCTTAACAAAGAGTGGGGAGGTGGAGGAGGAGGGAGTCGTGGTAGAGGGAGAACGAGGGACAAATGAGAATGAGGGGGAGATTGCAGAGTGGACTCCTTGGGGAAAGAGGGGCAGAAGATTGGGGAGCAGAAACTTGAGAAGAGGAGGGGGTGGATGGTGGTAGGTCAGCATAAGGAGGGGGTAGTGGGCAGGATCAAATGAAGAAAGGTTGTCTACAGAAGTGGGAGGATGGTCCGGATTGGAGGGGCCCTCCAGAGTTGTGGGTTTTTTCATTAAGCAGTAGAATCTGAAATAAAGTAACATTGACATAGAGATGGGCAAGACTGGAGTGTCCAGAAAGCCTATATATAGGGAACTTCTGACCATTTGCTGTTGCATCTAGTATTTATCTTAGTGAGAATTTGGAGGTCAAATGTGCCATGTTCAGGCAACCATCCCTGGTTATTTAAGGGGTAATGGAGCCAGGCCATTGTGGAAAGTGATAAGATTTTTTTTTTTTTTTTTGGTTTAATATTTCCCTCCAAGTGGAACTTAGGGAGGTTACAGATGAGGCATCCAAGAGGGGAGTCCTTTGATGGGAGAGATTTTATATTTCCCATGATTTTAGCAAATGAGGTCCATAAGGTAGAAAAAGGTGAAGCCAGGTATAACAGCCTACAAAAAACTCCAGTAGCAAGACAGGCATCCCTGTGTTGCCTCTGGGAGTTAGAGATGAGAGGATACAATTTGCCACAGGTGTCCCCTCGGGAAGTCACTATTTTGGCTGTGGAGAATTTCGACTGAGTGCTCAGATTTTTGGGGGTATCCACCAGAGGTAGGTAGTGAGATTAGAGGGATCCGGAATGAAATTCTCAAAGAGAGAGAGACAAGGTCGAGAACCAGAGACTCATCCATTCAATTGATGACTGGTGTTGTATACATATCAGAGACACAGCGGTAGGATGACGTTAGGCCATCAGGAAGAGCGCAGAGAGCTTTGACTCAAGCCTAAAGTGGGGGATTCCTTGAGTGGCCCAGGGGTTGTCCACATGGGGTGGGGGAGCTCTGAGTGTGGAACTGGTACCCCGATTCCTGGGTTTCAGCACCGGTAATGGGGTTTGAGTCGCTCAAAAAAACCACGACAGGATTAAGTGAGTGAGCAAGCAGATATTTAATTAGAGGGTAAAGGAATGGAGCCGACTAAGGAGGTCTAGACCCGGTCTGTCATGCTGGCGGCCTGGGTTTTTAAATGAAAATCTCAAATGGTGAGGAAGGAGAATGGAAGGAGAATGCCAAGCCAGGTTTCATTTCCTGATTGGGCAAGGTGAAAATTGTCCTTGAAGTTATTGGTGGGCTTCTTCAACCTTCGCCATCCTGGTCACATATTACACATGGGACACATCCAGCATGCCAGACTCATCCGTGGGCTTTCCTTATTGTTCCAGATGATTGCATTCCTTCGCGTGGCTGGGTGGCACCAGGGACAATTCACTGCCCTGATATCCAAACTGTGGTCCCTGGCCTAACGCTTGCTTTTGTGGGGGTCCTGACAATAATCTGTGTCTTAAATCCAAAAAGTACAGGTTGGTGGCAAAGTGCCAGGTAGAATGAAATAAGCAGTCGAGTTTTCTTGTTCGTTTGTTTTTTTACTGTTCTTCAGATTGGTGAGTTTTTGCTTGTTTTCCTGACCTTGGTCAGGACTGCTAGTGACAGTTTTAGAAGTGAGCTGCTGGCATTGTGTGACCAAGCGAGCTTATCTTATAATTCACAGACCTAGTGTAAACTTTAAGAAACTTTTTTCTTCTTAAAAGTATTTTTATTTAGATACGATTCTATGAAATACATTAGAGATTATTACACTTTGGAAAAAAAGTGAAGATAAAGGATAAACATGTAACCAAATGTATTGGGAAGGTATGTCCTTATGGCACAGGTGTCTGAGATGCTGGGGTGTGTACTAAAACCCAAGGATGCTGGTTGGAAACCTGGGGTTGTGGCGGGGAAGGCCGTGGGAAGGAGAGTGTGGAAGTGGGGAAACCAAAATAAACAGCTTAATAAGCAAAAATGAATTTACTTCTCCATTTCTTTCCTTCCTTCTTTCTTTCCTCCCTCCTTCCTCTCTTAAAAAAATATATTGGGGAAACGGTTGATAGGCTTGTCTACTTTTTAAAAGTTGAAGTAGAAAACAAATTGTAAAAGGAAAGCAAGTATTATGTTAATCTTCAAAAGAGGAAGATTTATTTTAAAAAGTATCTGAATCTGAAGGTGAGGAATTTGATTGTCTCTCAAAGTGTGGGGTTTACAGACCAGTACCCATCTGAGGTAACTACAAAAAGTGAGCATTTAGAAACTAGTTTCACATCACTTCATCCGGTTCTGTAAATTTGTGTTTTACAAAAATCACTCCATAGCATTTAGGAATTTAAAAAATTTGTCGTTTATTACAACTAGTTTGAAATGCATTCATCCAGTATAAATTACTGAAAGTCAGAAAGACAGAGTATCATTTGAATCCATGGTATTAAAAATAATTTTTCCTGTGTGATTCAGTCTAAAATTTGGGAAGTAAAAGATTTTTACGTCTGAAATCTCTTTTTACCCATAGAATAATATATTTATTTTCATAAGATTACAGTGCAGGGGGCTAAGGCAGGTACTTCCTTCTTTTACAAATATAAAAAGAAATACAAAGGATTTAAGATATCTGATATTACCCAGTTACCATCAAAATTTTAGCATCAAGGTAAGTATATTGTACAGAACTTGTTTAATATTCTGATGGATAAAAGAAAAACACCCTAGATTGATTATAGCAATGTATTGGATACATTTGCAGTTTCATATGTCAGATGCCAGTGTTTGTCTTAAGGTCTCAGAAGGAAAAGCACTGTGTTATAGTTAATGGATGACAAGTGAAACGACACATAGAAATTCAGTAACCAAAACGAAACTGACGATGAAGAAAAATCAAGATAGGAACACATGTATAGTTTGGTTGAAGAAGTGATAAAGCAGAAATTTAAGTCTACATTTCTGTCAAAGTTATAACATCTGAAAAGAGACAGAGCTTACTACCTTAGACTACAAATAGGAGAAATAAAATGAAAATGTGAAAGGGAAAGTTTAGACAAACTTGGGAATTTTTGTTCATTGTTAAGTGTGTTAGATTAGCTGAGTGGGTGCCCAAAGGAATCTTTGAGGACATTTAAAACCTCATTGAACAAAGCCTGGACATTGTATTGTGGAGAGTAAGACTTCAATGGCAAGAGGGATGGACTGGTTCAACTGTGAGGCCTTTTCCAGCTCTAATTTCTACTATTCCATACCTCTGTAAAGAATAGTTGCTAAATTGCTTGATCAACCCAGACAAATAAAACTCAATACAAGAATAAAACTCCAGACAAAACAATAAAGTCAGCCAAAATTGAAACACGCCCCTCCAAAAAACCATCTAAATCTTGCATCATACCCCAAAAGATGACAAATTCATGCTCTGGCAACCTGCCCAGAGGAATAAATTCCAGATACAGAACCCTTCAGTGGGCAAGCCCAGCCAACAGATTGGGAGAGTTCAACTTCTCAGGCATGTTTGTAAAAGCTTCCAGCTGATCTTAATACCAGAGCAGGCTTAAAAAGTGAAAGGAAAAAGAAATCTATTCATGAGCCGGGTCTATGAATGAACGAACTCATTTATTCATTTGACAGGGATTTATGGAGCACCTACTATTACAGGGTGGGGTATATCGCTGAACAAAACATGAGGTATCTGCTCTTGTGGAGCTTACATTCTAGTGTGAGAAACAATAAATAGCACAGGATGATATAGTGTAAGTTAAGGGGTAGTAAGTGTTAAGGGAGATACAAGCAGGGAGAGGAAGAGGAAGGAGATGTGTGGAATCAGGCACCTGACTATTTAATAATGCATTGAGAGTAGAACTCATGGAGAAGATGAGATATCTGAGAATGACTTGAAGGAAGTGAAAGGAGTTATCCAAGTAGATACTGAGGGAAGAGCATTCCAGGCTAAGAGACCATTAGAGCACAGCAGGAATGTTGGAGTGAAAGTGAAGTATTTTAAAAACAAAAAGGAAACCCTGGTGGCTCAACAAGGTGAACCTGGGGGATGATTCTCAAGAGTGAGGTCAGTGAGAATGTGTAGGCTGTGATTATTAGGACCTCATCTTTTGCAGTCCAAGTAAAATATCTCACTTCCAGAATTCTAGGACCTCTAAAGAAACTAATTCTCACCAGGTGCTAACCTCCTTGGAAAATATCAGGTGATAGCCTTCCTGGGAAATAACAGGTGCTTGTCTTCCTGAGTAGTCACTCCACCCAAACATCAGCAGTGTGACTGTGTACTCTTTTAACTATTCAGGTGTTAATTTTCTTAATGGAAGGAAAACAGGCAGGAGGAGAGAAGGAAGAAATGTTTTTATTTATCTGGCTTTTTTGTTTGTTTTTTCCAAAAGGAAAGGTACAGGCAGGAATGAAGGCAAGTAGGCAGGTAGGAAGATAGGAGAAAGAAGCGTTTTTATTTTATTTTTATTTAGTTGTTCACACTGGTTGTTTCCCTCTGGACCCAGCACTTGAACTCAGGATATGTGCCCTTCACGCCTTCCGAGGCAATTAACCTAACTACACCTCCACCAGGACACACCTGTTTGTTAAATTTTTGGTTGCTCTTCTACCCCACCTCTGTGTGACAAACCTGGATCCTTGGGCTTTACATGATCTTTTGACTTTACATGGTCTATGCCCCCGCCACTGGTTGAGTGCCTGAGCCACCAGGTATTAAGTTTTAATGGTGTCAGCATTATCCAGCAGCGTAGGCCTTTAATGTATAAACTATATGTTACTCTACTACTAGGCATGAAGAAGGTCCATTAATATTGGAAATCAGGATCTATATTTGCTTTCATTTATCCTTAGACAAGCAATTAAAAAAAAAAGTTAAATGAAACTATTTGTGATCTTAGAATGATGTTTGTATATACATGAAATATGTATTCTGTCACATAAAATAAACCTAAATATCAGGATTTATATTATGAGCTCATGTTCTATGAAACCTGGTCTTTACCAATTATTTAAAGGTGAGGAATAACTTAAACATCTAGTAAGAAGACAAAAACAGATCTACTTGTGGGAAGTAAAGACACTATTAAAGGAGTTATTAGACATTTTAAATATTTGAAAAAATGTCTCTAAAATTAAAAGTTAAGTTAGAAAATTACTGTTAATGCTCATTCATTATTTGCTATTTATTTTATGTCCCAATGCCTGCTTTGTGCCAGGCAAATTTTCTAGACCCTCTGGATACAACAGTGAATAAACACATAAAAGCCCAAAATATAATGATACTCCATTAAGATTCTCTTTAGACAGTTGAACTGATCATCTACGTATAACAATATGTAGTTGAAGACCTGAGTTGGAGGTTCAGCTGAAAGATGGGACTTAGTCAGGAAAGGATGTTTCATGACTTGATCCCATGTAGTCATTCGATTTTAAAGTCTTCAAGGTGGAGACCGTAGGCTGCAGGCTCAGGAACTTTAGAAAGGGAAATGAGCTTAGCATTTGCATTAGAGCTGCCTTGTCTAATTGACAGCCATGGTCGGCAGCCACGTGTGGCTACTGAGCAATTGAAATGTGGCTAGTCCAAGTTGAGATGCACTCAAATATAAATATACTTCGATTTTGATGACTCATTTTGAAAAAGAGAATGTAAGCTATCTAAAGAAATGCTGTATTGATTGAATGTTGAAATGCAAATGTTTCTTATACATTGGGATAAATAAAATATATATTAAAATGAACTTTATTGAAGGAACATTACATTATAACATATAGGTTTAAAGTATGCATTACTGCAAATAGACATCTAGGTATAATATATTAATTTTACTACTACCATCATTCCAATTCTTTCTTCACAATATACTTGATTCCCTCTACCCAATTTTCTCACCCTCAAGTAAAATATATAATTGTTGTTTATCTCGTTCATTTTTACTTTATAAAAAATGTGGTGACTATAAAATGTAAACATATATGTGTCTCAAATTACATGGAGTTAGTATTTGATTGCCAGATCAGCTCAGTACTACTGCATTATAATAACTGGCTCTTATTGAGTACACAACATTTAATTTTTATAATAAACCTGTGAGGAAACATTTTTCCTGATTATTAATTTGAGGCACAGAAATTGCCAAAGGCTACATATCTAGTTAGTGAAAGAGCAATGAGGTTTTAATTCAGTGGCTCTCAAATAATCAGAATCACCTGTAGGACTTGTTAAAACAGATTACTGAGTGCCACCTCCAGACGTTCTGACTCATTTGAGCGGGGTGTAACCTGAAAACTTGCATCTTTAACAAGTTTCTCTGTGATGTTGATACTGTTGATCTGCAGACCACATTTTGAGAATCACTGGTCTAATTAATGTGCTTTACAGCCTACCTCGATAAGCACTCAGTCTTTCTGGGCCACTTTTTTTTACCTTCAAGTGTGGGTATTTTATATACTTCACATACCATAGAATTAATCATTTTAAAGTATAAAGTGCTCAGATTTTTAGTATATTCATAGTTTTGAAACTATCTTCATTATTCAATTCCAGAACATTTCCATCACTCTAAAGAAAAACACAATACCCATTTAAGTCAGTCCATGTTTTCCCTTTGTCTTGACCCTGGCATCCACTAATCTACTTTTTGTCATTATGGATTTGCCTTTTTAGTACATTTCCTAGAAAAAGAGTCAGATCAAATGTGGTGTCTTTACCACCATAGTCATTACAATAGATAGAGTTGTGCTAAAATACCACTTTTTGTTAATATGCTCATGTACATTTGGATTGTTCCTGCTTTTGGACTATTATGAATTTGTGTGGATTTATGTCATCATTCTCTTGGAAGGTAGCTAGGAATGAATCTAGTTGGAGTGGAATTTCTGGCTCATATGGTAATTCCATTTTGAGGAACTATCAAACTGTTTCCAAGCACTGTACAAAGGTTCCAGTTTCTCTACAACTTTGCCAGTAGTTGTCATCATCTGTCTTTTATTGTAGCTATGCTAGTGGGTGTGAAGTGGTATCTTGTGGTTTTGATTTGCATTTCCTTAATGACTAATGATGCTGTTCATCTTTTCAAGTGCTTATTAACTTATATATTTTCTTTGAAACATATTTATTGCAATCCTTTGCATATTTTTAAATTAGGGTATTTGTCCTTTTATTGTTGAGTTATAAGAGCTCTTTATATATGCTAGGAATAAGTTCCTTATCAGTTATATATGATTTGCAAGTTATTGCTCCCATCCTATGCATCGTCTTTTAAATTTCTTGATAGTGTCCATTAAAGCAATAAGTTTTTTTTATCTTTTTATATATGTACTTTAAAATAAAAGTAATATATTTAAGGTGTACAACATGAAGATTTTATACCTATGTATGTATATGTTATATATACATTGTGAAATGATTACTATTTTTAAACTAATTAACATATCATTTCACATATCTATCATTCTGAAGTTTTTCAGCTTTATGAAATCCAATTTATTTTTCCCTTTATTACTTGTGCTTTTGGGTCACATCTAAAAACCATTACTTAATCTAAGGTAATAAGGATTTACATGTACATTTTCTTCTATGAAAACATAGTTGTTTCATTTAGGTTTATGATCAGTTTTGAGTTAATTTTTGTAGCTAGTTTGAGATTAAGACACAACATCATTCTTTTTCATGTGGCATAGGATGCTTTTAAAATTTAAGTAAAATTACTTTAGAGACAATTACTTACACAATGTTTATTAACATTAACTACAATACTATTTCTTCCTATCTGGCACTTCCTTGCTAGTCTATCAAAGTTTCGTAAGCACTGTATTTAGCACAAAAAAATTAAAACCAAGTCAGTAATGAATGACCACAAGGTAGGCTTATTCAATTACACTCCATCATTTACTGTTATGTACTAAAGTACCATGATTGTTACCATTATCTAATTTTATATTAATTCTCCCATTCACATATATAGAATGAGGAATGAAAGAATGTTTATCCTATATTATACTCCTTTGTGATTTTATGATACCATTTTCTCTTGTTCATGCTTATGGTGCCCATTCAACTCACCATATTAATACAAAAATGTGGTGGGTTTTGCCCATATTTTATTGTAGTAATCAGATGGATGAAACATACCAAACTAAGATGAATGCTAGAAAATAAGAAAAAATAAAATAAAAGGGCAAGTCTTTTATACACATATATATTACCTTTCCATAGGAAGTAAGGTAAATGGGATGTGAGACACATTGTTTTGTTGTAAGGGGGAGTGAAAATGTAGAATCCAATAGATGTGGGTGCATATGGCATCCAGAAAAATGAGAATTGTAAAATAAGAATTTTTTTGATATGTTCTTAACCTAAGGGCTCCCTTACTAGTGACAGGAATATTTAGGTTTCTTGGTGGATAAAACTGGGTAGTACTGTATTTGTAAGAAGTTTCAGCAAACTGTGTCAGCCTTAAAATTTCTCTTTGATTCGTTCCCCTATCCATAATCATTAAGCCCAGAACTATCTTTAGTTTATCTCTAGATCAGCATATGGGGTGGGCGGGGGGCGGGGTGGTGGGGAGAATTAACATTCTAGAATAAATACTTTGCATTTTAAATTAATAACATTTCTAGTGACTTCATGAAAGATAGCCTAAACTGTTAGATGAAGTTTTGAACCTGAAGACGGAAATACTAGTGTTGAGTCCAAGCAGCATTACTGAGAAGAGGGATAATGAATTAGAAACCAGATCCAAGCCTTGTGCATTTGTTTCAAAATAACATTCATTATAATTTTGGTGATTCTCATGAGTCAAATGATAGAAATTAAATTTCAAACCAAATTCTCCTTTTTTGGTATATTGTTTGAATAGCTAAGGAGTTATTCCTCAGTATTCAGAGAATTCTGCATAGGAATATAAGAATCATGGTGGATGATTCTTGTATTGTGAAAATGCCAACTGGATTTGGTAAGTCCCAGTTGAAAATTCCAGAAAAATAAATATTATCCACAAATAGGAACTCAATCCTTAGTTTTTCTTCTGAATTGGTACAAATAAGAACTGAAAACAAAAGGGTATCATCCTACAATTTCAGACTATGTACTATGACTGGAAGAATTTTATCTATTAACTTTTACAACTTTCCTCGTCATGCTTATAGACATTTTTTTTCAGTGTTAGCGTTTCTATAGTATTTACTCCAACCATCTAAAGCAGAAAGTTATGTAGTTTGTATAGTTAGCAAGAAAGCACTAGGGAGTACATGATCTCCTCACAGTCTTACAGATAGGAAGAAAGAAGAAATCTATGGGAATAGAATTAGTAGGAACAGTATTAAAGAGAAAAGAAAATCAGATTCTGGAATTTAGCCTTTCAAGTTTCCAGTCACAGAGTCAGGTAAATTTATGTTCCATAAAATTATTGTCAGTATCAACCATTAATCATAAGTCTTAATCACCATGTCTTCCATAGGCCTACAATGAGGGAAGAAAAGGAACACTTAGAAATTACTTTGTGCCAGATACTGGACCCAGCAGTTTCCACAGAATCATCGCCTATCTGTCTTCTGTTGGTCCTACCAGGTGAAACTCCCTTGAATTAGGCACTGATAGCAGTAACTGTAAGCCCAACAGACACCATGGAAGTAATGACTACACCCCACCTTCAATGGCTAGTTTCTGGCATAGATATAATCAGGTCTCCCTTCAGAACCAGTATTCGCCCTTACTGTCTTGTGATTTTTTTCAATTTCACATAGGGATGTGTACACACACACACACACACACACACACACACACACACACCCCTACACCTCTGTGACTGAATCGAACAGCTGATTGCCTCATTCTCTCTCCCATTACCTGAGGAGATCAAGCAATTGTGTGTTAACTCCAGCTGCTCAGGGTTGGGGAGTAGAGGCAAAGCCATAACACATATCAGAGTCAATACCTAGGATCTTATTTTTAGGATACTAGAAAAGCAAGCTATAGTTTGCTTAATTCTGAATTCTTGGGCTGATTCCAAGCAAAATAAAATTCCCTATGTCTTGGGCAGAGCAAGTCTGTACATGTGGTGGCCTTGATGTCTTCTCCCTAGGCAATCAGTTCTCTTAGCTAAGAACAGCATGGACAGTTTGCCAAGGGCTTTACCCCTCACATTGAGGAGTTGATTCATGAATCAGTGACTTGCTGGGTTACACTGTATAGATTTTTAAAACTGAGCAGGGTCAGGGTGTGGACTGTCTATGCAGTTCTGCTTCCAACTTGCATCAGCATGTCAGCAGGAATTTAAGCAAAGTTTAAGCACATGCTGATTTGTGTGAAGAAAATCCTACAAAAGAATAAAATCATTATAGACGTCTTCATCAATAGGAAAGTGAAATATGGTCAACAGTTGAAATAGATGAAAATTAATTATTTTAAAAAGCTCTGATATTAGAATGTTAGCCCTAAACTAATTCTTTTTATGCAGTATCTATTTCATTAAACTTTATAACTCTCCTATGAGGTAGAATTTTGTCCATATTTTAAACTCTTTTAAGATATAAAAAATATATAGACAAGCTACAGAAAAAATAGTCCTGTGTTTCTTAATCTCTGTTCATGAGGCAGAATGGAACAGGCTAAATTATTACACATTCCCTGATAAACACATTTCAAAAAAGTAACATTGTTCTTGCTTTGTCCTTGAGATTTTTACAGAAATATTAGAACTGGAGAAAGACAATACATACTTTAAGGAATTTATGGGAAGCAAAATAACATTTACGTGCTTTTTTGTTTTATTTTTCCATATACTTTTTCTAAAAATATTAGCACATTTATTTTGAAATAAGTGTAGATTCACAGCATATGGTCCATGAAGATGCTTTCTATTCTTTCAGTCTTGCTAAATTTACTAAGATGTAGTTAGTCTCCCAGAATATGGTCTATCTTGAGAATGTTCCATGGGCACTTAAGAATATAAAAATGTTTTTAATGGGGCAAAAAGCTTTATAGATATCTATTAGGCTCATATGATCTGTTACCTAAATTAGGGCCTTTATTTTTTTATTAATTTCTGCCTGAGCAGTCTATTTATTGGTGCAAGTGGAGTACTGAGGTCCCCTACTAATATTGTACTACTGTCAATGTCTCTCTTTAGGACTCTTAGTATTTGTTTTATATGTTTAAGTGTTCTGGTATTGGATGTGTATACGTTAATGACAGCTATCGCTTCTTAATGGATTAAGCCCTTGATTATAATGTTATGTCCATGTTTGCCTCGTGTTACCTTTCAAGTGGAAGTCTACCTTGTCTAATATTAATATTGCAGTTCCTGATTTCCTTTCATCCTCATTGTTTTGATATTTTTCCATAACCCTTTGGTTTCAACCCATGTTTGCCTTTAATTTGATATGGGTCTTGTGTATGCTTATTATCTATGGTTCATGTTTTTTGATCCATGCTGCCACTCTCTGTCTTTTGAATGGTGAGTTCAGTTCATTAACATTTTGGGTGATTACTAATAGGTAGGGCTTTATTGCTGTCATTTGAGCCTTGGTTTTTCTTTTGTCTTATATCTCCGTTGCTTCTTTTTCCATTTGTTTCTGTTTGCCTTTTCTTTCAGATGGTTTTCTATGTTGAGTCTCTCTGTTCTATGTTCCTAGTTATATATCTCTGTAAGATTGGGTTTTGTGGCTACCTTGTGATGCATCTCTGCCTTCACCAATCTACAATACTCTTTCTCTGCTGACAGATCATCCTTATATAGCTTTATAAATTTTGTGTTTTTCTTTCCCCCTTCATTGTTTTTGTGTTCTCCTCTGTTAGTCCTGTCTTTTTTTCTCTTTTCTGTTTACCATTCTTGGGTTTTGATGGTTCTTTGTTTTTATTTTCCCTGTCATCGAGCTCCTTTCAACATTTCTTGATGGGCAGGCTTGGAGATGGGAAAATTCTTTTTTTTTAATCATTGAAGACCTTTACTTCTTTGTCATATTTGAGTGATAATTTGGTAGTTTAAGTATTTTGAATTTGTTGTTCAACTCTCTCCTGGCATGTAGGATTTCTGCTGAGAAGTCTGATGATAATCTGATATGCATACCTCTACAGCTTATATTTCTTTTTTCTTACATCCTTTAGGATTTTAGGATTTTTTTACTGTTTACTTTTGCTAGTTTTACTGTGATGTGTCTTCATGTAGCTCTTTTGGTATTTAGGAATTTAGGTATTTAATTTTCTTGGACTTCCATGATTAATTTTTGTGACAGGTTTGAGAAATTTGCTGATAATACTTTTGAAAATAAAGTTTCTGCTCTTTTCTTGTTCCCCTCACCTTTAGGGATACCCATTCTCATTATGTTTATTGTTCTCATAGTAGCTGGTATTCTTGCAGGATTTCTTTATTTTTCGTCAGTTTAGAACTCCTCTTCCATAAGAATCACCTCTGTATTTTTGTCTTCAATTTCTGAGGTCCATTCTTCGACAAGATTTAACTTGTCTATGGAATTTTCCATGTTTATCTTCCAATTCAGTGTCTGTATTTTTCATGTGTAGAAGTTGTGTTTGGATTTTCCTTACAGCCCCAATCTCTTTGGTAAAGGAATTGTTATAGTCTAACAGTTCTTTTCTGAGGTCTTGGATTCTTTGTGTATCCTGTAGGTCTTTCAGTTTTTTCATAGCTATGGGTCTGAATTCTTTGTTTGTTGTCTTTAGATTGCCTTTCTGGAGAGCTCCTGTTATCTTTCTCTTTGAGCCATTTGTGTTTTGTTTTTGGATGATTTGCATCATGACTTGCCTTTTTTGCCTTGTTTTATCACTATGACCTTTTCTTTTTCTGTTTCGTTTAATTTCTAGGTGATGACAGGTATTGGTGGTTGTGAGCTGTTTGGTATCTTTGTGCAGGCTTTCTCCTCTCTGGTGAGCTGGTTTCCTCAGCTCAACAGTGGGCAGGGTGCCTTATGCAGAGTTGGCCATAGTTGTTGAGCTCTCAGGTGAGTAGGGTCACTTAGTACTATAGTAGGGGTAGAGCTCCTTTTCACTTAGGGCAACCTTCCTGGTCTCTTTTTGCTGGTGGGCAGGTTGTTGTCAGTGGCTGTTGGCCTAGCTTGCTCCTCACTGACATGGTGGTGGTGGTGATGGTGGGCCTTAGACATGGAGGGCAGTAGAGGCCTTTCTAGAACCCAGGGTTGTCAGTTAATTTTCAGTCAATATTATCTTTTAGAATAGTTTTAGAGTTATAGAAAAATTATGAAGCTAGAATGGAGATTTCCATACACCTAGTTTCCCCTATTAACATTTTATTTCAGTGTCGTATATTAATCAAACTTAATGGAACAATATCAATAAATTGTTGTTAAAGTTCACAGTTTATTCATATTTTTTTAGTGTTTACCAAAAGTCCTTTTTCTGTTCCAAGATCCCATTCTGTTTCAGGATACATTACTTTTAATCATCATGTCTCCTTAGACTTCTCTTGACAGTGACAATTTCTGAAACTTTCCTGGTTTTTGATGACCTTGATAGTTTTGAGGCATACTTAGGTATTTTGGTTTTAGTTATAGCTATATCTATTATATATATATTAGGCATTTTGTTCTTCTACTGAGATCTTTCTAATGTTTTTTTATAATGATTAAACTAGGGTTATGATTTTGGGAAGCAAAACCATGATATCACCATGATCTCAAGGGTGCTATCAATACAACTCGTCACTTTCGATGTTGACCTTGATCACCTGGCTGAGGGAGATACATTTATAGGTTTTATGCTCTTTTGAAATTTAATAATTCAGAATATTCTCTTAATTAAAATTTATTAACCTTAATTTTAAACATAATTTATCCAAGTAAGCTGTAGAATTGGAATTAACTATCACGGTACAGGTTACAATACCAAAGAGATGACATTGCACATTTAAGAGAGTGACAGGAGGAAGAATCACACAACAGAAAAAACTGGTTTCGTGAGTTTCAAAGTTCATCACGTTTACAATTCCTAAGGAGCAGGCTGATACTACCAGTTCTTCATTAGCATATTTTGTTGCATAGCATATTACAATCATTCTTTGATTATTTTTCTCTCAAGTCTCTATGAGGAAGCAAAATAGGGCCTCCTTCATTCTCTTACGACATATAAAGGGCGGGCTTTGGAGTTGGAGAGATTTTGAACATACCCACTTTCTACTATGTGATCTTCGGAAAAAAAATTTGGAGCATCTTGTTTATAAGTAGGGGAAAATGGATATAGCACAAGAAAACAAAAAAAGGAGTAAGGTGAAGTAGGCTGAGCAAGGAGGCGTGGATTACTACAAGGTGGAGCATATTAATTCCATGGTTCTTGTACATCCCTAAACAGCTTGTCTTTAGTGCCCATGTGCTTTATAGCACAACAGAAAATACAAAGCAGTTGTTTTGATTAGGCCTCATGTGTGGGCAGAGTCAAGTCTTATTTTGCGTTCAGGTGAATGGCATTGCAAGAGCTCACAATTTGGAGTCAGGAGACATGGTTTTATATCCTAAGTCTATCACTTTCAACTGTCTGACACTGGACACATTATCTACTGTCTCTTAGCCTTGGTATAGTTGCCTATAAAATGATTATAATTTGAAAATTAAATAAAACTACCAAGCACGTCGATGTATATTAATTACATTTGTATTTTAATCAAATGTAATTTGACTTTTTTGTTTTGAAAAAAACCTAGGAGTCAACTTGCCTCTGGAAGAGCTAGCAGAAAGCAACAGAGCATTCTTAGCTGCACTGTCAGTGAGGGGATTGGATTCATAATATCCTTGAAGATCATTATTTTGACATTTTGTTCAAGGTTAGCTCCTAATTTGACTCAGTTATTTTAGGCACAAATGTTTTCAAAAGACCCAAGTGATGTTATTAACAAATGGGTTACATCTATTCTTTACAGAGTTAAGCCTCTAATTATACCTTGAGCTGATTTATTAGTACTACAGGCTTAAACATTTCCTAACTATTAAGGCTGACTAGAGACTCAGGATAACTGTCCACATGCAAGGGATCTGAATGATGAAAACACCACAGAGGAGAGGTGATACATGGTGGATGAGTCACAAGGAAGGAATCAAAGGAAGGTATTAATTAGGGTAATAGGAAATTATAACAAGTAAAATATGGGTTAAGTATCAGTAAATTTCCCTTAAGGACATACTTCCTGTGATAGGAGGGAACAGTCTTCTAAAGCAGGTGATTAAAATATTCAAGCTTAAGACCTTTAAAACTAGACTGAACAAAGTCCTTATGAGCATACCGGAGAGAAGAATCCTGACCTGGTGGCAGAGATGGGGGGTGGGGTGATGGTAGTAAATGATCTAATAGACTTTAGCACTGTTAAGTGACTTGAATCTCTGATTTACCCAGAAACTGAATACATTGGAAACCCTTAGGTATGTAGTTTCCTCCCTTGAATATATAGTTGTTATATCTATGGTCATTATTTTCCTTTGGGGGGCAACCTTCCCGTATTACTAATTATTGATGTTAACATAAAAAGTCTGTAAGTCTGCCTTTTTTTTTTTTTAGGGAAGGTGCTGGCAGCAAAGAAGCTGAGAAGTCAGGCAGATAGGAAGAGAGAGGAGGAAGAAATGCTTTATCTTTTGTTTTTATTTAGTTTTTCATGCTGGTTGCTTCCACCAGACATGGGACTTGAACCCAGAGATGTATAACTTGGGGTCCTTTGGAGTCAATTGACCTTAACCACTGCTCCACCAGTGTGCACCTTATTTTTTATTTAAAGGAAAGGTGCAGGAATGAAGGTGAGGAAGCAGATGTAGGTAGGAAGAGAAAGGAGGAAGAAGCATTTTATTTTATTTTTATTAGTTGTTCACACTGGTTGTTTCCCCGCCGGGCCCGGGACTCGAACCCAGGGGTATGAACCTTAGGCTCCTTTAGAGGTGATTGACCTAACTACTGTGCCCAGTTTGTGTTTGATTTTAAGATCTAATATGTATTTTGATTTTCTAACAGGAAATTTTATTTCTCAATATAAAGGATACATACTAATTTTAGTTTTCTCAAAATGAATTTTATTTTTAATGCAAAACTGACACTAACCTTTTGGACTTAATTCTTTCATATCTTGCTTAGTAGAGTTGAATTAGTTTAGTAATATCAAATGAGTAGATGAGCTGCATCTCTCAGGAATCCCTCCAGTGGATATGTATTTAAGGAATGAGAAATTGTTACAACTTTCACTATTCTGACTCCAATGAAAATAAACTACGTGTTCTTTTCGTAAGTGATCTTAGGTGATCTCCGAAAATAATTCATTACTCACTTGACCCAGAAACTCCTACAAAATCATGTAAATCAAGAGGTTCCAGTCTCGTGTTCATTTTAAGAAATGAAACTACCCAGGCCATCAAAGGTATGCACATCTGAAAAGTCACAAATTTTCTGAAGAATGTCACTTTACAGAGCCAATGTGTGCCACTCCACCGTTACAATGGTGGGGTTGCTAGTGCACCTAGGCCAAACAGTGGGGCTGGATGAAGGGTAGGTGGCCCAAAAAGAGCAATGAATTTTTACTGCTTAAAAATGCAGAAGGTTACGTGCAGGTGAAAAAAGCCCCCAAGATGCGGTGCAGAACTTACAGCGCTCATGGTCGGGCTAACCCTGCATGAGCTCCCCTTGCCACATGGAGATGAACCTCCCTGAAAAAGAGCAGACTGTTCCTGAACCAGAAGAGGAGGTTGCACAGAAGAAAAAGATATCCCAGAACAAACTGAAGAAACAAAAAATTACAGCCTGTGAATAATTCAGCATGAAATTAATGCAAATAAAAGTGGGGGAAAATACTCCACAGAAACCATAGTCTTTTCTTCAGCAACTATGTATGCACCTGAGGTAACCACAGCTGGGGTGGTTGAACCTCAGGTAACATCGGGCCACAGCACTCCTAGTTCCATTCTGGTTTGAATTTACCCCACTCATAAGCAGACTAGGTGACCAACTATGAAGAAATTCTTTCAGAAGTGCTGGGAGTCTACTCTTTACCTACCTGCTTGCTGATATCTGCAACAAGCATCATTCTTTAATTAGCAGCAAGGTGCAATACCCTTTCATCATCGCTTTTCATCAACTACCTCTTTATCCTGCAGTTTTCCAAATGTGCTGGCTTTTTCTTTTTACTTTAGTTTCTTATACCCTGAATATTTTTACCAGTCCTCTCAATCTGAATAACTCTTCCTTATCATACATTTAACCATAGACAATTTGTTTCCCAATGTCTTTCCATAGTCCCCCAAGGCAGCATTAAATTTCTCTCCTATGCACGTCTGTGTCCTCTGTCTTCACCTTTATGTAACTACCAAATCATAATATTCCCCCAGAGACTGTTAAACAGCATGTTGGACAAGGAGTGGGACTTTTTCACTGTGATACCTCCAAACCTATTACAATGCTTGGCACTTGATAAATATGAAGTTAAACTTAGTGAAATCAATAAATAACAACAAGTCTTCCCCTGAGAGAAATAACACTTTTGGTAGCGTGAAAGGAAGACAAGTTAAGAAAAATTAGCTAAGGGACCTTATGGAGGAGATATAATTAGGACTGGGGCGAGAAGCTGTATTTGAAGTGGGAGGAGTTGTATGAACAAAGATTTGTAGATGATAAGAGGTAAGAGAGCTTTATAAAATGCTGAAGAATCTAGCTTCAAGTGGAGGATGAATTTCGAGGAAATAGAGAATTGCCAAGTTGTGGTGTGTATTGAAAGACAGGAAAACTTTAGACAGATTGTAATTGGAAATCATGACCCATTCATGATTGTAGAATAATGACTTGATAAAAGTGGTGCTTAAGAAGATTAATCTTGGAAGTATGTACAGGAAACATTGGGCAAAGATGATTCTATATTTATCAGAAGCAGCTAATTTAAAAACAAAAATCATCTAAGAGATTGAGATTCCATAATATATAATAAGGGAATAAAGTAGGTTGAATTACCAAATATTCCAAATATTTACTTTTTCTCACCCCACCCTACATTTCCCATTCTTTGACTCTGCGCTTGACCACATGACTTACTTTAACTGATAAATGCTATGGGTTTTCAGAAGCTCATGTGTAATTGGACTTCCTTCTACCTTCAACAAGAGGACATGTCTTCTTTAGCCTACATACAGAGAACTGGGAAACAGTTGAGCCCCAGCCATCCACAGCCATCCCACAAACACATGACAAATACTAAATAAGTATTTTAAGCCATTGAATTTTAGAGTTTTTGTTATACAGCAGTAGTAACTGATACAGGAATAGAACTGACAGTGGCATAGGAAGGAGGGAATGATTATGATGCAAACTTTGATGGATAAATTAATAGGTTGAAATATGGTCTGACCATAATGAAATAAATGTATATGTCAAAAATGCAAAAGAGTAGCTTTAAAAACCATTTTTCTTTATTGAATAAATTTAAAATATCTGAACAAGAAAATCTGAAGTAAATGAATAGTTATTCCTAAGAAGCTGTTGCTGTGTATATTCTTTCTTTTAATGGGTAGAAAAACTTATTTTTCTATTCAGCAAATGTATGCTTAGTGCTTTTGCATTTGCAAAGGCCCTTATTTGGAATCCTTTTGGAAAGTGTACCAGTCAGTTAATTATCTACTTACAAAAGAGAGAGAATGATGTCATTGGAAACCAATGTAAATTTTTGTGGATTTACATAAATGTAGAATGCAAATAAAATAACATTTTCTGAATAGTCCCCTGCACATTTTCACTTGAGGAGAAAATAAAAATTGACTGTGGATTTCTGGTAATTTTTTTCTTTTGTAGTCTGCAGGTAATTTGGAGTGACTAATCCTGCTGTCTTTTTCAATTATCTGGCTTCTGGCAAAGAGCATATCAATGGTAGAAATCAGAGGGGTCATTACAATTAGAAGAGCAAACAAGAATCATTAAACACTTTGCTTGTAAGAATCACCTATTGTTGTTAAAAAATTGTATTGCAACATTTAAATTTTGGAGTCAAATCAGTCATCCTTGTCTAGACATCACCCTCTGACCACGAAGGAAAGTGTTTCTCTTTGCCCTTTCTCCAAACTTCCTGCTGCAAATCCGCTTTTACTGTGCTCACTGTGTGGGTTCACACTGCTGTGGGAAGCAGCTTCTGATTATTTTACATGCAGAAAGAGAGGGAGGGGAGGGGCGGGAGAGTGATAAAAGTTGGAGGACAGGTAAGAAATGAATGAAAAGTTCTTTATTCCCTACAGGGTTCCTGGAAGCCAATAAATATGACTGAGGTATATGTGCTTGTCATAGACCATCATATTTCTTGCCCTGGCTGTGCTTTTTTCTAGAAGATGCATAATTTGGCACAAAACTGCCACCTCATATCTGCGAAATAGCCCCTTCAGCCATTGTAGAGCTAAAAATTTCTGGGTAAAAGACTCACTCTTAATGTATTTTAAGGTAGACATGTTTTATTAGACACGTTTTATAAGTGAGGACTGAGATACAGTTCAGAGCACCCACAAAGTATTTGGCTGTTCCTGTCAAAAGAGTAAACTAGCTCTAGAAACTGACTTTCCCCTAATATACTCCATGGATGCCAAAAAAAGAAAGAAAAAGGTTGAGGAATCCTGGAACCTGTCATTGAAACTGTGAGGAGTTCCTGGGGTGACAGCAAGATTAGGCCCTGATGTGAAGGGCATGGAGCCCAGAGCAGGTGTTCATCATGTGGACTAGAGTCATTCAGGAAAGAGATCTCTCGCTTGGGTGGAAATTGAGGAAAATACACGCGGAAGGCCAAACTGTAGGCATTCTTGCCTCTCTCTCCCTTTTTCTTTTGAAAACCCCATGGGATAGGTGATTGCAATTCCCAGACAGCTCTTAACAAAGAGTCGTGCCATAGGCCAAGAGATAGGAAGATTTCAAAGCAGGCTGCCTTGTCAGTGGCAGGGAGAACAAGCAGAGTGAGTGACAAAAGGAAAATTATAACACCAGAGATATTCTTCCTTGAGGAACATCCCCTCCTCAATGCCAAATACACTCTGATGGGTACTAAACAGGGCTGAAACTTTTGTGCTTCAGCTTGGAAATTTATTGAGGCACAAGCACTGTAAAAGAAAGCAAATTTCAACAACTTGTATTAGATAAAACATAATATACCAGATAAAACAAAAAGATGTGAAGTATAATAAAAATTCTCAAAGAAATAAGAGGTAATTAAGAACAGATTTATGAGAATGAACCAGTCAAAGAAATTGGGCATCAAAATATGAGTGCTGGTGCCCTCTGGTAGAGCAGTGGTTAGGTCGATCACCTCCAAAGGAGCAAGCCACATACCCTCCTGGGTTCAAGTCCCAGGTTCGTGGTCCTCAACCAAGTGAATTTCACTCCCCTGCCAACCCATGAAATTATTAAAGCAAGCCAATCAGATCCTGCAGCAGAACCAACAGTCACCTCACTCTCTTGCTGCTATAAAATTTGTTTACTCTGTTCGTAAGTGTAATCCCTGTGGCCCTCCATGCTATGTAATGTTCTCTCGTGGGCTACATGTATGTGTGTGTGCTGATACACTGCTCTCATACTCATCATCTCATCAACCTTATGTCAAATGTCTTATGTTCAGCTACTCATACTATTTAGAGTGGGAGAATCCCTCCATCAACAATGCTGATGAATAGAAGGCAATTAAATGTAGCTAGTTAGGAATATAGAGGAAATTTAAAAAAATTTGAATCTCTTAGAAAGAAAGAAAATATGAAAACAAATGAACTAAACCTTCAACCAAGAAAGCTAGAAAGGGGGCAACAGAGTAACCTCAAAGAAGATAAAGAGGGAGGGTGGTTATTAGAGATAGAGTTTAAAAAACAACAAAACAGAGAATAACAACAAAATCTAGGTAAAATATGTACATTTTGACAAAAACCATAAAGAAGAAATAGAAAAGCTTAATAAACTAATACTATTAAATGTTTTATGGTAATCAAATAATATTTATAATTTTCCAGTTGAATATTACTAAATTATTAAACAACTGTTAAACTTTATGTGAGTTAATCCAGAAAATAGAAAAGAGGGAAAACTGCCTAAGTAATTTTATAAAAAGCCAGTAAAACCCTGATTTCAAACCCAGATGAAAACAGTATAAGAAAAAAAATATGTAGGTCTACTTTGCTTATGAATACAGATTAGAAAATTCTAAATAAAATTACTGGTTAATGGGAAAAAAGCAGCGTGTTTTAAAATGCAATACTGAGATCAAGAAGGTTTTCTCCTGAGAATGCAAAGGTGGTTTAATATAACAAAATCCATACATTAAGGGACCAAAAGAAAAAAGTCTGTTACTCAACTAACTGTGGAAAAAAAAATTGATAGCGATTATTTAAAAAAAAAAAAAAAAACTGTTACAAAAGGAAACTTTTTTGGCTGGATAAAGCCTATTATTAAAATTTTACAACCAATAGTATACTTTATAAGGAAATTTTGAAGGTAGGCTGCTGTGGTCACCATTATTTGATATGATACCAGAAGTTCTGGCCAGACAATAATATTAGAAAGCAAAATAAAAGATATAGGATTAGAGTGGAATAAACAGTTGCCATTTTTCATACCTTTCAAAACTTAAAGGGATTAGCTGAAAAAACATTAAAGTATTGTAAATATTGAGAGATTTCAACAAGATTGCCAAACAAATTCAGTTTAAAAATTTCAGTAGAGAAAATTAGCTGGAAAACATTAATAGAAAGGAAATTCCATTGATAGTAATATTCAAAACTATATTGGCTAGCAAGTAACTTAAGTATATAAGTGCACATATAGGTAGAAAGCAAAAATTTCTGAAAAATTAAAGTTTATTAGACAAGTAAATGTATTTATGGATATACAACATCAAGTAAAAAAAAAATGAAATAATTCCTGTTCCACTAAATATTTGTCGTAGATCTGAAAAATAAAGTTTTGAATGTTAAAAAGAATATTTAAGTTACACCTTGATATTAACTCTGGTTCTTCCACATCATGCTTGTTTTTAATGCTAGCACCATAGTACCATAGACCATCATTTAAATTTTTCCCTGAAATTGTCTTGAAGTCTATTCTTTTTTAATATAAAGTTTAAGTTAAACCCCAGCAAAACCCACAGGACACAGGATGGTGTCTTTCAAGGGGCATGAGAGTGGGGAGGGAAGGAGAGAGGGAATGAGGTGGTGATAGAGGACACTGGAACCCTGGCGGTGGGTGCGGTGTGTAACACCCAGAGACTGAGAAGGGAGGTCAACATCTTAAAATGAGTAGGACTTTGTAAATAAAATAAATAATAATAACATTATTATTTTAAAAAACCATCAAGTTTATTAGAATATAACATACAGTAAAGTTGACCTTTTGAGGTATATAATTTCATGGATTTTGATAAATATGTATATGTATATAATTGCCACCACAATTGAGATATTGACAATTTCCCTCATTCCATTAGATCTCTAATGCCTCTTTGTAGTCAATCTTCTCATCATCTCATGACTACCACTGAGATGATTAAAGTTCTTATAGTTTTGCCCTTCAAAAAAATCGTATAAATAAAATGAGTGCTTCTGTCTTATTTCACTTAGCCCAGCAATTCTGTATTCAGTAGTTTGGTCCCTTAAAAAAATTTTTTTTTAAAGAAAGTTGCAGTAAAGTTGCAGGAGTAAAGGTAAGTAGGGAAAAGAAGAAGAAGAATTTTATTTCTTTTGTTTAGTTGTTCATTTTGGTTGCTCCCCTGACCCCCAGATATGAACCTGGGTCCTTGAGATGAATATGAACTATATTCAGTTGGAAGCAGTGGACCTACCCACTACTCCACTAGAGCATGCCAGTTTGTCCCTTTTAATTTATGAATAGTATTACATTTTATACAGAAACAACAATTCTTTTATCTTTTCACCAGTTGATACATATTTGAACTGTTTTCAGTTCTTCATGATTATGAAAAAGATACTATAAATATTTTTAAATAAATGCATAAAACTTCATGGAAATTAAAAAAATCTAAGTATGTAAAAGATAATGAGTAAACAGATAAAGTGACAATGTGGCATTCTTCCTCCAACATTGGAAAACATTAATGAAATTCTATGTATTTTTAGAAATTGGGACAGTTGAAAGTTTATATGAAGAACTAAAGTTGCCAAGTTAATAGGACAATTTTATAAAAGAATAACAAAGTAGGCTCACCCATCTTAGATTTTAAGATATATCGCATACCTCAACAATAAAAATAATATGGAATTGGTACATGAATGAAGAAATAAATGTGACTGAACAGGGAGCTTATAAATATCTCCATGTATATGTAAAATCTAGTATATAATTAAAGAAGCATTACAAAGCAGTAGAGAAAATAGATTTTTAATTTATGAGTCTGGTTGTGTGGTTTATCATATAAAAAAATAAAGCACACAGAAAGGAACTCCAAAATAATTAAAGACCAAAAACTACAAGATTAAACTATAATGCTAATAAATAGAATGTAAAGGAATGCTTTCTAATTTTATCTGAGGAATATTTTATTGAATCAAGGAAGCACAAACAATACTACTCGAAACATAACTGTAACTGCATAAAACTTAAGAATTTTTTTCACTGCAGGGCACTATAGCAAAATATAACAGAGAAGTCACTGGAAGAAAATATTTGTCAACTCTAAAGAGAGTTTCTATAACTAAAAAAAATGAAAATACAGAAAAAAAAAGTATGGCAAAAGAAATGATTCACTAAATGGAAACTCCAAAGAGCTAGTGGATATATAGAGAGATGTCTAACCTCACTAAAAATTGAGGGACAGGAGAATTAAAATAGCAATGAAACTGCAATTTTTCTGATCAGAGAAGCAAAAATTAGAAATAGGTGTTGGTGAAAGCTAGGTGGAAACTGAAAAAGTAGAGGGCTGCTGGTAGGGACAGAAATCAGAGTAACCATTTTGGAGAGCAGTTTTCACGACTTAAGGCCTATTTTTGTTTTGGGGGTTTTTTAAAGGAAATATGCAGGCAAGAATTAAGGCAAACAGGTAGACAAGACAGGCAGGAAGAGAGAGGAGAAAGAAGCATTTTTAAATTTTACTTCAGCTTTAGTTGTTCACACTGGTTGTTTTCACCCCGGACCTGGGCCTCAAACCCAGGGGTATGTGGCCTGTGTTCTTCGGAGGCGACTGACCCAACTGCTGCTGCACCAGAGCATGTCACGACTTACAGTTTTAAAAAATATTATTTGTAGCTTGTATACATATATGTACATATTTCATACATATAAATTTCATATATATTCATGTAAGTATATTTCACTCTTTGAAACCTGTAATTTCCATTCCTGTATTTATACCTCAGAAAATATTCTTACAGACCCATAATTTCATATGAGGATATCCATAGGAGCAACCTACGTGCACTGACAAGGAGAATATTTAAATAAAATGTAGCAAGTGCATATACAGAAGTTCAAAGCATGCCCTGTATGAACATACAACAACATGGATAAATGGTAAAAATGGTGTGAGTGACAAGAACAGTGGATGTATTAACAGAGTTTTCAGAGATGTGTGCATGTTTAGGAGCATAATAAGCGACTTACCGTAGCGTTCTTATTGGAAGAATTGCAATTGAAAGGGGAAAAATGAGAAAATGAGAGAGAAGATCTGAGTAAAGCCAGGAACCTAAAAGTATATGAACACAATTGTGATTCTGGAATTCAAAAAAACAAGTCCTAATGTCTCATTTAATTGTTCACACAAATTCTCCCATAATCCCAAAATATAGGAAATATAAGATGTGTAAACACACACACACACACACACACACACACACACACACAGCCAAGGCAAACAAAATTGTTTAGAAAGCCTTAACTGGAAGGCTTGCTTTGTGTGTAACAACTACTCAAATCAATTAAAACAGTTAAGCTAATTTGTGCTTTGATTTTCTTCCTTCTCTGCACAGTCAGCACCACACCTTCACATCAGTTATTCCCCACAGTTTTAGCAAATCAGTAGTATTAAATGCTGAAAAATAACTTTTTAAACTAAGATATAATTCAAATTAATGTGGTCAAAATGTGTTTACTCCATATACTAGACCTTTTTTGTGCAGGTTAATTGGTTAATTAAACAGCAAGTATTTTGGAAGGAGGTGCGAGAGGGAGGGGAAGAGGGAAGGAGGAAAGAAAGATTTTCATTCATTTACTCAGTGATAAAATTTTTCCTGAAATGTCAAGAAGTAGTATATCTAAATTACTGAAAAAGAAAACTTAGCTTTCAAGCAGAATTTTTTCATTCCTCAAGAAACTGAAAATATATAATGGTTAGCTGGAGTATTTCTACCTTCCAAAACAATACCATTAAGATGTTATAGTACTATTTATTAAGAGATTACTGGGTTCTATGTAATGACTAAGCATTCTGCACACACCTTATGAGGTGGCTGCCGTTGCTTTCTCTTTTAACAAATGAGAAATTGAGGCTTAGAAATGAAAAGTATTTAGCAAAGGATTATAGTCACCAGTTGCCAAAATGATAAAAAAACAAAGCAAAACAACCAGGCTTAAAAGATGTTTCCTCTTTCTCACAGGAAAATCCTTCATACATGTCAGTAATGGGGCAGAGAGCTGATTCTGAATTGCAGAGTAAACACCAGTAAGAAAGATGGCAATGTGTGGAGATACGCCCTTTCCTGGCAAAGAACAAGATTCTGCTCACTCCCCGCCCCATACTGCCACTTGCTCGCCTAGTCAATATTTTAACCTGCGTTATTTATATAGTTTTCCTGTTCTCTGAAACTCATGACCTGAGCCCTTTACTTGTTAGACGTGTCCAAATCTGACCCCCTAGGCACAGTCAACCCTAAGAACCTGTTATGGTCTGGTGCTAAGTTCTGCTTTCACCTAAGAAGAGAGAACATTCTCAGTAACCCTTATTTTCCAAGAATTCTGTGTTAACACATAAAGTTCAAGGAACTCTTTGGAGTCTGTTTCAAACTCAGTAATTATTACTTACACATTGTATTGTCTATCATCTTCTTTCTTTATTTCTCTCTTTCTTATGTTTTGTTTCTTGCTATGATCAAATTTCAAGATATACAGGCAGTTTCCATAAAGCAAAATAACTAAAGTTTATTAATGAGCAAGATGATATGAGTAGGAAGCCATGGTCGTTGAAACATTAGTTTATAAGATAAAAGTAAGCCAGGAAACAAGACTCTTGCAGCTTCCCTAGTATTGAACAATTGATTTATCCATTTGGGACCTCCATTTTGTCATCTGTAAAATGACTGCATTGGACAGATAATTTCTAATGTGTTCCTGGCAATGCATAATTAAAAACAATATAAAATAGGATTGATTTAGGAAATACTCAGAATACAGTGTTTTCAAATTGTTTCTTTTTTAATTTACATTACCAAGTGATTTTTTAGGATATTGTATTCATACCACAGTCTGTGATATTTCACACCACATCCTCCACCAGAGTTGTATTGCTCTTTATCATCGCCTTGCTAACTCTTTCCTTCTCTCATTCCCTCCTCTCCCATCTCCTGAGATTGATAGTCTTATATCCTGTGATTTTCGTTGAGATTTATCTGTTTGTTTTTTTCTTCCTATTCCACAAACAAGTGAAACCATCATGTACTTCTTTTTCTTTTTGGCTTATCTTGCTTAGCATAATCACCTCCACTTCTATCCAGGTTGTTGCTAAAGGCTTGAGTTCAGTTTTTTTCACAGCTGCGTAGAATTCCATCAAGTGTATAGACCACAGCTTCTTTATTCACTCATCTGTTAAGGGCATTTAGGTTGTTTACATATCTTGACTGTTGTGAATTGTGCTGCTATGAATATTAGCATGTATATATATATATATATAGGGTGGTTAGTGTTTTTATTTCTTTGAGTATATGTCTAGAAGTAAGTTTGCTGTATCAAATGATGAGACTACCTATATTGTCAGCCCAGCAAATCTAACTTAAGATTCATGAACAATAACAGAACAATGAGAAAATCAAAAGTAGGAGACTCTGGGCTTTTAAACAAAAGCACATATGGTTCTTTTATTTGGGTAAAATGAATCAGAACCACAAGGTAATCCTTTTATGACAGACACACATGGTCAGATCATTCCTAGAAAGAGGGGCTGATGAGTTCATTTTTGAGGTACGATTTTTGAACTGGTATCATTAATGTGATTTTTAACATTGTTGTAGAAATAGAATCTTTGGGCATCTGATTAAGTCTAGGCATTCTACTCAGAAAAATACAAATATGAACTTATATTATTTTATATGGAATTTTAGAAATTCACAAGTACCATGTGTTTGGCCTACAAATTTTCAGCCCTAGGGTATAAATGGTCTGTGGATCCAGAGGGTGGATTGACTGTTTTCTTGAATTTTTCATGCTTATGAACTGACTCATTCATTCATTAAGTCTTTCAACAAAGTTTACTGGTTTACTGACTAGTTAGTAGGAATCCAAAATTAAAACACATAATGCTTACCTTTGGGGATTTTAAGGAGGTAAGGTGGGAAAGTATGAATTAGGGGTTGTGTTTTCCTAGGACAAGTTTTCTTAGCCTCAACACTATTGACATTTTGAACTGGATAGATTTCTTTATTTAGGGCCTATCCTGTGTACTGCAGGATGTTTGGAAGCAACCTGGCCTCTACCCACTAAATGCCAGTAGCATTCCCACTCCCAGTTGAGATACCTAAAATATTTCTAGATCTTGCCAAATGTTTTCTGGGAGGAAATGTTACCCTTGCTTGAGAACCACTGATTGGAAGAAAGAACCTCTAAATATGTCAGCAAAAGTTAGGGAAGGATATACATAGGTTTGCCTAAAGAATATTAGATAGGACTGCCTTTCTCTCATTTCTGGTGTCCCTGTGGAAGAATTTTTAAAAGAACGTTCCTTTCCTTTCCCTGTCCCTTTACTCACTCTGTCCCGGCAAAAATAAAGTGATTGATTGACTACTTGGGAAGGTTATAAATATTCCCTGGCTTAACATGATCTCATCTTAGGATCTGCTGCCTTCAGTACACAAGCATGTGCTTCTGTAGGGTCATGCTTGGCCACTAGTTATAAGGGACATCTTAGTTTCATCCAGCACTGCTGCAGTGGCATGGTGAGCTGCTCAACTCTGAGATTCTTTATTTGCATTCCAGCTGGGTTCATAGACTTAAATCCATGATCTCCATTCTCTTCCAGCAGTAGTCAATGCTAGTTTGCTCTCCTAACCCCCGCTCATCCTTCACTTTATTTCAATTTATTCAGAACTAAGGTGGGGAAGAGGGATATTCTATATTGAGTCCCTTTAAAGACTGTTCCTCCCAAGAGTTGTTTGGGAGTTCATCATAAGTTGGGAGAAGACTGTCTAGGTAAAGGAAACATCCTAAAACAAAGAAGCTCTAGTCAGTTCAGTGAGCAGAATCTAAAATACAAGTCTGGAGAGGATTAGATGGTAAGTTAGGCTAGACAGGGAGATGGAAGCCAGATCAAGAAAAATCTTCCCTGGCACCCAGAATTATCTAGATTTTTTTTCTGAGGTCATTGTGGTTAATGTTGAGGAACACTGGGGCCTGTGACAAAGAGACTACTAGGAGGCTACTACAGAAGTCAAGTCAGGAGAGTATGGGGGCCAAAGGAATGACAGTGACAGTATAAATGGAGATGTTTTATGATATTTATGTATAGACTTTAGACATGAATTTAAAATTTCTTCCTGTTTGATATAAAGCAAACTCCTTTCACTGTATTAGTTATGTCATTTTGTGGTGACAAATAAGGTGTGTGTATATGTTTGGTTTTGTTTCCCCTACTTTTGTCTCACTAAAGTGGTCTTTGAGTTATTAAAACTCACTACTAAGGGAGAACTCCTCACTAAAAAGAGTACTGATCTTGAACATCATTGATGAAAGTGCCACAGTGTTACTGACCCAAAGGCTGAAAAATCTAACCTTGAAGGAAGAGTTAGAGAAACTGGAATGATTCAATTTAGAGAAGAGAACAATTCAAAAAAGTGACAATTCTACTCATTTTCACTGAAAATAGACAAAAAAGAGAGTTTTAACAGAGCCAATAGGGCTTAGACAGTGTTTCAGTTCATTGGACACTGCTATAATAAAATACCACACACTGGTTGATTTATAAACAACAGACATTTATTTCCTACATTTCTGTAGACTAAAAAGATTGAGAACAGGGTGTCAGCATGATCAGATTCTGGTAAAGAGCCTTTTCCAGTTGCAGGCTTCTTTTTCTATCCATGTGGAGTAGGGCAAGGGAGCTCTGTGAGGTCTTTTCATAAGAGAACTAATTCCATTCATGGGAGCTCCTTCCTATGACCTAATCATTTCACCTCCTAATAACATCATATTGGGCATTAGAATGTCAACATATGAATTTGGAGGGGACACAAACTTTTAGATCATAACAAGCAGATAGGCTGGAATTAAAAGGTTTGATGATGAGACTATAATGTGTGGAATCTCCTTCAAAAGAGCTTTTATGCAGGACTTCTAAGTATAGTATGTGGATCAAGTGAGATCCTTTAAAAAGAGGCATGTATAAATTAAGATGCTATGCATATAAGCTATATAAAATGTTGATTTTAAGTTTTGTTTAAAAGCAAAGACAAAAAGATGATTTTGAACTTGCAGTAAGCAAACAACAAAATATATTCTACTCTGGAATTTGCTAATATTAACCTTAGATTTATTCACTCAACAAATATGTACTACTATGTACTAAAAATCTTTTAGGTGCTGGGATTATAGGAATGAAAAAACAGATAAAAATCCAAGCCTATGTGTATTCTGATGGCTTAGTGGTTAAGTGTACAGCTTCTGACTGGCAGAGTCCACATACATCCTAAGGACCCAGGTTTGAGACCCAGGGTTAGGAGGGAACAATCAAGATGAACACCTAAAAAATAAATAAATGCTTCCTCCTCTCTCTTCTTGCCTGCCTGCCTACTTGACTTTATTCCTGCTTGTACTTTTCCTTAAAAAGAAAGTAATAATAAAATAAAATTCATGGCATTTACAGTCTATTCACCAGATAGAAAAGTCATCAGTACTAAGGAGCAACACAAAGGAGAAATATGGATAGGATTATCTTTCTATCTATCTATCTATCTATCTATCTTTTATCTTAGGGTGGGGGTAAATGTATTTGTAAATTTAGACAGAGTAGCTAGAGAAGGCCTCACTGAAAAGCTGCAATGTGAGTAGCCTGAATGTTAGAAGAGAAAAATTATGTGTATCTTTGGGAGAAGAATGATTCAGGCAGAGGCATTAGCAAGTATAAGGGCCCTGAGGCAGATACTTGCTCAGTGGGATAAAGTGAAGTGAATGAGAATAATAGGAGGGATGGCCAAAGGAAAAATGAGGGCATATGATGTAGGGTCTTTCATATTATTGGAAGAACTTTAGTTTCAGTTTTAATTTAGAGATGGGGAGAGAATGGATTTTATGCAGCATAATAGCCCTGGAGCACTTTGGCTACTTCTAGGTGTACACTGTAGGTGCCAAGAACAGAAGCAGGAAAATCAGAAGTTTATAGCAGTAACCCAGGGAGAAATGATGGCAGCTTGGACTAGAGTATTGTGAGAAATATAAGTGGTTAGGTTCTAGGTATTTTTTGAAGGTAGAGTCAATAGGATTTCCTGATGGACTGGATACAGGGTATAAAAGAGGACTCAAGAATGAACTAAGGATTGTTAAATACAATATGATCTTACTTAGTTGTTGACTATAAAGAAACAAAGCAAAAGAACAGACAAAACAAAGCAAAAACTAGCCCTTGGACATTGACAATAGAACTGAGATTGCTGAAGGGAAGGAGGCTGGGGGTAAGAGAAAGGGTGGCGGGAGACCAAAGGACAGTGGTGGAAGACAATTTTTAATTTGCCAGTGGATGTGGTGTGTTATCATATATTTGATGAAGAGTGATCTTACATGTTTAAAATGTATTTTGAGTTGTTAATCAAAGTTACCCACCAAAAAAAAAAAAAAGAAAGAAAAGAAAAGAATGAATCTATGGATTGTTTCCTGAGCAACTGAAAGATGGGGTTGACACTAAAATGTGGGATTTTGTGTAGAAAGGAAGTTTGGCTTGTACATGTTGGGACCTCAGTTCTGGATAGGTGAAGTTTGATATGCAGCTTCTACTGCACTACAAAGCATTGCAAGAACCACAGATTACCTAACTCTACTCCCTTTCCCTACTACCCATTTTACACAACCTTCCATTGACCTATTGCTATAAAACAAAGCAAAGAAAAAAAAGGACTTTTGTTCCAAGTTTTAAAATTCACACAGTTCTGCTTTGCTTTAATTTTGCTCTTTAATTTTTTCTAATAAAACGAAATAATGCATTAAAATGCCTGGCACATGGTAGGCGTTAAATAAATATTTGTTGAATGAATGAATGGTAGTGGGGAAGCCACAGGGTAATTACCCTTTCCTGAACAGACCACACAGGAATGGAAGGAGAGCATGACAGTGTTGTTATAATGTAAATAAGAACCACTATCTGTCTTGGACATTTTCAGAAAACCAGTACGAGATGAGAAATCCAGTCATTCTTTACTTCTATAGACCCCAGAGACTTGGACGAAAGCCTTCAAACAATATATTCCATTAAAGAAAGAACTTTTGAAGAGAAAAAGACTATGTTTTACCCCTTTTAAAATCTTAGCCTTACAGCTCCAACCAAGCATAAAGAATTGGCAGTATTTTTTTTTTTAACAAAAAGCCTTCCTATGATGAAACGTTGAAAATTCAGCAGTGCTCCCAGCCAATGAAATGATTGTTTTATAGCATAACAGGCAAGATATTAATTTGGGGGCTATGCTGCTGTCCATTGATTCATAGGTAAAATGAAACATAGTTTTTGGGGAGAGCTAAAGATCCATGTCCAAGACAAACCCATTGGATGAGATTTGTAATCTTCAGAAATCCTTTCTGAAAAAAAGAGAATCTCACACAGGAACCTGCAGAACCGGCATAGGATGTGCTATGATTGGATACAAATGCCTAAGAATGGGAAGAGCTTTTACTTTCAAACGAAGAACAAAGCCATTATTTGAATGTCAGAGGAAAGACAAAATTTGGTGAGCACGACAACAAGGGTAACTGAAGTAAAGTTTTTATTTTCTTCAAACATATTATGAATTTATCATTTGTGTCCTCTGAGAATCAAATACAGAGATGGAGTGGAATTCGAGTGTCTTAAGGGAGTGGAGGAATGAAGCAACAGAGGAGAAACACATGTTAAAGATAAAGGAGGGAGGAAACAGATTTGAACAGGGAAAACCTTCAGACTGAGCTACTGGTCCGACACATGTACAAAGAAAGGAGACTGGAGAAGCTGAATTCCACAGGAAGAATCTCAGACTGTGATAAAAATCAATAAGGTCTTGGTCAACCTAGCAGGGAGCTCCAGAGCAAGAAGATGAATCTCTGCTGGACAGAGTGGCCAGGTCATAACTACCACTACAATGCTCAGTCACTCGGTGAGGACCCCCCAGAAAGAAAGGGCCTCAGCTCAAAATGATGAGGAGGTTACCGAAGGTTCTGCAGCTAGAAGCTTAACTAACTGCATTTGCTGCAGATAATGGGAAGCTGTTTCTTCGATATGTGAGCGGTGACCTCTGTGGGCACCAGGCAAAAATGTCATGGTCTTGGTGTGTCCTGGTGGAGTAGTGGGTGGGTCAGTTGCCTCCAAAGAAGGAAGCTACATGCTCCTGGGTTCAAGTCCTGAGACCTGGGGAAGCAACTAAGGTGAACAACTAAATAAAAATAAACTAAAATGCCTTTTCCTCCCTACCTGCCCACTCACTCGCCTTCACTCCTGCCTGCACCTTTCCTTAAAAAAAAATGAAATAAAATATCAGGGTCTTAGTGAGGACACTCTTTAATCCTTGTGGCCTAATATACTCTGGTAGTAAATGTGCTGGAAACCTAGCAGATATTGTGGAAAATGCAATGAGTGAGTGTGCTGGACAGATTTTATAAATGAAACCAGATCTTATATTTTTGAAATGGTGCTGCCATATCTATACAAAGTGTGTAAAACTTTTTTCTCTCATATCAGTATTTTTCCACAATTTTGTAACTTAAAAACAATATAGCAATGATTGGATAATTAAATACTTTAAATGCCATTTATAATAGAACCATAAAATATAAAATGTCTAGTAATAAATCTAATGAATATATGTAAAACTTCTGCTATAAATTTATAAACTTTTGCTGAAAGAAATTAAAATCAAAATAAGTGGATAGATAAACCATGTTTATAGATTGGAAGATTCAATATCTCCATTTCTGAGATAGCCAATCTTTCACGATCAATCTACTAATATAATGTAGTCTCTGTAGACTTTGAAAAATCAACTTTACTGAAGCAAAATTAATGGGCAGTAAAATGCATGCATCTGAAAGGTACATTTCAATAGCTTTTGAACAGTATTCTACAATGTATCCACCACCACAATCAAGATACAGAATTTTTTCAGCCTTCCAAAAGTTCCCTCATTTTGCAATCATTGCCACTTTCTGCTTCCAGTTCCAGGGAACTACTGATCTGCCTGTTTCGTCTTTTCTAAACATTCATATAAATGGAATCAAATAGTTGTACTTGAAAATGTGTTTGAAATTCATCCATATTGTACGTATTTTAGTAACTTGTTTCTTTATATTGTTGACTTCTATTCCAGTGAATGATGAGACCACACTTTGTCCAGTCACCTGCTTGGGATTTTCCAGCTCTGGGCTACTCTCAATAAGGCTAATTTGAACGTTCATGTGCAGGTTTTTATGTAATCTTGGTTTCTCAACCTCAGCACTCTTGACTTTGGGGGTAGACATTCTTTATTGTTCAGTCTTGTATATTTTAAGGTGTTTAGTATTGTCTCTGATTTCTGCTTGATACTAATAGTGCTTCCAAGTTACAGCAACCAAGAATAACATTGCTCAGAATTTTTTGATTCAAAGTGAGAGTGGGGTGGAAGGACCATGACAAGATTTATTCCCAATTAAGAACCATTGCTATAAACAATTATAGTTATTATTCTTGGATAAATACCTAACAGAATTAGTGGGTCATAGTGTAAATGTATGTTTAACTTTATAAGGAACTGAAAGCCAGTTTTTAATGAGATTTTTCCATTGCAGGCTTCCACCAGCAATGCATGAATCTTAATAGCTCCACACATTTACCTACATTTGTTACAGTCCATGTTTTTATTTTAACAATTATAGTGGGAGTAAGAGTGTCCTGTTAGATTTCCGTGATTACTGAGGCTATTGAACATCTTTTCTTGTTCTTATTATATATTTGCCATTTTTCAAGTGTTCAGATCTTTTGCTCATTTTTAAATTGATACTGTTCTTTCATTATTTTTGTAGATCCCCTTTATCTAATCTGTATGTGAATCCTTCATCATAAATACATGTTGTAGACATTTTATTCAGTCTGTGATATTTTTATTCACTTTCTTCTGAGGAGATAAAGTGTTTAATTTATCAATATTTTCTTTTACGGTTAATACTTTTGTGTTCTAAAAAATCTTTGTTTTTATCTCTCCAATTTCATGAGGATATTCTCTAGTGTTTTACTAGAGAAGCTTTGAGTTTCTAGATTTTATATTTTGAACCATGAGCCACTATGATCATATTTTTGTGAGTTGAGTAAGGTAGAATTTGAGATTTATTTTATTCTTTATTAATGTTGTCATATCACTATTTATTAAACTAAAACTTTTCTTATTGATGGCTGAATAAAAATGGACTGCTATGTATGAATATATTTCTTCACTTTCTCTTCTATTCTTTTTATCTAATTTTTTATTCTAGTGTTTTTCAAGATCTTTATTATCAACCTCCTAAAGAGCCTTTCTAGACATTTTTTTATTCCTCATTACCTCTCATAAACTCCTAATATCAGGGATAGATGTATTTTATGTTATATATATTTATATATATATTTACACACACATATATATATTTTATATATGAAAAGAATAATATTTTATTCCTCCAAGAATAACTTTCACTGTACTTAGAGGTGATATCAATCTTGTTGAGAAAGCAACGCCTAGTTTAAACTAATACCACATTGTAGCTGAATGGTTCATCTTGAAATGAGGTAATATATGTTCTCCAACTTTGTTCTCTTTAAAAATTGTATTAACTAGTTTTTATTCTTTGCTTTTACAATACATTTTGGAATCAGTTAGTCAATTCTTTTCTAAAATGAGTGCTGAAATTCTATTACTGTCCATGAGGGACTTACAGGGACTAGATTTACCTTTTCATCTAAAGCATGGAAATCTCCACAAAAATACATAAACAATTTTTTTCAGGCATTGGACAGGAGACAGTTACCCCAAATATAAAGGAAATATACTGAGTCTAGTGATCACTTTAACTTATTGTTTTGAGGCACATTCTGAATTGTGGAACAGGGAGAAGATTGTCAGAGAGAACACAGCAAGTTTGCTGCATTGAAGAAACAGAGATGAGAGTTTAGGGACTCTGAGGTGACTAGAAGTTGGAGGGAAGAATTTCAGAGAAGTGAAAACTCAACAGAAAAAGGACTTTAGAAACATAACTAGAGTTCCCTTTGAGTTTTTGCTGAACTCAAAGACCTACACACATTTGATAAAACTCTGAGCTCAGAAGGAGCAACAGAGCCATGAACTAAACTGCTTAGGGTTTGGAATTGTTTGAGTTCCCACCAGCCAAATTGGAGATTCATTAGTTAATCAGAGCATTCAGTAGAGATTCCAGAAGGGTCATGTACTTTTCACTGCTTTGGGGGAAAACCTCAAGAAATATCTAAAAAATGTTGTAAATATAAAATAAGTTCTGTTTGGCTTTAATGATGAATCTTAAAGAGAACATTTAAATTAGCAACACTGGGAAAACAGAGTTCTTTTGTCTAGAGTTTTGTCGACGCTAGTTTAATTAACTTAAAACTTCTTAAGGGAAAAACAAGTGTTAGATTAATAGAGATGAAAAATGAAAAGTACTCTCATATGCAAAATTATGGAACAATTAAGATGCTAGTGGGAAAGCCACTGTCCAAGGAGAAATTCTTCTGTGTATGAAAGTGTATAGTAACCAGCTCAGTTGCACTTCATTCACTTAATCTCAAAGGGAGATTTTGATATAATTTAAAAATATAAATTAGCACCCTATTGAAGAATAGACCTAAGATATTTATCAGACTTTAACTCTGATTTTACAACTGAGTCTACATGTAATCTGATAGTTATATCATAATTTGAAATACCCCTCCCTATGGAAGTTGGTGTCAAACATGTTCAGGTGACTTATTTTGGCCAATGAAACATGGACAAAAAATACTGTGTACCTCATCTCAATGAAAGCTTTAAGGGTCATTCTTTGACTTTACCTTCTCTTTTCTGCCACATGATTAGATAATGTCCCCACTATGTAAAGTAGGGAACTATTACTTTAATTGCAGTTCTAAAATGAAGACAATAACAGGCAAAGTCTCATGTGACCAGTGACAAATGAATATGAATAGTGTACACGAAAAGAGTAATATTTTACTAGATCACTCATAACTTAGAGTTGCTTGTTATTGCAGCATAGCTTAGGCTCAGACAACACACACAGATGCACGTAGGGACAGATACACATAGAGACAGGTATATACTGATACTTCCTGCAAAATGGGGCTTGTATTTGCCACCCCTAGGGATACATATCTCAAATTTTTTAAAAAGGTTGCTTCTCTTCTCAGTAGTAAATTCAACTGGCAGAATGAAAGGTAGGAAAAGTAAGAGAGAGGGTGCTGTTGGTAGGTGGAAAAGAACAGAACTCTGAGTCTACTTCCAGATTAATTATTTGCCATTGCTGAAAGCCTATGGTCAATTCAAATTCACTGAGTAAGTCTTGTGAGAATTTGAATGACCGTACTTATCTTTGCCACACCAGTAGACCTAGCCCAACACTGAAAATAGTATACATTTAATTTTTTTTGCCTGGACAAATAAATGACTGATAATGGTACTGATTGAACCATAGACAACAGAGGCACATTTTTTTCTCCTTGAGTTCTGATGAATCTATGAAATCAACACCATGAATATTTTCATAGAGATAATATTCTAAGAGATTCCTTGGTTATGGGGAAAAACAGCATGGGCTAGGGAGCAGTAGAAAAGGATAAAAACAGGATGGTATCAGCCAAGCAATTTGGATTAATTGAATGTCTTTTTTGGAAAAAATAATAACAAAACAACAAACAGCTCCCTACAATTTCACAAAATGCGATATTGTCTGGGAACCCAATAATAATGCATATTGCATGCTTTGAAGAGGCTAAAAGATGATCTATAACTAGCTCACAAAATAACAGGTGTGAGATATTAGGCCATATGTAGTATTCTTTGTCACAATTTCAAAGGATTCTATAAACTGGTGAAACCCAGTAAGTGAATTATATGAACTCCCTTTAAGTCAAACTGTTTTTTTAGCAATATTTTATATAAGTTCAGAATTTAGTATAATTGGCTTTCATAATCATATTTTAAATAATCTTGGAATTTGGGCTTACCAGGCAGCTTAATGATTTTTGAAAAGTTTTGGGTTCAATAAAACACAAGCTGCTTTTTACCAAGTACATTTTCTTCTCATTTTGAAGAAACCTTATGTATTGTAAGGGAAATTTAACCCATATGATTTTGATTCATTTAAGTTTAAATAATCAAAATGGTGGGGGGGGGGTTTACAAGCTAGCTGATGTCAGAGAAGTTTTCTGAGTCTTCTAAAGAAACTTTTATTCTAATAACAAAAAGAATTATTTGTCAAGTGTAAGTGAATTTCAACACTACTTATAACTATAAACCCCATTCCTAGTCTATTCTATGTCTGGTAGAGGTAGATCATACCTGTTCTGCAACTTATCGAGGTCTAGACTCCCCAAAGTTAGCTGACTTTTTGATGAATGAAATGTATTAAGACTGTAAAAATAAGAAAATTTATGATTATTGTTAAAATGTTTCAAGAAATCATTGGTGTTATAAGATAGTGTTGCCAGATTGAAACATTTTTTCTTCATCTGTCAGACTTTTTTTGAGTTTATATTATTGATATGGCACCAGATGGTGGAAAAGATGCTAAGATGAACAAGCCATAATTCCTCACCCCAAAATTAAGAAGAGTAACCTCAGAAACTTTCTTTCTTCATTCATTAAAATAGGAAGAGTCCTAGAGAGTCCAATTAGAGGTATTTTGGTAAAAGATAATTGGGATTTTGGAATTTTCAGAATCTATGGTAAAGTTTTGAGAAAAGTAGATTAAGAAAGAGAGGGAGTAGGGTTTATTAGGGAGAAGGTACTGATTTTTCTTTTTCCCACCTCTGTCTTTTCCCAGGATATCAAGTCACACAAGTGACTGACCAAGTCACAGGATTCTATAACCTCTTACCTACTGATGCTTAACAGTCACTTACTTAAAATATTCAGATATCTTCTCTAAACTTGGAGTTAGGTTAACTCTCAGATGAGTAGGCTTCATACCTCTCTTTGCTTTGATTCTTGGTAACCTCTTTTTCAGTCCAATAAATATGAATAGAATCCATATGAATCTTTAAGGGAATAAATGGAATAGTACTTCACTCTTTTATCTCACTCTCTGGAAATTTGCTCTAGAGAGACTTATTTCGTTATCTTACTGTCATCCTTTTAGTGAAATGGGGTGGAATGGAGGTTAAGGGAGGAGAGATAAGAATCTTTGTTCCTAAATAAAACTTAGTCAAGGTAAAGACAAAATTTCTAAAACGAAGAAAGTCCATTTTCATGGCTTCTAATATGTATTTTGGACCTCAATACATACCTAGAATAAGATGATTTTTAAATAAGTGGTGCTTAGTAAGACATGATAATTTCTTAACAGAACTTTGCATAGTGTGAAAAATGGAGGCACAATTTGACATATAAAAACAGGGTTGCCATGATTTTGTGGTGACTCTGTGTATAAATGAAATGTCCAGGGAGGTATTTTAGACATGCCTGGTTCCAGGTGATCATATAATGACATAATCGACTCTCTCTCTCTGTCTCTCTCTCTCTCTCTCTCTCTCAGACACACACACACACACTCATATCTTACAATACTTTTCTTCTCTACCCTTAGAGTCACAAATATTTGTATCTAAAAAGGGCTTAATTAGGAAAATACCTTAAGAACTTCCATCACTTTGTTGGACAGGCAGCTCTGAATACATTGTCCCCAAACAAAAGAATGTACAACTTATAGCAAACATCATAAAAATTGTACTTTTACCTGGGATGATTATTTCAGCCGAGATGGTCAGTTGTCTTAGAACTCCATTAAAAATCCCAACCTAATTCTCACTGGCTTGTGGTCAGTTCTCCAAATTAATGGGTGAATTCAGCCCTACCTGAACCACATGGTGTGAATAGAAATGGATAGTTTTCATCAATAATAGAAACCAAAATGGAAAATGTCAATATCTGCTCCTGGTATTTCTCATTTGTTACTGAGTCAAGTTATTCCCAAACCCTGTTTACATGGATCCCAAATAAGTTCCACTGCTTGTTCTTCTACTAACATTTTAAGATGTTAAGATAAATTTGATTCTTTATCCTGTGTTATTTAAATAAGTCATAATAAGCTACTGGAGAACTTGATCTTATATATCCAGGTTACTATGTAAATATTAATAAACATCATACCAAATATTGTGATATTCAACTGGCTTCATATTGACATGATTTAATTCAACAATTATTTATCAAATACTCACTAGGTGCCACACATAAAATTACATTAATATATAATTGTGGTTATTATTTCTTAATCAGCCTCTAATCCAGTTATATTTATTATTATCTAGCTCTTATGTTTTCATCTTCTACCTAGAAATACCTCTTGATTCAATTCATATAAACATTTTGAATGTGAAATTATGAGCCAAAAATTGTGCTAGCAGTGAGGCTACAAAGGAGCCTAGTGTAGAGCATAGAAGAGGATGTGGGGGAAAAAAAAGATTAAAATAAAATTGATCAGAAGAAAAACCATCAGATTTTTTAGTATATTTTCTGTTAAAATAGATGGGTTTATAGACTAGGATGTATTTTACCTTATTTTTTAAAAAAAGACTGAATAATAAGAAGCATTAGTTTTCTTAGTTTTTCCAAGTTGAGTGCTACTGATCTTTGCATTATTTCTCAAATGCTCATACATCCTCTGGCAAACAACTCTAAAATTTTAGCAGAAATCAACTTCAGATAAGTTCCCAAAATTATTTCACCTTTCTTTTACATTCAAGACTCTTAAGGGCTTGCACTTTTTTTTTTTTTTCTATGCTGTCCCCAAAGATGAATGCTGACTTGAAGACCATACTTGAAGGTTTTTTTAGCACCCTGGAACATAAAGCATCTAGAAGCACACCTGTTTGCTCATTAAAAGGGAGAGATGCTATATTATTTTACTTCTGTTATCTCTAATAAATCAGTGATCCTCAAACTTTAGCATCATTAGAAGAGCTTTTAAAAAAAAAGTTTACTGGGCCCCTATTCCAGAGTTTCCAATTCTGTGGATCTGAAAATAGGACCTGCAAATTTTCATTTCTAACAAGTTTCTGGGTGATGCTGCTGTTCCTGACCCAGGAGAGAGAGTCATAGCTCTAGCGTGTATATCTACTATTTTATTGGGAATTTATTTTCTTGCCAAAAAATAAAAAGGAAGAATTAATTCTGTTTTGTCCCTGTACCTTAACAATGTCACACACCATCTTTCCTAAACAATGGGACTCCCTCTGTGTTCATTCACCCATTTGATAATAATTATTGAGTACCTACTATATGACAAGCACTGTACTGAGCACTAAAAGGAAAAAAAAAAAGATAAAACAAATCTCCACCTCACAGAGAAGCTAATATGGAGAGAGACTAAATAGTAAGTAAATAAATTGCCTGTGGGAAATTCTGTGTTAATATTTACTGGGGTCATATGAGGGACCAGAGCACAAGGTAGTAGGGACAAGGGAGGAGATTCAAGATATCTCAAGCCTACAACTTCTATAACCCACTTAATCTCTCTCTTCTCTGCCTCTCTCTCACACACACGCATATATATAATAACTGCGTTTACCTCTAGGTCAGGAAAAGCATTAAGTCTTATCATTCAACAAATGTTTATTGGGTACTATGTACCAGGACCTGTCTAGGTACTTGGAATATACCAATGAGCAAAATGGACAGAAAGACTCTGCTCTTGTAAAGCTCACATTCCAGTGGATTGTTTTTATAACTTATGTAAGTAAAAATACCAGGTTCTTTCCTCAAAGGATATTTAGCCATCAGAGGGATTAAGTGGGAGAATCACAAGCAATATAATGTGGACATTTATCTTCTCTGAATGGGAAAGGGAAAGACAGACGGATAAACTTAATTACTTTACAGTTTTGTTTGGGGTAACACCATTAATCTTTCTCACAAAAAAATGCAAAAATTGTATTTTAAAACAAGGATGAATATAACTAGGCAAATTTAAGAAATAAAGCAATTTTCTTTTTCCTCCCCAAAAAATTTTATGCTTTTCAGGTTTTAACATAATTAACCTACCAGTCGGTCAGTTAGCATGTCATAATCATAGTTTTACAGGGTGACACTTCCCAGATTAGATTCCCATTCTTTCTTTTTTTCCTACATGGTCTTAATAGCTGTCTGACCGCCAGGCTGTTACATTCAGGATGCTTTCAGAGTAGTACCATGAAACAGGCAATTCGCTGTATCTCCACAAGGTACATTACTGTCCCCAATGAATGATATCTGACAGAAATAGTGAAGAGAGTGTTATCTAGCATCTAACAAGCATTACATTCCCCAAGATGGGCAAAGAAAAGGATGTTGAAGGGAGGCATCGCCTCTAAGTCTTAGAATTATTGGGTCATCACAATGAGTACATTGTACGTAAGTCAGCACATGTCAACCAACCACTGCAGCAGGAAAACTTGCACTAAGGCACCTGTTCTTGAAGAACTCCTACGGGTGAAATTCCATTGCAAGTGAAATAGGAGAAAAATCCAACTCTGGAAATTCCAGAGAGCCCTTTCTAGGTTTACTTATGGGGAAGAAGTAGCTCTTGTAACTGTTCCTGAGACTAGCAGAGATTTCTGTCACCAGACTTTGTTGCTGAATCTTGTGGGATCACTGCCACCAAGCATTCACCATGGGGAAAATGCTTTCAATTTTTCCATTCAATGATTTTAGAAATACCTACAAAAGTGCTGTAGCAGAATGACCTTGCATAGGGGACAATTAGCCAGTCAATCAATGGTACAATTTTCTGCTGCTATTTTCTACTGGAAACAGATTGAAGCTTCAATGTAAGTAAATAATCTCAACCTGAGGAAGACTTTTGTAATCTTAACAGCACCCTTTGGGACTTGTTTTAGAGTTTCATGGAGTCAGAAGGTAGGTATCACTGGGAATCAGTTCCAGACTTTCACAAGATTCTGTGTTGTGAAAATTGCTACATCAAATGAACAATAAATTGGTTCTCAGCTACTTGGGGGAGGATGGGTGGGAAATGTCATCACAATGGTTGTTTCCCGTTTACAAACCAGTAGGAATTTTCTCTTGGAAAATTGGACACATATGTAGCTATAACTAGTCTGATGTTTAGTTTTTCATTTTTAAAAAAGTACAAAGATCTACTATCAGAGTATTTTGTGTGTTAGCCATCAGTGAAGAATGGGTTTAGTCAGGGTTGACACCATTTTGTGAAATTATTAGAAATCCTTATGGGGTGAAAATTCAAAATAAATACTTTCCCTAAAGTTGTAGTTTCAACATAAAATTAAATCCAATTGTTCCACTGTAATTAGACATAGTAATTAGTGATTTTGCTTTACTAGGGGTTCCCATTTCCTACCAAAGTGCCTCTAATCTCTGGAGTGAGGCCCATTCCTATAATATAACTCATTTGATTCTTTCACACTTTCCCTCTTAAACCCCAGCAGATTCTTGTGGCTTCTGTGTTATATTTTCACTGTTCTGATCAAATAATTATTCCCATCCCATCTTACTCATGCTTCTTTGCATCCTCTCTTTTGTTGCAGATTTAAACTTGCATGCACTCCTTCTTGTCTTCTCACTACTCATCCCGCCCAGGAATCACTTGGTGGGTGAATAGAAGGTGTTGACTGTTCAATATGTTTTCCATGTATTGTCAGCTGCTTTATTATTGCCTTTCTCCAGTTTCTTGCTGCTTAGAAGCATAGAGATGTTCATTTAAATAGCTTGGTTTCTGTCATGTCACAATGGAATGAATGTCTGGGATCAGGTGGATGCTTTGAATAATACTGAAGACACTGTCTAACTAGTGTCAGCAGTGAAGTGGCAAAAAATGCAGAAATACTGTCCTCAGAGGATACAGAAAAAGCCCCTCAGAGTGGAATCATTTTTCTAGAAATGCCAAGTTTACTAATTTCTAGTGTCCAGGGACTTGTAATTATGGTGAATGAGCTTGAAGTTTAACGTTCTATAGTTGTCATTTAAAAAATATTGGCGATCCAAGATACATTTCAAAATGCAAGCACAAACTGGGCAAATCTCTAAAGCAGTATCTTCTCTTCTGAATGTTCATTAATATCTTTTGTTTCTTTCTGAGCATATCTCAGTTTGAGTTCTGTGAAATGTCATTGTAACATGTAGCCATTACAAAAAGAGAGATGAGCGCTATGACAAGGACATTCTGCCATCTTGTTAAATGTAAAGACAGTATATGTTACATGATCCAGTCTTGTTACACACACACACACACACACACACACACACACACACACCAACAACAAAACCTGGAGAACAAAGAATGACTATATATACCAAAACATTAATAGGGGGATATTTCTAAGTGTTGGGATTACAGAGGATTCATCTTTTTCATTATGGATTTGTCTTTATTTTTACAATGTACGAAAACAATAAGTATTATATAAGTTAAACCACAAGCAATGTGATTTCATTTATAGAGGTCTCCACGGGAATAAAATTTATATTAGGAACAAACGAAAAGAACAAAAAGTCCCTGTTACAGTTACATGTTTTCAAATGAAGATTTCATAATGATTTAATAATCCAAAAGGTGAAAGCTTGTTCTGATGATTTCAAATTAGTTTAGTTTTCACTGAGGCTTTCACCAAAAGCCAATGTGTAAGTTTTGTTTCCAGATGGTTTGGGAAGAAAAGACATGAAGATTTTTTAAGGCAGTGTCATCACGTTTTATTCTCATATTAGGAAACAAATAATATGTTTGTGTCTTTGTTTTATACAAACATATATTCACTTTTGATATATTTGAAGAATGTTTTTCTACTTCTTATGCCAGCTTGCAAGTTGAATTTTTTTTTTTCTATTTAGGGCTTTTTGATTTCCCTCCAAAAGCTTTATAACAGCTGAGTTTAAGTGGTTGCTTCAGGCTACAGAAGTCAAAAATGAAATTGAATTATGCTTCCAGGCTTGGCATACAAAATCAAGAAAAATTTCATTCATTATGATTAATTAATGCAGAAGCACAGTGGTAGTATTATGATTATATTGTATCTGGTACTTGGCATATTTTCAACTGACATTTACATAGTAAAGGAGAAAAGAGAATGCTAACTCTCAGCCTGGCAAACTGTTCCATAATATACAGACTGGGGGAAAAAAGAAAGAAAAGAAAAAACAAGAGATCAAAAGGAAGAAAAAATATTACATACTGTAGATATATTTATATGTAGGGTTTGCATTATTTTAAGATTCCACTCACAGAAATTCTATAATACGGAATGATATAAGACAAGTCAGAGTTCCCTTCAATAATTTATACTTCAATTTGCAATACATGTATTATAGTGAAAATTACCCATAATGATAATAACATGAATAATATAAAGTGAATAATAAAAGTGTTAGAATTTTGTTATGATTTGTCTATTCTGTTTCTTTATATTCCATATGTGAATGAATCCATCTTGTACTTCTCTTTCTTTCTGGCTTATTTTGCTTATCATATTTGCCTCTAGTTCCATCTAGTTTGTTGCAAAGGGCACAATTTCGCCTTTTTTTAACAGCTGTGTAGAATTCCATTAAGTATGTATACCACAGCTTCTTTATTCAGTCATCTATTGGTGGGCAGTTAGGTTATTTCCATGTCTTGGTTATTGTGAATTGTGTGGCTATGAACATGGGGATGCATTTAATTTTCTGATTAGAGATTTTGTATTCAACAAGGGGTGTGAGAGGGGGGAACAAAGGAATGAAAGAATTAATATAGTGTGTTGCCAACACGTAATGGTGGAAAGAAAGTCTATTCAATAAATGATCTTGGGAAAACTGGACAGACACCTGCAAAAAAATGAAACTAGATTACTCAGTGTCATACACAAAAGTTAACTCAAAATGGATCAAAGACCTGGCTATAAGACCCAAATCATTAAATACTTAGAAAAAAATGTGGGAAAAATAATTAATAGCCTGAACCTCAAAGATGTCTTTGAGGAACAGCTACAGCAAAAAACAAAAAACAAAACAACAAAAAACAAAAAACTTCACAGTTGGGACTACATCAAACTGAAAAGTTTCTGTACAGTGAAAGAAACTACCACTAAAACAAAAAGACAATCCATGGGACTGGAGAAGATATTCACTGAACATACATCAGATAAAAGCTGAGTCTCCAAAATACAGAGAGTTCATACACCTCAACAAAAACAGAGCAAATGACCCACTTATAAAATGGGCAGAAGAATTGAACAGACACCTATTTAAGGAAGGCACACAGATGACCTACAACAGATAAATGAAAAAATGTTCTACTGCACTCATCATCAGAGAAATGCAAATTAAAATTTCAATTTGATACAACCTCGCCCCAGTGAGAATGGTTTATGTCAAAAAGACTGGAAATATTAGGTGTTTGAAGCAGTGTGGAGACAAAGTAACCTCCTACATTGTTGGTGGGAATGTAAATTGTTGCATGATCTTGGAAAACAGCATGGAGATTCCTCAAAATAATAAAGATGGATCTACCATTTCATCCAACAATCCATCTCTGGGCATCTACCCAGAGAATACAAAATCTCTAATCAGAAAAAATATCTGCATCCTTATATTCCATAGCAGCACAGTTCACAATAGCCAAGATAGGTAAATGACCTAAATGCCCATCAACAGATGACTGAATAAAGAAACTGTGGCATATATACTTAATGGAATTCTGTGCGGCTATTAAAGATGAAAATTGTGCTTTTTGCAACAACAATCTAGATGGAACTGTAGGGGATTGTGTTATGTGAAACAAGTCAGAAAGGAAAAGAGAAATAGAGGATGATTTCATTCATATGTGGAATATAATGCACTGAAACAAATAAACATACAAGTCTCAACAAAATTAACAGACACAGGACTGTGGTTACCAGGGGGATATGAGGGGAGAAAGGAAGGAAAGAGGAAGGTGGTGGTAGAGGACACTTGATCTCTGTTGTTGGATGTGGTGTGAAATATATACTGAAATGCACTTTCACTACTCTAAAATGAATATATGAACAAAAGAAATCATAAATAATACTATTTAAAACAAAAATAATCATTACAAAATCTCAGTGGCATGCAGCAATAATCACTTACTTATCATACATTGTGAATTAGCTCCTTTGATCTCTGCTACAGTTTCTCATACATATGCAAATCAGGGAGATGTACATTGTCCAAGACTGACTGGGATCTACTAAGCTGCTCAAATTCAAGATGGAGATCTGCAGGTCATCCACAAAGTTCTGCCTCCCATCACCCTTGGTTCAACTAGCTAGTGGAGGCATGTACCTTTCATGGCATAGGCAGTGACCCAAGAGTGAGCAAGCTCCATCACATCAACAAACTTCAAGCTTTTGTACTCACGATGTCTCTAAATATCTCATTGATCTAAAGTAAGTCACATGGCCTGAGAGTTTGTGGAACTTGGAAATAGAAGACAGTGGGTTAAGAGGGATGGAGTGGAGGGAGGGGTAGGTGGAGGCCCCTGTCCCTACTGTTAAGTAATTCTACCTTTACAGGGGGTGAGGAAGAGAAATGGATGGAGGGAGGGAACAACAAAGAGGGAAAAGGGGAGAGTCAGAGAGAGCTAGAAGTAAACAATGTACTTCAAATCTTCACTCAATTCATGTCCAAGCTGATGATTCATTACCAAGCTATTGGTAATGGTCCTGGGGCCTTCATTAGAATTTATGTTGAAGGATTCTTGCTGAGTCACAAGGTCATGCCAATATAATTATTTTTTTTTAGGAAAGGTACGGACAGGATCGAAGCTCGAGTGGGCAGGCAAGAAGAGAGAGGAGGAAGCATTTTTTTAATTAATTTTTATTTAGTTGTTCATATTGGTTGCTTCCCCCAGCCTGAGGTCTCAAAACTGGGTCCTTGGGATGTAAGTAGACTATGTCCCATGGACTTATCTGCTAGGCCACCAGGGCATACCCAATATAACTCTTGCACGGTGACTTTGGGAAACATACTCTGTTATAGGTCACAATGCCACATTGGCTGCAACTTTCTAGTATATTGGCGAGAACTTTTTTTCTGAGCAGTGTGGGAGATACAAGATGCTTTCTTTTCCAGGGGTCTGTGAATTTCCTTTTGTTACTAGTTTTAAATTACGTTATCATGGCAGTTCAGGGGCAAATGAGGTAAGGGAAGTAGGTATAAGTAAGGTGCTCTTTGAAATTTACTGTGCATAATAAGTGCTATATATGGATGAGAATCTAAAGTATACTTCCTATATAAGAAATCCAGTTAAACACAAAGAACACTTTAATAAGGCAATTATAGAAACGTTTCGAGAAAACTGGTCTTTCTGTCTGGTTGTATATACATTTGTATGCTCTTATGCAAAGGAAACCATTTACACAACTTGAGGAAAAAATTTTTTCTATACCTGTAAAATGAAATTTTTTAAACATGTAGCAGAATTTACCTATAAAATTGAAAGATCTGTACTGAAATACTCAAGTCTATAATACTGACAAAACTTAATGTGTTCTACTTGCAGAGTGTTAAAAAAGCTTTGAGACATAAACATCTTTTCCAACAGTATATGACACCTAGGCAATGTCAAAATCAGGCTACTACGCTGGTACAAGCTGATACCTCCTGTCCTCTTTACTTTGGGCTTCTGCTTCTTTGCTGTAAGAGATTCTGGGGAAAGAGTCCATCAGAGAACCCTAGCCTTCCACCACTACCACCCTAGCTGTCCAGTCTTCCAGAAATGGAAACCTGTAAACACACATAAAGCAGATGGAGCTGAGCCATCCACTGGTAGAAGGAGAGAGAGAGAAACTCCCTTAAGATCTATTACCAAGATCCTCAGAGCTGCTCTTGAATGTCCCTTTTTTGGCTATGTAACTCTGTCTTTCTAATAAATTGTTTGTGGTATTTTTTTTTAATTTATTTATTTTGCTTATGTTAGCCAGAATCCATTTTTGATGCGTGCAATCAAACAAACTATGCTGGATATTGTGGATGGAATCACAGTCTCTATTCTACTCTCATTCTAATTGGAGAGACTTGAAAGTTAATATACTATTTTCTCATACTTCCTTGCTGTTGGTGCTCTGCATGTAATTAGGTTTACACCAATTCAATGCATTCATTAGTGTAAGATCTCAAAGTCTGATGTGAGGAAGAGACCATTTTCCTGTCCCTTTTTGTTGTCTGTGGTGATTAACATGGTTGTAAAAAAATCTTGAGATTTCTCTGCAGCAGTGTCCTGCTGTCCAATCTACAGCTTCCTTGGTCATGAGAAGATGCTGTTGTGGTTGTAGCAACAACAATAGCAACTTGCTCTGTTCTCACAAGCCCTGCATTGTCACTTCTAGGGTACCCAGAAGTGGTGGTAGCACTGACAGCAGAGTAGGAGTAGGTTCTTAACTCAGACATGGATCCAGTGGTGGTAGCTGGTAGACCAGTTCTGTATTATTCTGCAGTAACTCCTAGAGACCCAGATGTAATAGGAACACAGAGTTAAGGACTACCAGAAAGTTTTGTTTGGGAGATACAAAAATTAAACAGCTACTGACCATACCAGATTTCATTATAGAATGTTTTGTTATTTCCATTTCCTGTCAAATGATTCTATCAACGAAAACTTTTATAGAACATATGGCATCTCTAGCCCCTATAAATGCAAGGCATTTAAAACAAATAAGATAACTACTGTTTTTGTTTTTGTTTTTGTTTTTAAGGAAAGGTGCAGTCAGGAATGAAGGTGAGTGGGCAAGCAGGCAGGAAGAGAGAGGAAGAAGCAGCATTTTATTTTATCTTTATTTAGTTTTCACACTGGTTGTCCTTCCCCTGGACCAAGGACTTGAAACCAGGGGTACATGGCCTTGCACTGTTTTAGAGGCGACTGACTTAATTGTTACTCTACTAGGGCATGCCAACTATGGATTTTTTTTTAAAAATCACTGGGTGTCTAATTGAATTTTGATGCAATATAGGATACCTTAAAATGTAATATATTTAGGAAATGGCTCTATTTACATTTTAAGGGCCTAAGGAAGAAACTGGTATTAAAAAAAAAATTTCTGGGGATGAAAGGACTGTTTTAGATGAAATGGAGAGCTGAAGTAAAGTAACATGTAGAAGGAGAAAAGTAAAATTGCACATGCTTTCAACTAGAATAGCAAAAAATCCCAATTATTAGAAATGCAAAATAATTCCTCACTTTTTACATTGTAGTAAAACTCTTCTAAAGCATGTAAGACTGTTTAAATAAATGGAGAGCTATGATAATCACTTAGAAACAAGACAACTGAAAACACAAGCACATTTCTCAAAAGAATGTGTTTCTTAAAACTATATAAACAAAACCTCCCATTGACTAACACCCTTGAACAAAAACAGGAATTTTGATTTTTAGTTTAACTTTTTTTAGAAGTTGGGGAACAATTTTCTCAAATATTTCTTGACATATTTAATACAAATACAAGTAAAAGGGACTCATCTCTTAAAAAGAGGCAACTAATAACCTTAGCCCAAGCAAATGAAAGTATATATGTCTCAAGATTAGTAGACCTAAGTTCCAATAATTGCTGCTGAAACCCTGGCAAATCTCCCAACTTTTTTATGTTTTCATTTTTTTGTCTGTAATATGGGGGTATTATACAAAATTTTATCTAAATCGAAGCTGAAAATCCAGGCAAGTAGAAGGGCAGGTAATAAGTATAGGAAAGTTCCAGGCCCTATGTATAGAAAGAGGAAAATTAACAAGGCTATGACAGAGCTTTATTTTTGAGAGACTGACTACCTAGGAAGCTAAAAGGATAGTTGACATCCAAGATAAGAAAACATTAAGTAAACTTAGTGGAGACTGAGGTGAATGGAGACTGAATCTCTAGAAGAAGAGAAAATTCCAGTTTGCAGAAGGAGGGCCTAGGATCCAGGCTTTTTTCACTGAAAGGTCATGCATGCTGCTGGGTGTGGAGCCAATCTCCTTTAAACGCTCCTGCCTCAAGTCTGACATCAGTGTTTGAGATTAGGAGAGTCTGGTCCAAGACATGGGACAAGGGACTCTACAGGAAGGTAAAAGCAGAAGCTGGGAAGCCAAATAACACAGTGATTTTCAAGACATTAAGTCTTTCACAAAAGTAACCGACAGAAGAGTGAAGATTTCATTAGCACTTTTGTAGAACCAGAAAACATAATCCTAGACAGGCTATATGGCTGGCAGCCCAGAAACTTCACTGTAAATCATTTGGAAAATCATGTTTGTCAACAGAAAATTAAAGTGGCTTTAATGGTAGTTGCTTAAATGTCATCTCTTGTTTTCACCACAGCCTTTTTTCCTGTGGAGAAAATTTCAAATTTGTAATTATTATCCTCTGTTAGAAGTGGCTCAGGGCCGTTGTTGTATGAAACATAAACCAAAACACAACAATCAACTTCTGAAAGGGATGCCAGTGTCATATATGGAAGCGGCATGTAAACCACAAAGGGAGAAGTGTAGCAGCAGATTTGTCAGGTTGCCAATAAAAGACAATGTCTAAATCCTCATAACGATATTTGACCTTGGAATAGTTTGTGTTTTCCAATTCAAACCTGGGGTTTCCTGGAATGATGAACAGTAACATCATAAGCAGTAAAGTCTAATTGGTACACTTGAATTTGTGAGTTACCCCACTTAAGAACTTTAGTGATAATGTTGTTCATTTCACACAGGGAGAAATCCCAGGGAAATTAGGGGTAATATTAAGCCATTTGTATTTTTAAATTATTTATCTAGATCCCACTTTTCAAGACCTGGTTTGTATACTGTTGCTTTTCAATGTGAGTTAATCTCGATATCTCTCTGCCCTAATACAATACACTGTCATGGAAGGAATGTTGGATTATGTCTTATCTTTACCACAAACTTGGAGTCACTGATTCTCTGAGTCAGGCCTTTAAGCTTTGTGAGACTAAATATACTCACTTCACAGTCTTGTTGTGCAGATACTCTATGAGAAAGTTTGTGCAAGCAAGGCCTGGCACTCTGCAAATGTTAGTTTCCATTGCTGGTCTACAAATGTCCCCCCATCCCAATGTATTTAACTACATTTCCTACGCACTTAAACCTACAATCCAGCAAGGCACATCTCCTTAGTGTTCCTCCTTGCTAATTGTCACTTACCACCATGGGTTATGTTACTGTGGGCCCATTCTCTTGACATAATTCCTGCTCTGTAGTCAGGTCTAAAAGGCAAACATGTCCACATGCAAACTTCAACAAAATAGAATGAATAAAATGTTATTTTAGTCCTGCATCTAACATATTTTCTTGGTTATACACACACACACACACACACACACACACACACACACACATATAAACATTCATTCCTTAACTTGTGGAAATAATGTGGAATGCATAAAATAGATTTACTAAAGTTCATCTATGTAACATTTATTTTCAGTTCTACAAATATTTATTGCTTGCCTACTATGCAGAGGATATAAAGTTGAAAAAAAATCAATTTCTTCCCTCATGGGCCCATTATTCCCTTAGGAAGAAATTTGAGTGATTTCGCATGTTGTATTTTTCACTCAGCAAAGATAGTTATGAAGCATCTTGTATATATTTCATGAAATTCAGGCCATACATAGCCTTTTGCTTGTATTTTCTGGATAGTAAAATGAGATGATGTAGTCAACACTTTAGATAATGTTATATATGATGCTTTTTAAACAAGATGCTATAATTTTCCATATGGTGTATTTAAAATTAATATTGAGGAAAAATGGACAATTTTTATTTGACAACTGCTAGCTTGGCAATTTATTACTTGTCAAGCAAAGGATTTAGTGATAAGGTGATATATCTAGAACACACTCAGTAGAAGTGTGTTACATTTATAAGTCAAATGAAAAATGTGTTTAAATACTAGAATACATGGCAATTCATGTGATTTTTTTGCTTCAGTCAATGGATGGTAAATTTGGTTAACTATCTTTGAATATATTCTGTCAATTTTGTTCATATAGCATGTATTTGAATTCAAAACTGTTACGTAGATGTACTAGTTCTAGACTAGAGGCTCGCCCTGTTCTCTCCTAGAATATTCTCTGTGAACAATTAATATCTCATAGACTGAACCATATTTTTCATCCTTACCAAGAACCATTATTTCTTAGAAAATAATAAGGAAGGAATGACATGCTTCTTTGCAATACTTAGTGTGGGCTGATGTGATTGAGAATTTGTATTGATTTCTTCAGGGTAGAAGAGGGAAATACTTTTTATTGTTGGAGAAATTTACTTGGGAATGATGGTCTTGGGCTTTTCAAGTTGCCCATCTACCTGATAACCTGATGAGTATGATTTTAAAAATTATGAGTTGGGTTTGTATTTTCCCAAGCTGTCTGCAGAGACAACTTGCTGAGACTCCCAGTGAACATCTGCAGCTCACAGAGAATCTGTATCTATCCAAAACTTTTCCACGGTTTACTTCTGAAAATTGATTCAACCTGGGAATTCAGTTAGAACTTTGGAATCATAATCTTTGACTAGCATGTAAGCCAAAAAAATATTTTATAGGATTTGGAGATCAGATAGGATTTTATTTAGAAAATGAGGAAAGAATAGTGCCCAAATTTAAATCTCTTTCAGGTCCACATGAAATCCACCTTTGAAAACATGTTTGTTATCACCAAGTCATCCATTTTTATTAGATGTGACATTAGAAAGCAGAATTTCAGTGAGATAGTGAAAAATAATTTTTCAGTTCTCATATATGATATCCTATTATACTAGACAAATTCTACCTGGCTACTAGGAGGATAGATGTTTGTAAGTTAAGGTCGATTTTATACTATTCATCTGTGATATTTCATCCATGAATCAAGGTAAGTGCTATGGTTGATAAATTGAAGTATAAAGTTGATAAACTTTCTATAGGTATCTTTAGGCTATTGCATCTGCATTTCTGAGAGCAAGAAGGGAATAATTAAGATTGATGCTTTATTTGAAAATTCATTGTTTTTCTTGTTAAGAATAAGCCGTAGTTACTAATAGAAAGAAAAGGCTTGCCTATAGTAGAAAGTTGGCAAAAAAAATATGCAATGAAGAACTTGCTTTTTCTAGTTCTAACATTTCAGTAGCTGAAAGCAGATCATTGCCATAAAGAAGTATTTACCAATTTTAAAAGGTCTTGGCCCATCATAGCTAGTGTTAGATTTGGAATATAGCTTTTGTTGCCAAGGTGACAAACACTTATAAATATAACACATCTTCTAATGTGCTTTTAACTTGGTATTTTTATGGCTTTTAAATCAGATACCATTAGCAAATATATTAGGTAATTTAGCTGAAAGACCATTTTCCTCTAACACTTTTTGTTACATTTCCCCAGGTATTTCAGTAAATGTCTGTTGTGACATTCTACTCCTGCTAGGCTTCCAACGTAAAGGGATACATAAAGTACATCTGGTAAAGATTAACATATATTACCTTGCTTTTTTTGTATTGATCACCGAAAAATGTATGAAGGAGAGTTAAATTTGTAGTCTCCTTGAAGAGAAGTCATTGTTCCTATTGTTATTTTGGGGGCTACACCCCCTCCCCCAAATAACAATCTGGCTTTAAGATTCAATATACAAGGAAAGGGTATTTGGGATAGCATAATAACTATATATTAACGCTATCCAAAACCTTCACACCTAAATGCTTTCCCTTAGATATCAAAAAAAGGAAGCTATGAAGAAAATAATTACAATAGATCATCTGGAGCACCAGTATTTCTGTGAGTATGTTTACTGTTCCAAACAATAAATGCAACAGTCCAGGTAGGGAAGGAATTAGCCCTAAATGTATTCACTGAATTTGTAAAAGAAGACTTGTAAGGTGGACATATGTGTCAGGGTGAAGATTAAATCAGATGAGATATATTTAATTTAAGTCTAAATTTGCATTTACTGTTAAATCGTCAGAAAATCTTAGATGATTCACTCATTCATTTTATTCTCTACTTAATAAACATTTAAGAAACGTGTTCCAAGCATTGAAGATACAGAGATGAGCAAAGTTCTGATTCTCAAGAAGACTGTAATATCAGGAAGAGGCAGGTAAACAAATGAAAACTACTAGGGTAAAGACTGTACAAAAATCAAGGGTCAGAGATTAGTCCCCAGGAGGAAAGACTCTTTGAAAATTATTTTTAGAGAATCAAGATGGAAAAAATACATATATGTATGTATGTATATGTATAAATCCAGAATTGTTCTTTCCTTACTGTGTGATTCTAAATGCTTCTCTGTGCCTCAGTTACTTCTACGTAATGTAGGTAATTATCCTTGCCACCCGCATAGCTCATAGAAGACTGTTGATAGGAATAATGGATTACGGGTGGTGAAGCTTATTTGAATTCTTTAGGAAAGAAGGATGCTATGTAAACACACAGCATCCTTATTATTCCAAGAGGTAACATTTTGGATAATTACTGTATAATGCTGTACCTTTGTATGTGTGTGGTTTGTTTTTTTATAGAAAGGTAAGTGCTAATGTTAAGTTTCTCTAATAACTTTGGAAGCAATTTTAATCCAGTAGACAAAACATAATAATCTTTAGAGTAAGTTAAATCCCTTTGTATTTGAGTAGATTTTGTTATTTACCAAGGTCTTAGGCAATTTTACCACAATTATGAAAAGCAGTGCCCAGCAGGCCCAGCTTTCTCAGCTGGTTCTGAAAGGCACTGTTACGGACAGGCCAGAAGCTTCTTTGTAACAGGCCTCACAGCTCTGTGTGTGTG